>QUSF01000038.1:1049574-1596313 GCA_003676055.1 Chloebia gouldiae
AGCCAAATCCCTTTAACCACTTTTACATCATTGACAAAACCTGCTGAAGCCAATGGAAAGATGCCCACTGACTTCAATAATTTTTGGATCACACACTTGCTGTTTTAACTCAGACATTTTTCACTGTCATGGGCTATAAATTATCCAGAAGAATATTTTGCTAGCACAAAATTTATAATCACTACAGGTAGGAGCTTTTCCCAATAGCTACACTTCCGGACCTCCCCTACTTTTGTTCGCTTTAACACCAATGTCATTTATGCATCTATTTATGTCTTAAACATCTTATACATTTAAGAACCAAGATAGGGATTCTAAGGATAGGTGTTTCTTTCAGAGAGGCCCCACCTTTGCCGTGCTGTCTGCAATAAAGAACATTATCTTGCAATCAGTGATTCATATATAATAAGACTATAAAAATTTTGGTCAACTGACAGGTCATGCAGAATATCCTCATATTAATGGGAATCCCAATGCTGCAATAGTTGCAGAAAAGAGAGAAGTTAGCACTACAAAGGGAAGAGAACTTGGGGTACCTGGGGACTCTTCAGCCAGGAGCACAGTAAAGATCTTGGAGGAAAAGTACATGTTGGTTGCTACTAAAATAGACAGATGTAAACAAAGGATATGAGGAAATTTAGAGAACTAGCCCGAGATAGCATGCATCACCACAGGTAAAAGTTGGAAAAATCTTCTCAGCAATTTAATTCCTTGCAAAAAAAATGGTATGTTGGTCCAGTAAATGAATTTGAATTGGATTCTTTGAATAGTTCTTTAAAACTGTGCTTTAAAAGCACATATATATACACATATATATTTAGAAGACTAAGTAAAATCAGAGAGGAGAAGAAAGAAGCAGGGGATTTACTTTCTGATCCCTACTTTGCCCTTGCAGAATAAATACAAATGAGTATCACCAGACAGTAGATTTTTCTTTCATATATTGCCCTTCTTAGGTTAAATCAATGAATTTGGCAGTATACAGCCATGAGAATCATAGTGTGGTCCAACAGTTCACACATCCCAAGGAGAGCTCTAGCCCATGATCCAGAAAAATATTTTCTGATTTAAAGCTAAAGGGAAGTTTATCACTATAGAACACTTTCTAACACTATCGGAGAGGGTTTTTTTCCATCTGCAAAGTCCAGCAGACAAAAGCCTGATCCCCTGGTTTTGGATGGGTGAAGTACTTCAGACCACATCACCTTGCATCTGTTTTTTAAGCATGCACAAAAGACAATTTAAACTTTTTCAAGCTGAGCTGAAAATGTAAGGTAAAATCTTTCCTTTTTCTCATGTTAAAAAATAATAAAAAAAGAAATTCTCATTTGAACTTTGCACCTTTTTAAACACTACTTCTCATCAGTCTAATTACTATTTATCTCTGTTCTAAAGAGAGAGGTTATGGAAAGAGCTTTCCACAGACATGAAAGCTCCACAGATCAACTTTTCAAACACTAAAGAGGTGCTCGTTAAAAATGCAGTGCTGTATTAAAAAAAAAAATTACATTGTCTGAAAACCTGGGCTCACAGAGTTATAAGGAACAGTGTAGGTCATCTTCTCCAACCTCACTGTTCACAGCAGGATGACTTGTTGGGGTTTATGTCAGAGTTCCACCTTGCAACACAGAAGTTTATTTAAATCCAGTCATGTCCAGAACTGTGTTGGACTAACTGGGAGGAAAGCTGCAATTAAAACCAGATTTATTTAGGTCACAAAGAAGAAGCACTGAATGGACAAGGTTTGTGTAAAACTGCCTTCAGTAATTTATGCCTTACTTCCTTCAGTAATTTGTGCATTTATTTCATTCAAACTATGCAAGATAACGTACGCGGCTGTTGTGGAAGAAGAAAAGGCCACTCATTTCCCATATCGTCATTACTAACTTATGCTTTCTTAGTAGGTTTGCTGACAACACTTAATTAGGAGGAGCTGTTGACTCTCTCTAAGGCAGAGAGCTCCTGCAGAGAGACCTCAACAAATTAGAGAGATGGGCAATCACCAAATGTGTGAAATTTAACAAAGGCAAGGGCTAGATTCTGCACCTGGGATGGACAACCCAGGATACACAGACAGGTGGGGAATGTGATGCTGGAAATCAGTGCCCCGGAAAGGCCCCTGAGGGTTCTGATTGACAGAGAGTTGGACAAGCATCAGCAGTTCCCCAGTAGGACCAACCCTGCCCTGGTGGCCATCAGGTACAGCATGGACAGCTGGGCAAGGGAGGGGATTGCCCTGCTCTGCTCTGCACTGGGATGGCCTCACCTTGAGTGCTGGGGACAGTTTTGGTGCCAAGTAGGAGAGATATGAAGTGATTAGAGAGTGTCCAAAGGGAAATGAGGAAATGCCTGAGGTCACTTGGTCTGTTCAGCCTGGAGGAGACTGAGGGGAGAGCTCACTGCAGCTACAGCTTCCTCCTGAGGGGCAGAGGAGGGGCAGGCACTACCTACTCCACTCTACCACAGACAGCTGGTGCATAAAGAGATATCCAAGGGGCTAAAAGGCCCAGCGAGAGGTCATCTCTGGTACCAAAAGGGCTCAGGCTTTAGCTAAGAATCAGCATCTTAGTCTGAAGAGTGGATGTGGGTAGATATAAAGGAAATATTCTCACTAATAGACACTGGGTTACAAACTATAAAAGCACACACAGTTATCACAAAGCCAGAAGCCTCTACACACACATGCTGAAGGTATGAGGAACTTCTCCCTGGCGTTTGGTTACTTTCCTGGGAACTGGGGAAAAGGATTTTGATGTGTGCCAAACCAGCAATTGGATGGTAAGATACATTGAATCCTAAGCTCACACTATTTCTTCACTAGCTGTAACTGAAAAGGATACCTTATTTTGTATTGCCCATTAACCTACCAGTAGTCTTTTTTTTTTTTGTCCTTATTCGTGTGTAGTATATAGTCTGTGTTAACTCTTATGTCTTTTAGTTTTGTGTCTATTAAATAAATAATTCATTCTATAATAGGCTGAATCAGCCATTATTAAAGAGCTTGGGAAAGAGAGTGGGTACTGAGGTGCTGGCCACCTCAATAGTTACTGCCTCCTGCCAGAGGCCTGGGCAAAAGGCAAGGACTTCTCTACACCCCCATATCTATTCACAACAGTGCCCAGTGACAGGACCTGTGGGAATGGCCTGAAGTTGTGCAGGAAGGTGTAGGTTGGATATTAGAAAAGGTTTTCACCCAGAGTGTGGCTGGGCACTGGAACAGGCTCCCCAGTGAAGTGGTCACAGACCATGTTGGTCACAACCAACCTGACAGAGCTCAAGAAGTGCTTGGACAATGTTTTCAGGCACAGGGTGTGACTGGGGTGTCCCGTGCAGGGTCAGGAGATGGATTTAGATGATCCTTTTGGGTCCCTTCCAACTCAGGATCGTTTATGATTCTGTGCTGGGAGTATTCAGATGCTTCCAGCTACCTGCTAATGTAGTTCTGAGAGTGCTTTTGCCATACCAGCTGGAGTTAGTCATTGTAGTAAGGGTTCCTAAGGACAAGCTGCGAAATATTTGTATCTCCTGAGCCAAGACATATCTAATTTGCTGAAAAATTTTTTGATTCACCTGCTGAGTAGAAGAAAAATACACCAAAAATTTATAGGAATCATTTTGTTTTCTTTTTGTGCTTCTTTTCAAACTAGAGAGAAAATATGAGATAAATTCTTTTAGAAACTCTGTCTCACAATTAGATTTCATTTCAAGAGTTGGGACCCCAATAGGAAAATATTTGCAACAAATAGACAAGATAAAGCAGTGAAAGACCTTGAAAGCAAAGGAATAAAAAGTGATACTGTATATTTTCTTAGCAGGTGTTAAACAGAGATAAGAGTACAAGGAATAAAACTGAAATTAAATAGTTCCTGTATCTGTGATTGCAAATGGTTAAGAAGTTAGGCAATTTGTAAATAATTTTCAGTCTGTCATATGTGAAATACCATAAGGAGGTAATTTCAGTGGCAGGAAGACTAAAATATTAGCTTCACAGTTGTGGAAGCCTGTCTTTATTTCAGATATTAGAGTGTTTCTGCCAGATGTTGAACCTGCCTGAGTTCTCTGAAGGACAGAAGAGTGAAGCTGTCCCTTTACCTGGTCTATCTGCACTGCAGCCAGAGTACCCTCACTCGAGCTGTATTGATTTAGAGCAGCTGAGAATCTGGCCTTCTGTGGGAATGATTTGTCCTAATTGAATGCTTATCTGAAAATACCAGTTAAGACTAAGACAGAGAAAGAATGACAGGAAAAGAAGGAAGTCTCCTTCCTACATGAGGAAGGAAAACCGTAGTACCTAGACTGTATCTTTACCAAAAAAAAAAAAAAAGGCGTTTTGCACAGCTTGAGAGTTTAAGTGTTTCTTATCTCTGTCAATTGCCCCAGGGATAAATACAAGGGCTCACTGTGCTTCTGCCTGCTAGAATGCATTACAATAATTAAAAGATGGGGAAGCATCTGAGCTTGAACCTGCACTTAATTAGCAGGTCTGGAAGTAAGGGTGTGAAACAGAGAGCTGCTCCTGAACAAGCAGTGTGAAGTGCCTGAAGCATGGGTAAGTATCCAATTCTTTCTCTAATTTTTGAAACATTTTCCCCCATGGCTGACTAAAATTAAACAGCTCATTTAGGAAATTCAAACATTCATCTGGTTCCTTATTACGAAGCTCTGTACTAGGGCGATCCCACTAGTTTTGTTCCTTCAGGTCAGCTTTGGTTGACACTGATTATGTTGAACAATCATTTATGTAAGAAAAGATTTAGTTTAGTTGCTATCTCTCCAATAATGCAGTTATCTCTTATTTTATGTCTTGTAGAAATTATGCAGCTGGGAGATGAATATAGCTTATTTAGAACTATAAATATGTAGGTTACTGCTAAAATTAATTTCATTTAAAATACCATGGCTCATCCTCACCTTATCCAAAACCTACCCTTTTCATGGACTCTGTTGGAAACTAGGGAACTCCCTCAAATTTAGTATTATTTTAACATCTAGGAAGAATTGCCTTGTAGGAGACTCCTAGACAATTGAGATCTTTACAGCTTTCCTGAATAAATAAGTTCCTTTCCAACTAAAGAACTGATGTATTTGCTGCTCACTAAAATCTCAGGTTTACTGCTTCTGAGGCTTCAGGCCCATCTTAATAAAATGCTAATGCAATTTATGTGATATTCACAGATTTATTGTCTTCTTTGCTCAAATGAGACTCTATAGATTAGGTAAAAACTTGTAAATTAAACTCTTTATTAAATAGCTTATTTTTTACATCTTCAGGTAGGTAGCCAAATAGAGTGTTCTCTCTCAGAAATAACTTAAACCCTTTTCACAAAACCCTTACAATGGAACTTCTGTTTGATCACATTCAGCCTTGCTGCAGTTGTAGCTTTAAGCATACATGACTCAGACAAAAGAGATTCTAAGTAATTTATGTCCCTCTCCCTACTATTAGTGTGTGCTAATCACATTGCTGCCCACTTTTTTTGGTAAATGATTTACAGTCCTAGTGAATATAATCACCTGCAATATCTGAGTCACAGAGAATGTTTTTGAACCCTAAATCTCTGCAGTCATGGAAAGGAACTGAGCACCTCCTGCTCCTCATGAGATCTGGGCAGACTCATAGTTTTGCACATATTCGTGCTCTAATTACATCTCACAGCAGGTGTTTTCTAAACCATGCTTCTCAGGTGAGGCAAATTATTTATACAGGAAAATATTAACCTGAAGGCATGTTCATATTTTCAGAGAACAGGTGGTCCCTCCCACGTGTCCCTCAGTAGCTTTAGCAAAACTTTGTTGAACCAACTTTATTGAACTTATGGTTTACAAAAAATGAAGAAGCAAACTCATGATCCTGATGTTAAATCCTCTTGGACCAACCTAACTGCAAGTGGAAGATCTGGGATTGTGTTTTATATTTTAACTTACAGGTCTACTGTGCCATTATATTATCAGAAGCAGGGACTTGTGCCTCCCAGCTGCCTGCCCCAGTTCTCAATGCTCTCAGCTGTCAGATGTAAAGTTCTTTGATTTCAGTGTTTCCTTGTTCTGGGAGCACTTCTTTTGGGGCATATGAAGAGAACAACAAAACTAGAGCATCTTCTGAAAAGGTCAACCTGGCAACATCCTTGCAGGATTCTACAAGTTTTATCTTCTGCACCCACCTCTGCAGGGGATTTTGGTTTTTTTTTTTTTTTTTTTCCTTTCTATTTGTTGGAGCAAAAGTCTCTTTACAGACAAAAGTGCTAGTATTCCCCACCCAAACATGAAAAAATTGAGCAGTTGTTGGGGTTTTTCATTACAAAGAGGTGGCAGCCTGTTCTGTACAATGTCATAGTCACTGTTGTAATGTCCTTTAAATAGTTTAGTCCTTGGTATTTTAACCTGAAGCTTCAGAAGGATAATTTCAACTTGTAGATATTCCTTTTTATTTTCATTTTAGCAAGACGAAACTCTGACATTCTTCTTAAATTATATTAAAGATTTTAATATTAATTTTTACGACATTACATGTACTACAAGTTTTATGACTCTTCAAGGTCTGAAGCAGATTCTTTGCCAAAAGTACAACCATAATACAAGTGCAAGATTGAAAATTAAGCTTTTCCCTCAGGTTTCCAACAGTTGTAGCCCCACTTAAGGGTGATTTTCACAGCACATGGTCAATGTTAGCGTACAGCAAATGTGCACCATTTTTTAACATTGCTGTTTTAACATTACTAGGAGCAGTGAAGGGCTTATTGTCATAAGGCAGCAAAAGATGAATGCTGGAGTAGCTAAGTATGAATTCTAGAAATTTAGTTACTTATTTTTAAAAGATTATATTGAAGGAGAAGAAGGAAGGAATAAGGTGGTAAACAAATGAACAAGGTGGTATCCCAAGTGATGGCACATGGGAACTAGGGCAATAATGTAAATCTCATCTTCCAGGCAGATCAAGGATTAGTTGAAACCATCAGCAATGTCATTTCCTTTCTGGCAGTTCCCTGAGAAGCCCTCAATATCAGGGAGAAAAGATCTGTGGTGTACCAGTGCCTTCCCAAACCTTGCACTCCTCTCCTTTGGTTCTTAGTGAAATCTCCATATATGGTGAAAGTGGAAGCTATTTTTCAATTTTTTGTTATATTGCTATGCTGTGTTTCTACCACCCACTCTTTTCATCTACACCCCTACTAGTTATGACATATTCTCCTAAATCAGTTTTTCTTTTTTTTTTTCCAAAGCTTTTTGCTTATTTTCATTTGTCAAGCTGTAATTTTGATCAGTTGTGTAGGTTTGTGTGCTTCCACAGAGTTGTAAACAACTACACAAAGTAACACTGAGCTCAGTTCATGTTATGATGGCAAGCTGAGGGCATAACCAGTGCAGAGTGTGTAGTCAGAATAAAAATATCTTTGTGCTCCTCCAGTTTTAAAACAGCTCCAGAGTACTCCCTTCCAAGCACTCAGGGCTCATGGAAACAGGAATGCCTAGGCTATGAACCAGATAGTGAGCTGGGATGGGACCATGTAATGTCCTGATATGACTGATTTTTAACATTACATGATTCCTTTGAGACATGAGAGATTTCCAAATGGCCTCTTAAACAACTTTTTTATTGCTTCTATACTTTTGGGCAATATGGACCAGGCACTGCCTCCCAAGGGTGCAAAGATTGTGTTCAGCAGGGGACACAGTAACAGCTAAGTGTCTGCTACCAGGTTACACTTCCTTGAGCCTCAGACCTGAGAAGCTCATTTGGAGACCAGATGTGGCAAAAAAAAAACAAACAAAAAAAACAACAACTCAAAAAAACCCAAACAAACAAACAAAACCCCAAAACAAGAGAAGTTTTCAGTAAGTGAATTACACTTTTAATATGCTGTTCTCTGCCAGTGGCTCTGTGGATGAAATAATTTTGTACCATATAGAACTGCTGCCTACCTTCATGCCCAGAAGCATGGGTAGAGTTCATTAAAAAAAATGTAAAAAGACTGCTGTTAAGAATGCCAAATCAAGCAGTTAAAAGGTAAGAAATGCCAGCAATAAGATTGTTTCACCAACAGCTTTCCTGAGCATTATATTAGAGCCTTTAAATTTATGATAATAACTGCCCCACAGGCCCTTTTTTTCATTTGATCACCTCTTTTGCTTGTCTTGATCTGACTCTTGAATTATTTGAAACACTCTCACTGCTTTAAGTTTTGCAGTCCTTAAATTATACATTTCTTGGCTTTTAGTTTTTATTTCATTACAAAAAGGATAGCTCTTCCCACAATTCCTCAGCATTTCTACGTGAATATTATATTTAATACTGACTCTCTGATCACTTTTTTACATAATACCTGAATATTCAGCCTGGTTAAGTGAGCTGAAAAACAGCTGACTACCTCTTCCGATCACATTAAAGGGTTGATCATAATTCATATGCATAAGTTGGAAGAATCAAAATTTCATTCATTTTCATTTCATACTCTGAGTACTTGGCTTTTTAACATAATAGAGTGTTTTCAGCTTAAAAACAACCCCAAAGCCCCCCACCCCCAAAAGCAAGCACTGCCAGATTGTATTATGGGCCATTTTCATGGTATGTCTTCTACTGGATGAGCCAAACCTTGCCAAAAGGTTAGTTCTTTCTTCAGATGCCAGGTACACTGGGAACAGCTCCTACTTTCCTCTTCCTCACTTATTTCCATATTCTTAATTCACACAGCTGCCTGCCCTGATACCATTCTGTTCACCACTAGTGCAACAATCATTCTAGTGCAACAATCATTCTTTTGAAGGAGACAGACTCTTACCAAATTAGATACTTTGAAAATCTGACTACAACAAAATAGAGGATCGAACAGTCTATGGTGTGCCATTTTATCCCCTGTAACAGTTGCTGTGGCACAGGAGATAATATAAAATTTCTATAAACTGCAATGTTATGATGTATTACGAGTTACGTGGTAAACATTTGATTTGTTTATGCTTTATTTTTACAGTTTATTGCATTACCCATACCACTTATTTCCTATGGTACATAACTTCTAAGTATCCTATCTGAATCTGAAAAAAATTGCTCAATTTAAAGCACTTCCTAGTTTGAAAAATAAATTTATTCATAAACCCTCTTTGTAATCAATCCCACAAAAAAAAGCTTCACATTTTTATAGGTATTTTATGAAGACAGATGCGTAGCAAAGTTATTAGCAGGTTGTCTTACATCATATTCTTCTAGATGATATTATAAATTGAAAAATATTATAATGAGGGAAATGCAATAAGGATTAGTAAATCTACTAATGGCTGCATAATTCTCAGGGAAACAGCTTTCACCTACTTTCATAGAAAATGTCCTCATGATGTCCTCACCTGCTTTCCAGCACAGCAAATCAACTGTGCTGGAAACTTGAAACATTGAAATGCAAATGCCTCAAGCACAACTAGGAGTTTAGTGATTTCCAAACTATTTATCACTGTTGAATTCTGTGCAAGAGGAATTTATCACCTGCAGGCCTTCAAATGACCAAATAATGAATAAAATAAAAAAGAAAATCTGCTGAATATGCATTTCTGTGCAAGTTTCTTCTTGTGTGTTAATTCTTTGAATAATGTTCTCTTCAAAAGCCTTGTAGGACAACAACCATTCGTTGTATCTCCTATTTTTCTTTGCTTTATAGGTTTGCTAACATTGTTCTCCACTTTTACCAGAAAAACAATTTTATATTGGCAACAATGTCCACTCACTTTGTCTTTTTTTAATATTCCAGGTTGAAATGTCTTTTGCATAATTATAAATCAGCTTTTTAGAGTCAGCCCCTCAAACTTTCTTATTTCTGATTAAAATCTTCTCTTGTAAATGTCCTGTTTTACTTCGCCTTAAGTTTGTTATTATTTCTGTCACAACAATGCCTGTAGTTCCTAGACAAGACTGAGAACAAACACATCATATTACTTTCTCTCTAAGCACCTAACAAGAGTCAGGATCTTTTCAAAGTGTTGTAATTGTACTAATAAGACAGGCAGAAATGGTAAAAAAAACCCAGTATTATCAACATCTTTGCTTTATAGTTGAAGAATGGAAGACATGGAAGAGGTCTGGGTATCTAGGTGCTAAATTATGTATTTAAACATCAGTCTATGGAGGAGCTGCAAAATGAAAGGACAACTGTTGAGAATCACTTCATAGCTTTAGCCACAAAATGTTTAAAACATGAGAACCAGATCCACTCTCACTTCTTCATGCATGGTATGGCAGCAGGATCCTTTCTTTTTTCTCTTGCTGTCTGTGGCGGATGTTAGAGGCA
This sequence comes from Chloebia gouldiae, assembly GCA_003676055.1. Taxonomy (NCBI): domain Eukaryota; kingdom Metazoa; phylum Chordata; class Aves; order Passeriformes; family Passeridae; genus Chloebia; species Chloebia gouldiae. The sequence continues at coordinate 1,059,846 of QUSF01000038.1, forward strand.
GACAGCTCAGCTTCCCTCTCTCCTTTCTGCCTGCTGTGCACTGGGTGGAAGAGAGACAGGTTGCACTATTCACAACCTCCTCGCCAGACCCTACTTACGAACACGGGCACAAGGCAGTAATATTTTTACCACAGCTTTTGTCACAATTGCAGCTGAAATCTGAAGTACTGTTTTGTTGACACCCACTCTATGGCATATACAGCTCCTTGTGCTGCCAGTCACCTTCTTGTGCTCACCCATGTATTTAATTTCTTTCTTCATATGTTCCAAGGGCATCTAGTCCCTTGGGAAAGACCTTGGGAAACATACTAAATTAGCTCCACTGTTTACAGGACAGTTGCATTGTCAGATCCAGTCATCATCGGTTGAAAATTCTCATAAGCATCAGTATTTATCATTCTCTCCAGTTTCTCAGTTACTATTGCTTGTTTTTCTTGCCTCATAGTTGAATTCTGCTCTGGCTTTCACTTATGAATATATATTCTTTGTGTATGCAGTAATACAAATATTTACTGTGAAGTATCATTGATGTGATTCAGAAAATGAATTCTCAGAGGGAAGGGTTTCAATAATTTCCTGCACAATATTTTGAATTCATCAAATATTCTGCACAATTTTTGAATTCAACAAAAATGAGAGAGTAACCCAGTACATTTTATATGGATATTAAGGCAGAGTGAAGCTAATCCATTCATTACCAAGTCCATACAAGTGTGTTTTAAATACAGACTCAAAATATCTTTGAGTTTTGCAGTTAAAGATCTCTGCAATCTAATTGGTCTCCAGTTACAGCCATATTGTCATGGTTGTAGCTCCACAGATGACTCCAGGATCCCAAGTCAGTTGTACATCTTCAGATGATTCCCATTCTGACTAGTTTGGAGTGAACCAGCTGGTTTCCCAAGGAGGCAAACACAAAAGCTGTGTGGTAGCTTTTAGTCCAGCTTGATTCCTACAGGCAATACGGTCACAACTGGCTCTGGGTAATTTATATTTCAGTCTAAATGGGTATGAACCTGCCAAAACCTTTCTAGCTATACCCTCTGTGGCTGGGCTTAACCATAAAATGGCTATAACAATTCTTTTTTCTGCATGTCATTTCCCATCTTGATTTTGAAACTATTTCATGCTGTATCTGTAAATTAATTAGTGTAACAAGACTCTTGTCTTGAGGGCATGGAAATAATTATGTTCACTAGAATTGATGGAAAACATAAAAGTTTATAAATTTTTGTATAACTTTAGTCAAAAGGTTTTGTTTGTTTTGCCTTTGCCCTGGAAAAATAATTTCAAGTTTCTTTCCAGAACATTGTTACACTAGCTGTGGCAAACCAGTATTTCTTTGGTGAATTGTGTAAAGTAAGCAGACTGTTCATGACAGCTCTATGAATAATAATGGTAAATTCATCATGATGCTTTTGCTCCTGCTGGATTTTATTATGCAAGACTGTTTCACAGCAACTATTATTGAGCTGCAACTTATAGAGAAGTTTAATGGTTGCAAGTTCAGTAGATAAAAACTGTTTTCTTATTTTTCTAATTTATTTCTGCATTTACAACAACAGTTTAACATCTCATGCAGACATAATAGTTTACCCTCTTCCCATGTGAAGGATGAAGATTCAGGAGAAAGATAGGCAGCATTCTAAAAAGTCATCCCTTGGACTGTTTTTCCTCTTCTCTTCATTTTCTCTTTTACCAGTCTCCACTTTTTCCAGCCACTTCCTGTTATACCAATGGTCTTCCAACCTGGACATCTATATAAATGTTCCCACTTGCCATTTTCTCAGTGGAATCTCATTTACTTATCTCCTCATTCTTGTTAGAAGGGCTAATAAAATGCACAGAAGGAGGACAGAGAGACCTAGAACACATAAGAAGGGAAAGTTAGAATTTGAGATCATGGGTTCTTAATCTTTATCTTTGCTTATTCTTACCCAGGAGCTGCTGCTGTGTAGCATTACCGCTTTCCAGAGTAATGAAAGGCAAAGGAGATATTAATTTCATACCCATCTCCATTGGTGGTTGGTAACTCCTACAGGCTACCAGGGCTGAAGGGTTAAGGTCAAGGTCATTCAGAATCAGCCCATCCTTTGGGTGCACTGGAAGTGCCTCTGCTTTTGTCCAGTGTACAAAAGGCAGCACAGGGGATGCCAGCTAATTGCCATTGCTGCTTCCAGCTGTTTCTCTTTCTTATTCTTGCCTACTTTTTCCTTCTCTGAATTGATTGCAGCTACTGGAGCACAGGAAAATACCCATCAAAAGTCTCAGCTTGAAGGCTGACCACAGAGGGAAGCAATGTCCCAGGGATCCCAGCAACTTCTCTTATGTACTGTAGCCCTGAAAATGCTCTCACACTGTCCTTGACTTCTTCAAGAGTGTTTGAGAGGACTATGTCAATGCCATATAATTCCAAATTTCATAATAGGTTCTATCTAATTTTCTGTCTACATATGCTAGAAAAGTAGATGGCGAGAAGTAAAATTGAGAATTATGACAAAAGAAGATTAAAGACTACTTGCTTTTTCCCTACTGTTATCTAGATATCTGCATGTATCTGCAAATTCATCTGGTTTTTTTAGTTTTTATTTCTTATACTAGATTTTATTTTTAAGAGACTAGGGCTGTACTAACACATAATAACACATAATACAAATGCATAAGTCCAACCTTCAATATATGCAATATCATTATTTATTTTTTTTTATGTTCCACTTTTTTCAATGTCTTACATAGTTATGAGATTGTTATTTGCTTTCAGTTTTTCTCTTTTGAACTAAATTTTTTCTCTTCCACTTGTTAATTGCTGATTTTTCTTAATGTAAGCACAAAACAATAAATAATTTCTGGTTTGAGCAAAGTGCTCCTGAGATATATTGTATCTTTCGGTGTCTATTGTGTCTGTGTCTCTGAAGTCATCTCCAACATGGGAAAATCTATGAAAATGCATTTCAGGATCTGTGAGCAATTTTATCCATCCATTTCCTTTTCTTCTGTCTCTAGTATCTCCATACAGACTTCTGGAAGAGGTTAAACTGTAACAAAACTTAGAGCAAATTACAACCACAAAAAATAACCAACCAAACAAAAAAAACTCAAACTCCAGTCAATAATTCAATTCAAATAAAAAGGAGATTCCTTAGAACAGGTATCAGTTAACTTAGGTGGCATATTTCAATACCTATGGGTCACTGCTGGTTTTTGGTAAGTTATGCTATAGTTGTCACATTTTTCCTGGCAGCATGTCTCAGCTGCTGTATTTTGGGGAATTAGGTTGCAGCAATGAAAACATGATGTGTCTGGTGCTGTGGCATGCCAAGGGAAATGAGATCATAGTGCAGCTGATTAATTTCTCCATGGGAATTCAGTGGGCACCTTTTGGAAACAAAAATTCATAAAGTGTGGGTAACCACAGGCAAAAACAGCGTGTGCATGTCGACAAGATGGAAAGCCACTATGAATTGAATTCTCTTACAAAAAGGCACTAAAGATATTGGTCCTAAGGACTGCTCTTTTAAATATCCAGCGATTTATTTGCACCCAGTTGTTTGAAGGAAGACTCTTCATTTTGCCTTCCACGGCTGCAAATGCAAGCCAAAGTTGTCTGAGAAGCATTTGTCTTGAAAGTCTTTTTAGGTATTTCAAAGTAAAATTAGTGTGGTTGTTGAGGTCTGCATCTAGGCTAAAACGTGATCAGCAGAGCTCAGAGACATCCTTATTTTGTATGATTATCAGCTATATAAAGTTGTCTGGCCCTAAAGGCTCATAGTGAATTCCTCAGCAGAAAATTCTTTTGGAGACTTTCTTCCTCCATAATCTTCATCTGATGAGAGCAGACAGGATTTAGGAAGTTTCTTTGTAGAAGAGAATACAACTGGCATTCTGTGGTGCAAGGCCAACCTGTGAGAGATACTGGTGGTACATTCAACCCAACTCTTCTGACAGGGCAAAGGGCACAGAAAAATGGAATCTCATGTTGCAAAGGATGACAAAACCCAGAAATTTACCTTAACTGATTTGAGCTGCCAAGTCTGTGTCACTATGGTCATTGATCAACTGGTTCATCAGCTGGCAGGGAAAAGCCCTGAGCAACCCTGAAGAGAAATGAAAACAGACTATCAGAGTATCATACTTTTGAGAAGTATGATACTTGAAGAGCATCATCCAGAGAAGAAAATGTTGCTGCATCGATGGCCAAGGTATGGATCTTGGAGTAAAATGCAGGATAGGGCCTTTAAAAGATGGAAGGGGAAAAAATGATATTTAGAGCTTTGCCTAAACATTTGTGGCTGCATGTAAAAGACTTTCCCAATTCCCACATGTCTTGCAGCAAGTCTGCCATGATTATCTAAACACATGGGAATGTGCAAGAGAATGAGAAAAATGATTTGGAGTTTGAGAGCTGAAGGGGAATGGTGAAGTTGTCAACAGCAATGAGCAGAGGAGAAAGAGTGGCAGGTTCAAATTGAAGACTTACCTGTGATCTTTTTTTGCTTCAAGTGACGAGGAATCATCCTGAATACACTAAACTGTCAATTCAACTGATAGAATGGAACAGAAACAGACAGGACAGAGAGGTTAAAATGTTCAGCCTGGGAATTACAGCAGAAAACAAGAGAAAAAGGTATACAATGAGAAAACAGACTCTGTAGTGGATTTGATAGAGTCCAATGAAGAAGGGAGAAGGAGCTGCTCTAAAAGATGCTGAAAGAGCAATAAAGAAGGTTGATGGAAAGCCACAAGGGGGTACTGCCACAAAAGCCAGGCCAGGAAAAAAATGATCAAGGGTATCATATTAGACAGGAAGGTCAAAGAGGACACAGAGATTCCCCGTGTTAGCCAGAAAGAGGTCATTTGAGACCTTGGTGAATTAGTTTGAATGGAGAGGGCTGGAGCCAGATTGCAATGAGTCAGAGGAAAGGAAATCAATGGTAAACAGGCCTTTCAAGTCACTCAGAATTGAAAGGGAGAAGGGAGTGCTGGCAGAGAAAGAAAAGCTGACCTGTTTGCACTGGAACTTCATAAACAATGTACTGCTTATTTCTTTCCCTTTCTCAATGTATGAATTACCTTTTTTGTTGTTTGTTTTCTTTTGTTTTCTGATCAATTTTGTTGTTGTTTTTATTTTGAAGATCAGAAAAGTTTCCAGACTCCCTGATTTGAGCAATCTCAGGCACCTACCCAAGGCATATAAATAGCAGTCTGTACAAATTTATGTCTCTTAAATTTATTATTCAATCTTGATTTAACCATAGAGCTTCATTTGTTTTCATGATTGCTCCTTGTATGATGTCTGGTACTGGAGTTCATTGGTGCCAAGCTAAAATTAAATTTGGTTTTAAATCCCTGGAACTCCTACAGAAACATGAAGTGAGCGATTGTACTATAGAACACACTGTAGAGAAGTCTGACTTACCCTACTGTTTCTCCAAAAACATGTTTAGTCTTTGCAAGGCATTTGCTTGTCCCACCAACCACAGATTTTGCCAAGATGGCAACATTTAAAAGACATGAATACATCGTGATAGAAATGCAACAGCTCAAGATTTAGTCATATAATTTTCACTGAAATGAAAAGATAGTTCACAATGGGAAACATTTGGCAATTACATGGGAATATGGACTTGTGATTTCTGGCACAGTCTTTGGGTTCAGTAAGTACCTGTGCCTGGAAGAAAAACAGATTAGTAGGGCTGAGAATTTCCACAACTGGCTGGAAGCAACTGGCTGTCTTATTTTAAGACCACGGTTTTCATGTGCTACCCTTTGCTCACAGTGTCACAATTTTGACAGAGCAAACACCCAGAAAGAGAAAAGTCCCTTTGAAATTCAGTAGGATCATAAAAATATGACTGAAGTAATAGATGTGCTGGATAGCAGGCAGCCATGCAGTCATGTCACTGGTGACGCACAGTGCCTTTCCATGTGACCTGTAAAAGATTTTACTCATGGGTGTTCTTTACAGAGATTGCTGATGGATAAGGAGTGGCTGCAGAAACCTTTCTAGATATGTGCCCTCTCTGTAAGCCCCCAAATCTCCCATTTGGCCTGGGACCTCCAAATCTCCCCATTCCAGAGGGAGGCTGTTCCCTAGCTCAGATAATTTTTTTTCGCAGCTTATCATCTCTTGTCCCACCTGTAAAATAAATATCCACAAACAAAAGTAAGAGAGCACCTAGTGAAGATTACAGCACATCTTTAAAAAGAAAATCACCTTCCTCTCCTCCAGAGCAACAAAGCAGTTTATCGGACTTGATTATTTTTATCTTGATATTTAAATCAATAATTTCTTCCATGTTAAATGAATACCATCTACAGCAGAATTAATTTCATGTTTCAAATAAATAATCTTAGAGATTTGTGTCATTTTTCAAATAGTGAATTACTCTCACTTCAGATTTTGCAGATGTGTTTTTGATTTGCAGACGTGGCTGGAATATTCTGCACAAATGCATCTCCAGCTATGCTGTGTTCTGAAGGTGTCCCCAAAGACTATTAATTTGATTGGTCACTTAGTTCTTACAGAAACCACACCCATGATTTCATGAATCTTAAAATTTAAAAAGCAAGAAGCTATTACCTTTAATAAGCTGTGAAAAATCTTGATTGCACACATATGCATGAGTGTGCACACACACTCATACACATACACATTTAGATAATTTACATTTGAATACAAGTATTTGGACTGAAGTTATCTGCTAAATTTCTTGCAGAGAAAGCCTACAGAAAGAGCCAGAGCTTAAACCTCTGAACCAGAACAGTGATTCTGGACTGCATTCCCCACATGACTGGGGAATTACATCCCCTGTAATGTTATGATGGGCAAGGCAAATATGGGAGAGCTTTAGCCCAAGAGCACAACTCGTTGTCTCTGTCAGTGCCCAGCTGTGTGCCACCTCCCCACTCCATGTGACTGGCACACAAGAACCAACATGCCTGGCAGTGTTTCCATCACCCTGCAAAATCACAAATGTATTGGAGAAGTCATTATTACCTCTTCCAAGTTCCCTTTGGTCACATGGGGCTGCACAGGGGTGAACTGGCTGTTATACCACATAGAGGAATTGCTACTCAGCATCTGCTTGGGTTGGAGCTGTTTGGTGTCACAGTGCTTTCTCAAGGTCCTGTGACATGGCTACATCAGATATAGACATTTCTATGCTGTGGGAATTTCTTCTAGCAAGGATTCACCATATAGAGTATTTCGCTTACCTTCTTTGTCTTTAATATATCCTCAGGAATAAAACATCACCTGCAAACACACGAGATTCCAAGGATTACTTATGAAGTACCTGACAGTCATACCTTGTGCTCAGTATTTCGCCCTGGTGTATGTTATGTGCAAAAAGCAGAATTTCTGTCTCAGGTAGGTTTTGTTTAGGTGGAGTTTTTTCTATATTATCCAGGCTATGCAAAATTTTGCAAATTCACAAAGAGCCATAAAATTATTTATCTTGCAAAAGACCTTTATGATCATCGAGTCCAACTGATACTACAGGTATTGAAAGAAGTCTGATTAATCCTATGTCATCTGAAAAAAAAAAATCAGAATTTTTCCAAGCATTCTTATGTAGTTCCTACCGAATAGGCACTATTGACCAAATATTCTCCAGGGAGTAAACCCACAGCTGTATAAGATTTTCACATTACACATCAGAAGGCCAGTGGAAATATTTCAGACAATGTTGGTTTGTATTTTTGTAATACGCCTTGGATTTCTGACAGCACTGTCTAATGCATTCTCAACTTCTGAACTACATAAAGCAGAACAAAAGGCCTTTCCACATTTCAGTACTAAGAAGCTGGAAAGTGTTGACTTTCAATGAAGTCACCTTTTCTTTCAAAGTGAAGAAATATACACAAAAGGGGCATAGCTGAAATGACACCATGCTTTGAAAGGATGAGAGGGAACCTTTGCAATTCTAATTATTTATATAACTGTAATCACTAAACTACAAAAGTCCCATCCTTATCCTCCCATTAAAAAAATAATTATTTGGGCCAGTTTTGAAAATTTGTTGTCAATATATAAAAATTCTAATGGTATGTGTTCCCTCGGCAATTATTCTGCTAAAAGTGTTTTAGGATGCTGCAGCTCTGTGTCAGAACATCAAATTCTTTGTATATACAGGAAGTGCCAGTTGGAATCAGTGGGATTTGATGAGCAAGCATTGAAGAACACTTTTAATAAGTTTGAGGGGCAAGGAACAACAAGGTAATGTGTCTGGGGGGGAGGCTGTTTTGTTATTGTGAACAGCAGCTGAAGCAGGTTGGATAGGAGAGCATGCTTGAATCTGCCACCAGTACCACATGTTGAATAGCACTAACAGCACCTGTTGAGTTCCAGATTAGAAATTCTGAATAAATTCAGAAGACAGGCATAAACCAGGAAATTGTTTCCTATAAATGCAGAATTTTATCCCTTACTCTAAGATAAATGCATACAATCACACATGACATTTATTTTATTACTGGTAAACACTTACCAGTTATACAGTCAAATAGTGTTCTGCCCAGGAGGAAAAAATGCAAAACACTTTTAAGGAATGAAAATAAATCATTCCCAAACAGTATGCAAACTATTTCAGATTGGTTGCTGTTTGGTTTTTTTTTTTCCCATGAAGAATTACACATTGCATTATGGATGTTAACACAATGAACTTTCATTAAATACAAAATAATAATGTTACAGAGTAAGAAACAAACAGAACTGGACATTTAGCCTGATGTACTGAGCTCAAAAAGTTTTTATCAGTTTTATTCATACATTTCCTGTCCACTCTAATTTTAGACTAGTAAGAGTTCAACTTTCCTCATTCTGTAGAAGGTCATCCTAGCAACCTACAGCTTTTTTGGCCAAAGGCTGTGGAGATTGGATCACCTGAAAAGGCAGAATGGTCACATCTTTTCCAAAGTCATGTCATTTGACCATTTCTGTATGTTTTAATTGGACAGCTTGATCTCTGCTAAGTATATCAACAAGACTCATTTGTATCCTTCAAAAATGTCTCAATTATTTTAGCATTAATTAATATTCTTGTATGTTTCTATTTTATATGACTTTCATAAGTCCCATATCCCTAATTACTCTGCTAATTAGAGGAAAGTCTCATGCTTGTCATATTTGCACCTGCCTCTGGAATTTTTATGGAGAAGAAATTTTTGAAAGCGATGTTTTAATGCATGCTGATTTTCAAACTCCTTCTAAATTGATAACAATGAGATGACCTAATGGTTGTACATATTTTCAAACACTCTCTTTGAACTGTGATTTCAGGAATGCTCTGAAATCCCATGTTCAGCAGCACCACACTCTACTTTCCTCTCCCTGTCCTGGTGCCTAAGGTGAGGGGCTGGGGAAGGGGAAGCCCAGACAGGCAGGTGGGACAAAGCCTTTATGCCTCACATCCGCTTGAAACGTCCACCTAAAGATAACCCTCTGTAAGGCAGGAATGAGTAAATGACTGGCTGACTGATCAAAAGTGATGGGATGCCTGCAGCTCCAGAGCCTTTTAGACAAAGGCTTGCAGAGTCAGATTTTTCCAACAGCTGCATACAGGCAAGCTTTTGTAACTCTGACCTGGATCAAGGAACACTGCGAGGCAGGCATGCAAGCCAGGGCTTGTGCAGACACCTCAGCCATGGCTTTCCCATGAAATGGGTTACAGGAGAAAGATAAGATTCCCTTGATAGGTACAAAACCTCTGAGCACATTTTTTTCTTCAGAAGCAGTCAAATAATGGGAAACAACTATGGGGTGGGTGAGCACTGGCATGACCTCCCAGCAGTGCAGCCACTGTTATTGAGCTAGTGTGTGATCATGGCCTGAAAACATGGAAAGTCTAAAGAAATAACAAAGTCCTGCGTAAGTGGCCCAGACTCTCCTGGTCTAACAGAAAATGTTAGGAAGGGGATCTCCATCCCTGCCAAATTTGAAACCTTCTTCATTGAATGCAAAGAGGAGTAACATGCATATTTATCCAATCAAAGCAAATCACAAGCACTTTTATCACGGAGGCCCTTTCACTCTCTTTCTATTGCTTGCCCTCCATAGGCTCCAGCAATTTTGGCAAGAAATGGGAGAGGAGCTAATGACTTGGGCAGGTCATACTTCTGTCATCCAGCATGAGGGGAGTATGGGAACACTTCAGGACCTGGCTGTATGTGGCTATCTCCACTGTGTTATTTCTGCCCATCCTGGCAGGGCCTGGAGTCTCAGGTCTCTAACAGGGGTGAGCTGTGGGAAGAATATGGGAATATGGCTTTGGAAACTGGGACAAAGCTAGAAAATCTGCGCCTGAAATGCTGAAAGCATGACTAGAGAGGAGAGAAACCAATGGGAAACCATAGCTGGTAGTTAGGTTGGCAGTTGTAGCAGAGATTTGTACCTTCCTGTTTTTTGTACCTTCAGAAAATGTACTGAAGCATACTGAATAATAAAAATGGGTTAGTATAAGGGAGGGAAATAAAAAAGTATATATTGCCAACTACTGGCTTTTGGGTTTTCATCCTAAAGGTCTCCTCCTTTCAAAATAGCATGGAATTTATATTTTAATTTCTTAATGTGAAGCTCTCCATGAAATACTATTTTCATGCACCAAGTTCCAAACTGAGATAGGTAGTTAGATACAGCTACAGACAGCTACACAGATCTGTATGATCTTCACCTACTCTTCTTCCATTGCAGTTTAAGAACCTTACATTTGATAAACTCTTCATCATGTCACACCTAATTAAGAACAGAATATGGTAATCATAGCTGAATGAAAAATTGGTTTCCCACTAAAGAAGGGAAGAAGACAGGAAAGAATTAGACAACTTTAGAAAACTGTATCCTTCCAACATCAAGATAAATCCAAGTCCCAGAAAATCAGTTAGAGGCAAAAGTCTTTGTAGAATGAGTTTTTATTTTCCTGTTAGCTTAAAGACATTTCAATTCAAGCTGATTATTTTCATATAAAAAATGTCATATTAATCAATTTCTTTTTATTAGGCAAAAATGAAGTGAAATAATCTTTGACATCAACTTTTTGACATCATACATCTTCAGGGAAAAAAGGCATAGCCAGAAAATTCCTACCTCATCTTGTAGATGCACCAAAGCTCATCTTCCCCAGACTAAGGCTACTTATTTTCTGAAACAGATAATTGAACTGTGCTTTTCTGGAACTCATATTTATCCTGGCATGTATTTATACATTTTTAATGCCAAAAGAAGCAAACTTCAGTATGATTAAAAAGCCCAGCTCAGCCTTTCCAGTGGAAGATATCTAAATAGCATGACAATGTGCAAGATCCCCTTTTAGCCTGTGGGTAAAAATTGATGTAGAGATCAGCAGATGGAGTGATAAGTATGAAGAATACAACTGCGTCTGGCAGGTATTATAACCTTCAGGAACACTTGGCACATCTTGTGGTATCCTTTGCTGTAAGATGATGCAGATTAAGAGGTTAACAAATTTATACATGCCTCTCGCTCTCATTTCTAGTGCAGACCTTTCCAAACGTGTCACATGTACTCATCCTCATTGAAGATTAACTGCAGAAAAACTTTGAAGTGTTAAAACAAGAAGTGTTAGAATTCAGGGAAAGCAAACTCAGAAAATACCTCCAACAAAGCAAAAATTGTTTGTTCATAGTGCAAATAATCTGTTTGATTTTTACAAACTTTCCTGGAAACTTTCACCTTTATTCTGTGACCTGATATTAAAAATGTTACATCAATGAAATCCTAGTGGAAACAGTTTATGGGATGAAAAAAATGTAACTAAATCCTACAGAAGCAGCTTCATTTTAATTATGTAACTGAGGCTTCAGCAGCCTAAGTATTAGCCCTATCTGCTGTACCTCTTTCAGTGTTTCAGTTTGCATTGCATACATACTTCCAGCAGACAATAAAGACACTGACTTCTAAATTTTATTTGCCATTTTCAATAATTGCACAGTTCTACAAACATACCTCCACATTCAGGTATAATCACTTGGTTACTTTGATAATGACTTTATGTAATTCACTTCCACAGAGGTATTTTTTATACTGTTATACTGTTACCTGTCTAGAAATGACTGAAGTGTTTTTGGAGGTAACTGAATACTTGCTTTTTTCTCATGCTTGCCCTAAGTATTTTGTTGTAAGGTATTCCTATTGTCTGTGTGCTCCATAACAAGAGATGCTGTATTCCTCAAACAATAAAGGCAATCCTTCTGGTGCTGCCAGTTCAGTTATTGCCTTTACAGGTGGGTAAGTAGTTGCTGGGATTTGATTTGTTCCACTAAATTGCTTTTATGTCTTCTAACAGTAGTACACTTAAGGATGTTCTTGCTTTCCTTCTGGTATTTAGTGGAAGATGTACTTTTTATTGGAGTCATTTACTAAACCTGTACTTTGCCTTATTTTGCTTACCTTTCCCTTTCCTTTAGAACATTCTCTGTTCTCTTTGTCTCAGTGAGGTCTAGCTTCTGACTGGGAAAGTGGGACCAAAAGTGAGGAGGAGGGCAGGAGGAGAACCTCTGCCAAACACTGAACATGCTCCTGTGTTGCTGGCACAAGTGGGCGTCTTTGCCATGGAGGCAGGCACTGGCAGGGCTGCTCCCTCATGTTGTTCCCTGGGGAATGAAGGACAAAAGCCCTCCACCTAGGCACCAAAGGACATCCAGTTGTGAGGCTGCAAGGGCAATATCCCAGCTGGCTATGGGCACTGATCACTAGAGAATTACAATTGCTTTTGGGAGGGGAAAGGAGTAGAGAGGGATTTTGCGTCACAGGTTTGCCCTTCTCAGGGCAGATTTCATACAGAGCCTGGCTTGGTAGTCTGCCGAGATCTAAAATTTAGCTCTAAAGTTGTAGTTTTTCTCCCTAAGAAAATCAGACTTTCCTTAAGGAAACATAAAGGAGAACATGAAAAGTATTTTCTTTTCTAGGGGGTGTTTCCAAAGGGGGGGGAAATGTAGTAACTTTTGTAGTTGGCTTTAAAGTTTGGTTTTCAAACTCTGATTGGTCCATTCATAAATCCTCCCACCAGCCAAACAGAAAGTCATGTAGCTTTGCCTAAATATAATTTATTCTTTATTTTACTTATTTTTCATCCTGTCTTCCTCATATACCTCATTCCCTCGGAAATTACTACCTTTCCTCCCATTTATCCTTCAGCCTCCAGGATGCATGTAATTTGGTTTCTTTTAGTATTGCACATACTTTAAAACATGAGGAAAACATGCATTTCCAAGGAAAGAATATATAGCAAGGTGTCACCAGAAAGACTTGCAAAGAGAATGAAATAAGCAAGACAAGCATAGTAAGGGATATTAAAAAGAAATCAGACCAACAAACACAAATCGGGACATGTAATACAAATCTATACTGGAAAAAAGGCAAAGTAAACAAAGTAATTTCAGTACTAGGAGTACTTTAAACATTTTTATTTTTTAAAGTAATTCCATCATTCCTTGCCCTGCCCTCCCCCCTTCTTCTTGAGAGCATCATTCCCCCTTAGTATCACCTTACTACAGAAAGTAGAGAAGATAGCTCATGAAACCAAATTGCTCTGCTTTGGAAAAAGTGGCAATTGATAGTTCCCAAACAATTATGCTAATTAGTGCATCATATTTATATACCTTTCTTAGCCATTCAGCTGAACTTGGGTAGTTTGCAGAAAAGACTAATGATTTTGTCCTGGAGAAGAAAGTAAAACCAGTTAATTGCCTTTGGATGTAAATTCCTTTTGAAGAAGACTCATTTCTTTCCCCACCTCTAGATGTGCAGCTGATTTTTCCTCTCCTGCCGGCGTAATAGTGGTGTTTTCTCCTCTTAACTGCCCTGCACTGAAATGACTCAGCTATTATAATTAAAATGGATACAGAGTTGTTCAGTAGCATGCTATAGTCACTCCCATCTGTTAAGGGAGGAACAATACCTACTAACAAGATGGTAGGCCAGTTTTAACAGGGCATAAAAAGCCAAATGAAGATTAGCTAAGAGAAGAATTTCACCAAACACAGCAAGTACCATATTTTCTGTCAGTAGGACTTTCTGTTTCCAAATAATGCCAACACAGACAAAAGTTTCATTATGCTGGAGTTTAGGAACAGTGTATGCAACCTAATGAATCAGTTCCCCTCCTTTGTTTCTTGTTTCCTTGTCAACAAGATTGGGCAGAATTCCACCTTCAGTAGCATAATGTTTATCCACACTCTTTGGTTATGTTTGCATCAAAATTTCCTAAATGCTAAGCACTCTTCAGTTTCATTTGACACCGCCACTTTCCTGAGGGTCTCCCCTGAAGAATTGTTGTGCATAGACATAGGAAGTTCAGGTTTGAATCATTACCCTTCAGAAATTGTATTCTTTCCCAGGAATCTTACACATCTCAAAGGAGAGACTCACAAAAGGAAGGAAGCTAGCACCTTTCAGGCTAAGTGTACCCACCAACACCTGGCAGCAGTGTGAACTGGGTACTCTGAGATCTTAGTCAATATGTTATAGGCATATAGCTTAGCTTTAAGAGAAGATCCTGAATAGTCAGAGACACTTCCCTCTAAACTTGAGAGAGAAAATTTCAATACAAAATGCACCTAAACTTTAGAGATGTCTGGCTTCTTTTTCACTACCACAACTTGGTACCCACTTGAGGAAAACCTTTTCTGAAAGGCTCACCCGTTGTGCAATCAGACAGTGAAAGGATTCTGCTCTTGCTCTGGGGGCTCCTTAAAAAGTTATGGCAGAATGTGTAAGGATGTTTTTGCTGGAATATGTTCAAATGCCACAACTTAGAGCAGTAGGTGGTGTGCTCTCACACAAGAAATGAATGCACACTTATGGTAACGTGCAAAAAAATAATTAGTGCTATAAAATGGCACTATATTATGCCTTCCAGCTGTCTCCAGCTAGATTTGGCCAAAGGACTTTTGCCATAACAACCTGGCTGTATATTTGAGGCAATCTAATAATTAAAGGAACCACCTACCTTAATGAATTTCTTAGAACTTTAATATTTTATTATGAGAATTTCTTGTTCAGTTTTCCACACAGATCATGAGAGACAGGCACTTGAGGACTGGGTTTACCCCTGTTCCTGTCGTTTATAGGTTTTAAAGTAGTCAAAGCCCCAGAAGAAATTGAGGGAGGGAATAAACCATAATGTGAAATGATAAGAGAAAAAAGAGTGTGAGGTTCAGCATTTACACAGCTCTTATTCCACTTTATGACCCATGGTAGGCAGGGAAGTGGGAATGGAAATCTTAATCCCTTATTACCCTTCTGTCTGGCTCTCCCCTGAGGCAAAATCTACTCCTACAACACATTTTATTTCTCTAATGACCACTTTTTAGCACGTATAAAGCACTCTCTATTTATATCACTCCAGTTAGTATTTGTAGTAAAAGAAAGCTTAATTGGGACCTCCAATGCATTTAATGCATAGATATAATTCCAGTGAGAAAGGACTATAAGGCAGGACTGACAGGGAGTCCTGTGTGGCTGTGACTGATGAAAGAAGAATGCTACTTGTAATATGCTGACACTGTACAGAATTAGGCTTTGTGCTTTCAACTCATAAAATGTCTTTTGGGATGAAAGGCAGACATTTTGGGTTAGTTAGCTCCTATTTAATTATGTGGCTTCCAATGTAAAAGGGTTTATTGAAAGTATTCAAAAAGGGAGAAGAATGGAAAGGACTCATGCATATTTTTAGTTTACTCTGAAGTCTTTCATTATGCAAGTACTCAGGCATCTCACCAAAATAAATTCTGATTGTAAACTAGAACAGCTTTCAAATTTAAACAGTATTAGACAATATTACGGAGTCCACAACTTCACTCAGAAATCTCTCTTACTTGATTTTTTCTTGTCCTGTATGGATGAAATTGAAAGAAACCATTGCATGTTATTCAGGATTTAGCTTACATTTTTTTTCTCCTTACTTTAAACATAAATTTTTGCCTTTTTGCATTTAACCTCTCTTTTGCTGTTGTCAGTTTTTTTGGGTTTTTTTGATGTTGCTTTCTTTTTTGTTCTGATTGTTATTTCGTATGTGAGCCACTTTGCCAGTATCCTTAATGAATACAGTTTAATTAATTTCAGGCCATTTCTCCAATTGATGATGACTAAACTGCATTTTATTCGCATTCCCCCATGAATTTGCTATCCCTTCCTGCTTTATCTTATCTGAAAATATGATTTTCAATTTTTTGTATTTCCTCCTTCATTTCATTCTAGTATTCATTCAAACATATACAGCACATGGGATGCCCTGAAGTGAAGAAAAATGGACAATGAGATGCAGACACACAGAATTTGTCAGAAAATTTGTCAGAAAATGAGAAAGCCAGAAAATTGGTCTTGTTTCTCAAGCATTTTCCTGAAACTCTGGGTGGGATTTGTTAGGGGTATAACAGGAGAATCATGATAACTTCTAGTTTATAACTCATTTAGTTTTTATGGTAAGAAGTTACATCCTTGGGAACAGTTCAAACCATCAGAATCTGGATTCAAATTTCATATTGGGTAGATATCAGATGGACACCTATATTATGGTAATTTGGCCTAATGGAGGAGGACAGACGAAAACAGTGTTAATACAAGAAACAAAATAATGCATGCCAGGCTTCAGTCACCTGGACATCAGTGAAGAAGAGTCTGAGACCATAATATCAATATACCTACCAATTTTAAAATATGTCAGAAAATAAGAATAAAATCCATAAAAGTTAAAATAAATATGTTGAACCCTTTTCTCTGGATAGCTGTGGTTTTCAGATAAGCAGTTTCACGCAGATAAAAGTTACTCTTTTTTTTAAATGCCATCAAATTGTCCAATAATTGCTATGGTTACAGGTAATCAGTCATAAATACTGAACAGTTAAAAAATATTTAAAAGGAAATTTATTCTTTTGTTCTGAGCTCATAACTAATTTAGTAGAATAAAAAACAAGTACCTCAAAGCATTCTTTTTTTCATTAAATACTTCTCTATTGAATCACAGTCTCTTAGGGATTAGTACTGTAGTATTTGGTAGCTGTTGGCTGAGACTTAAGTGCATTGAGACAACACAGTGCAGCCTGGATCTACCACAGTCATCACTCATTTGCTAAGCACAATTTTAGATGTGTGTTGTTAGATGTAATCACATAGGCAGCAAGGGGACATAGTCAAGGAAGTATATATTTACTTGTTTCGTAATAGACTTCCAGGAAGGAAATATTGAATTATATGGATTGTGCTGTAACTGTTGAGCAACGAAAAGAAGATAATAGGGTTTTGTTCATTCCTTAGGGCTGCTGAAGAACAGCTTCTCCTATAGGAGGGTACTGCTATTTTGTCCTATCCCAAAATTATTCAGCCATTCTCTTTTTAGATAGCAGCAGAAGATTGAAACTACAACTATATAATACTTTGTTTCATTGAATTTCTCTAAAGCTTGGCAATATTATGGTTGACTGTCACTAACAAGAGGTAAAAAAGCTGGTTCAAGTATGTCTACATAAATCTTTAGGTCAGTCTGTTCATTTCTCTGGTCTGAGTTAATTGCCCAGCCCAAGATTCACCAGATCCAGCTGCAGAATCTTATCTTAATATATTGGGATGGTGCAAGGACAGGACTATTTTACAGTCTGAATTTGCCTTGCTTCTGACATATTTAAAACACTTATGTGCAATTTCTGAAAGTTTAAAGAGAAAGGCAACAAAGTTTCGACATAAAATTGCTGGATTCATCATTTGCCATAAAGATGAATGAAGACTCACTCAATGTTTTAAGGCACTGGGAAAGAAAGCACTGAAGTCTGCCACAAAATCTGTCATGATGGGCGCTGTTGCAAGAAGAATTTATCTTGCACTGACAATAGCTGTGAATGACAATGAGCATAACAAACAGGGCCAATCAGGCAGAGCTGCCAGGCCTGCAGTCCCAATCAGCCCGTCAGATATGGACCAACAATAGTCTGATGTTTATGGCTCATGCTTCAGTGCTGTGCACATAACCCAGCTGCTTCCTGCGTAGGAACTCTGCAGCAAGGACAGCTCCAGCCTCCAAGTGCTCCTGCTGCAGTGTGGAGTTGTTTGAGGATCACTGCAGACCGTGGGCTGGGCTTGGTGGGACAAAGGTCCCCAGCAGCTCATCAACTCATCTCCACGCAGTGGCCTGGGAAAAGGTATAAGAGCAGAGCAAACATAGCGGTACTTCCCATTGGGGACCACACAGCTCTTTGTCTGCAGTCTCCCTGTATTCTGCCTGGGAAGGAAAATGATCTCCACTCTTTTCAGGATCCATATAAATGACAGTCCTTCACTTGAGGATGCAGTCCTGTGAGAATTCCCTTTGGTTTCTTCAGCTTTGAATAGCCTCCGACAACTGATAGGAATTCTTGTGGGCCCAGTTGTTTCCATGACAGCAATTTTTACCAGCTAAGTTCTACAAATTCATTTATACACACACAGATTTTAAGAACACAGAGGTTTACATTCTATGCCCTGTCTCAAGCTTAAGTCATACTGTGTTTCCAAGGCTAGAATGGACATAGGTTTCTGAAGCAGTCATGTAATTCTTGGCTGCCAAACTGGATTTTTCCATCTTTTATAAGCTGTGACAATTCACTTTATGTAAGGCACTGTGCTGACTCCATGTGTATTAATAGCTGGATAATATTTTTATAAAAACACAAAGCCCAATCCCCAAGTGCTATCAAAGGCCTGTTTGCCTCAGTATGATGCGCAGTTCACTGTATTGGCTGTATAGTAAGCTGCTAGATATTCCAGAATGTACATTTTCACAGACAAACTCATGTATTATTAAGACCAAATCATTCCAGTTTTATGAGCCTAGTTCAGATAGAACTATTTTTTAAAGTTGACCAGAATACTCTAGGGTTTTTGAGCTTACCTGTGCATTTCAATGGAGCAGAGTGATTATCATGGCCTCAAATTTAACCAATTTTGAAAAGAAGACAAGAAGATTTTCAATAACTTTCTGGGGTTTTTTTTTGTCAAAAAATCTCTATGGAGAGGCTCTGTGATATTTTGAAGTGATTATGTGCCAGTCTTATGTGGTTTTACTCTTTTTCTGTTGTAAGCATGGATTATGAAGTCAAATGTTTTGAAAAGTGAGATACAATTCTTAGATGGCTGCTTTTTACTAGTATGAATGCCAAAGATGCTATATAACCTTGAAGACAAAAAATTAGTTTGATAAATGTAGTTCATTGTTCAAAATCCAATTGATTTTATGCATCATTTCAAATTTTCTGCTGCAGGGTGTACAAATATCATTTCCATAATGAAAAGACATTGGTGTGAGCAGTGTTTAGCACAAAGTAAGGAAGTCACAAACAAAAAAAAAATCATAAAAGTAAGAAAAGGGTAATAGTCTGTGTAACTAAACAGTGTGCAAACCTAAACCATCTCATACTATCTCCATCCTGTGAAGCAGAAGGGATGCAGAATGGACACAAGAGGATTGACAAGCAATTCAGAAGACATATCTGAGTAACTCATCAGGCAAGATTAACAAGAACATTCAGACCATGAAAATTTTGAAATCCTATTGTGCTTGTATAGGATCTCTGTAATTAAATAAATCAGTGCTAAAAAACTAAAAAATTCAATGTTAAAAAATGGATAATTGAGGGCATACTGAAAATTCTTCCATCTAAAGGGTAGCAGTCAAATTCCACTTCAAAAGGGTAGCATATTCTTCTAATGCTAAGATATATAGTCATCATGTCTAATTTAAATGGCAAAAATATTAATTATTTAAAATATTTAATTAATTTTTACTCCAGGATCTTTCCTGGAATTATGCTTTTTGAAATGTCATTTAAAATGTGCAATTTATGTAGAGAAGAATGCTAATAGAATGCTAATAGAAAAAACCACTGAGTTAACAATTATCTGGTCACAAAACCTATGGAAAACATTTTTGAAACCCAGAAGAAAGATTTAATTTTATTATGTCTTCTTAAATTTTTCAGCGAGCTGAACTGTAAAATATTGTGCTTAGTATTGTGTAAAAACATGACGAGTTAATACACAACACTATGGGATTCATAATCTTTTTGAAATAAATTTTAATTTAATGCAAGTGTGGGCTATAATTTTAAAATTTGCATTTTTTACTTTCATATATATTTTGTAATGTCAAAATAGCAATCACACACAATGTCTGTTTAAATTTTTTAAAATTAGGATAGGATAAAGCATGATTTGCATTCCTATTGAAATAAAAGGCCTTTCAAAATAAAACCAAACTCTATTCCATGCAAATTACTGCAAAAATCAAAAGTCCATTTTAAAAACATCTGAACTTATCATAAGTGATTATATACATGCTAATTGCACTTCACCTGCCATGATGCAAAAACAGGAACTTTTCTTTTCTATTAGAACCTCATTTGTTCAATGAGTTTGCACTACAGATAAAGAGCTCTGTGTCTCTATGTGTACATGAGTGCAGACATGTGTCTAAGTAGTTTGTTACTTAAACTTTTACAATAGAAAGAGCTGAACCTTTTAAGAGGAAACAACATCCCAAAGATGGTGAGATGGTTCATGGATTTCATTATGGAGAAATAAGGGACAAATTACTGAAAAGTACACAGCAATATACAGAGAGTTAGCTGCCTCTCAGGAAACACACCAAAAAGGAAACATTCCTTTTCAGGTGGCTAATATCTGTAATAGTTCATTAACAGAACAGGAAAACAAATTCTTACCAAAAATTGATTGAAAAAGGTCTGTTTCTATGTCCTCATTGGAAAAAGGAAAAGAATGTATTCATATGGAAATACACCAGCTCTGTGCAGATATAGGACCTCTCATCAAGAACTTATCCAACAGAGGTTCAAGGCAGAGAATCTATTTATTATTTTCTAAATCTTCTGATATATACATCTAAAACTGTCTTAGCAGACACAAAATCATGGACTAACCAGAAATTTTCAAGACTGATAAAAAGATAAATTCAGCAAAGAAAACATTTGGAGCAGATTCATATTCTTTTTTGTGATGTCACATTCAAACAACATAGATGGCTTCATTCCTTTAATTTAGCAGGTTAGGTTTTCCATTGCAGTTTTCCCCAGTGTTACCAAGTTAAAATGAGATGTAATAATATTTTGCACTGGGAGCACTGGTCACCCCCAGTTTAAACTATCTTAAAATGAATGTGGTGAAATTATGACAGGTGGAACGGGATCCAAAGTTAGGAACATACTATTCTACCCTGCAGAACAATGAGTTATATTATCAATTAATGTTGTGACTTTGGCTACAGGGATGATGCCATCTACAGTGACCCTGACTTTTTCACGAAAAGGATCTGGAGCTGGCTGGTCCAGAGACAGCACAGTGGTGCATGGTGGTAGCCACCCTTCTGAACTCCTCTAGAGAATGAAAATTTGTTTAGACACTAACAGTGCTATAGGAAAATGATGATGGAAGACAAGAATATTAAAATTGTTTGAAGACAGTTCCATTTTCCTAACATTTAATTTTATTAAGTCTCCCCCATTAATTTCAAAGGTTCTCACCTCTAAATATTTCAGCTCTCATTTGAGGGGCAAATATTTAAAAAAAATAAACAAAACAAAGCAAAACAAAGCTCACACTGATATACTTGCCTGGCAGCATAGCATGAAGAAACAAATCCAAGATTAATGTCGGCTGAAAGAGTGAATTTTCATGGAAGTGCTGGTACAGCTCTTTACAGTGGCTGCAGACTGTGTGAACTTGCACATCTCACAGGGAAAATTCTCTTGAATATCACTCTTCTTTTCCCATGTTCTTCAGGATCACACATTTCAACATAGCCATATGTTACCTAACTGCAATAAATCCTCACTCAGGGGTTTATGTGTTCTGGGTACTTTGGACTCCTCAGTCACTTTGAAAGCTAAAGCACCCACACCAAAGATTGAAGAAAATGGAGCTTTAAATTGCACTGTACAGCCCAGATCTATCATAAAGCTTTCACATCTCCAGGCCATTAATTTAGTGTGGACAAGTAGGATATTAATATACTAAAGTTACTCCATTTAACTATAAAACCACTTAGCTGAGTCCTGGTGTCCTAACAAGCTAATAAAAATAAAATGTTTGTAGTCTACCAGTAACAGACAAGGTCAGTTGTATGTGCTTTCTTTCCAGTATTTTACAGAAGATCCTGATACTAAATAAACTTATTATCTTTCATATATATCCATACAAGCATCTTCTGAGGAATTTAACTATCTAATATCAAAGGCATGTTGCGTCTGTATTATGTTCTTTGTCTGGTAGATTCAGGTTATTTCAAAGGGAAAAATATTTATACAGTTGCTGTTGAATATTTGTGACTTATTTCTCCCAAAGAGTGCAATCTTCCATGATTTGTGGAGACATTATCAGCAATCAAAATTGTAAAAAAAAACTCAAATAATAAAGAACATTTTCAGCTTATGAAACACAGCCTGAATATATTTTTTCAGTAGAAAAAATGAAAAGAAAAAACTGTATTATAAGAACAGGAGGGTGTTTGATAACATTTAAAAGCAGTGGCTTGAGGCACAGTTCAGACTCAGGCAGGAAGCCTCCTCATGCCTGATTCCTAGACCTTTGCAGGAATAGAAAAACTTTAAAAAGTTTAACAAAACAAGAGCATTATAAACTATCAAGGTCACATTATTCACTGTAGGTTCTGTTAGAGTCCCCATAGGTAAGCTGTCCTTTCATCATGGAGAGCTTGTTAATCCATTCTGGAACATCTGATACTGGTCCTTGTCAGAAATTAGGGAGAACAACCTGAGCCCCTTTGATATGAACCTGTGTCCCAGTGCTGATGGTGGCTCCCAAAAAGATGTCCTGATGTTGCTCAACAGCTGTTGTGGCCCCACAAACATTTTGTGCTGAGAGGATCCCACACCAAGGATCCTCAGCTGTGAGCAAAAGAGTAATCCAGCTCCTCAATACCTTCGCTGAGGTGTGAAAAGCTTCATATTGCATACACTGAAGGGGAAAAAGAAAAAAGAATATCAAGAAAAAGGGGAAAAATTGAGGAAAACAGCAAGGTGTCAAAATAGTAATAAATCAATCCTCCTTGAATTAGTTTTTTCCCTTCACTCCAGCTCACTAGACCACATCACCAAAATAACTACTATGTTGTGTCTTATTCATGTATTTTGATGCAGTGCCTAAGTATATTAGTTATTTCCAAGCCTTCAAAAGTTTTCACCTGTGCTTAACTTTATAGTGAATGAAGAGTCCTAGTTCCTTCAGTGGTACAGGTCCACAGAAAATCCACCAGGTGGATCACCATTCATATCTTTCATTGTGAAAACACTATTGACATGAAGTAAGCACGTTTTTTGCTTCCCAATAATGCATAATCAGTTTAGAATGCATTCAATATCTACTTTTTCCTTTTTTACAAATGCACCATGAAGAAAAATTTAGTCTGTGATTTGTTCTTAAAGCAGCCACAGTGGCTATTTTTTATTCATAATTAAAAACTGATAATTAGATACTTCTGCTTCTGTCTTGGAGGTCTGAATCATAATAACTGGAGGCAAATCTGATTTTGGATACTAGTAATTTCCACACAGGCATGCTTACCTGGTGTATTTTGTGTTAGTAGTAAATTGAATGTTTTTAGCCCTATCCAAGTGCCCCTTACAACATTATCCATGGCAGCGCTTACTGCTCATAATAGGCTGCCCTGTGACTAAAGCACTCCTGCAAAAAGAAGCTATAAACATTGGAGAAGCAACTTTGTGGCTCACTGGAAAAATATTTGTTCTCATTGGGCAAGAAGTGCTTGCAAGTCACACACAAGAAGCTGGGAGCAAAGAAGAGATTTACCTTGAGGAGAGCAGGTAGAATCCCCCTAGCCCGTTCCCTAGCCCTTGAGTGGGGCCACACATAATGCTAATTGTGCACACAGACTGGGATGGGCAGCAGCAGGTGACAGGGGAACAGGGTCTGAGGAATCATCCCAAACAAGTTTTCCTCCTCTTCCCTGGACAGGCACAGTTTCTGGATCTGTTAGATAAAACCCCAAGACTCCTATCAGAATTTCTATCACTGGAACCATTTTGTTTGAGCTGTAGGACCATAAACACAATCACAGCCCGGTCAGTTTGTGCAAGCCCTTTATACATTATTGCTGCCTCTTTTTCAGTGCTGCCAAGGCACTTACATGCTTCTCACAGCAATGTAAGCACTCACAGCTTCTCCCCACCTGCCCTAGGCCCAGGACTCTATCTCTCCCCCTCCCAACAATGTCACACCATGGCCAGCCTTGAGCTCTCCACAGCCCTGCCCTGCCCACCCATGGGTCCCACTGACCCACCCATGGCCCCACATCCTGGACCACCCAAATCCCAGGGAGGATCCTGGTGCTCGGGGCTGGGGCTGCCCCTGGTGCTTCCTGGCTGGGCAGTGGGATAGACACAGGCTCCATCACTGTGGTCCCAGGTGCCTGCACCGCACCATGAGAGGAGGGGACATTAATGGGGTGAAGACAGTCGTTTGTTTTAAGACCACAGAAGAAGAGTCATCTGGAAGCAGAGCACAAATTTTGCTAGCATTCAGTTTCATATTTAAACAAGCTTAAAGGCCAAACTTGACACGAAAAAAAAAAAAAAAAAGCAGAACAGAATAAAACTCAAAGAAACATGAAAGAACTAACATGCACACCAATGAGATCAGGAGCACTGTGAAACACATGCTGGTTCCCAGATGAAGGCAGTGAAATGCCATCCAAGTCACTGACTTCCAGCAGCAAAGGAGGATCTGGAAATTCTCCTTCCCCTCCATCTGCCCTTGCACTGCTGCCCTCTAAACAGCAACTCACATCTGAATGGACATGTAGTCTGAAATTGTTTAGAGCCATGTAACCAAAAGGCAAATTTCACTGCTTCAACAGAAAAGGTATTTCTCTGTCTCTTTTTGTTTACCCTTCCCATCTATGGAATGCAATTCAGTGGGAAAATAGCCAAATCTTCCTTCTACATTCTCCCTTAAGACCATAAAATAGAAGTATTTCTATTTCTGAAACAGAGATAAGAAAAACAACTCTAAAAATGGGAGATGAAGCTTAATACTCTGTAGAAACATGCATGACAAATGACCACAAACTCATCTGAGACTCGACCTGATTTTGAGACAGTTTGCTGGTAACCTGTGGGTGGATGAAGAACAATTGCACTCTCTCTTTATAATTCATATTGAACCTCCAAAAAAATACTCTTTCACCTTATGCTTTTCTGAACAAAGCCCATCATTAAGACAGTAGCTAAAAACTTGTATGAGAATGGGAAAGACTCCTCACAAATCAATCCTGAAACTAGTTGCTCCCACACTTGAAATGGCAGATTCTTGCAATGACGAATGCATATCTATATTCTGAGGACACATATAAAATATGCCAGCTGGCCTGTCCTGACATTTAGAAGCAGATGCTTAAACAGCCCGCAGTAGAGAAAATTCCAGTGCTCTGTGTATCATTAACTTCCTCAGGAAGTCCTATAACATAGAACATTCAGGATAATTTCATTCCATTACCACAAAAACTTCTGTAAAAGCATTATAAGGAACTCAGTACTCTCTTCTTGATACTTCATCTGCATCAGACCATTGTCTCTTGTACAAAGCAACAAACAGAAAGTTTCCTTCCATCTTTTTCCTTCTGCTGTTTGCATTATTAACCCCCAAACTGTGATATGTCATACATAGCTCACTGTGTAATCATGAAGGGGATGGTGTTTCATTGTAGATGAAACTCCTGAGGTTTTTCTGACCTGTTAAAAAGCCTGGTATAACCAAAAAAATATGATCCAGGCTCACCTGGAGTTGTGCCTCATACAGAATAAAATGTTAATACAGTTCTCTGAGCAAGTTCTCTTTATATAATGACCTGTCCCAAAAGCTGTTTTTATACTCACCTCTGTATGTTCACTATGTGCACCCCTTAACAGGAAAATATGGTTAATTTTTAGTTTTGCTTGCCTTAATTTAATTTTCTATATAATGAAAATAATGAGGACAAAAGCATTACTAGAAGAAGTTGGATTTGAAAATACTACAGCAGATCAGGGCAGGGCACAGGAAGTAGCTTTATCCTGATTCCTTGAGAGACATTATATTGTGAGATAAAAGTATCCATGATCAAGATAAATTCACTTTACAAATTTCATTACACCAACTGGACACAGATTTGTTCCCTGAGTCACTGGGCTTCAACACTGAAAACTCTTCTGCTGCCAAACATCCCTCCCAGAACTTCCTGAACTGCTTGAGTAACAGTCTGCACCCTTTTAGGTTTCAGTGTTGTCCTGGTCTTCAGGCAGGACAGTTAGTTTTTAACCCCAGTAATCCCCTTCAGTGGGGTGGAGTCTGAGACCATGCCTGGGTTGCTATTCTATGACACACATGTCATGGCTGGGAGGCAGAAGTGAGGAGTTCTCACTTCTGAGAAGGAAGGAGGCATGGATTGCCATGGGGAAGAAAAACGTGGGCATGGAGGGTGCGAGAGCCATTTGGTTCCTTGTCTCTGGGATCATGCGTGGGGGTCACATGCTGAGGTTCAGCTCAGTGGGCATTCTGCCTGTAAAACACCATCTCTTCTATACACTGTTGTTCTTAGCATTGTTGCTGTTACTGCTCATTTTATTATTGCTTTGCTGTTTCCAGTAAATTGTTTTAATCTCAATGTGTAATTTCTGCCTATTGTATCTCCCACCAGAAGGGGGAAAAGAGTTTATGTGTCGGAGCACTTAAGTAGGGAGTGCTGCTCCTAAACCAACAAGTGTCCGTGTCAAGGACTAACTAGGTCAGAGGAAGGATAAAAACTTCAAAAGCACAGACAGAAAGGAAAATCAAATCCAGAAAAAACAGAGGGACATGAAAACAGAGCAGAAGCCAGCAACAACACCAAGACTTGGTACAATTACTGAAGTAAATACCTGCAAAGATAGAGTAAGCTAGGAATAAAGACCTCACACTGTTTTCTTTCTGGTACTAAAAAAACCTATGACAAATATTTGAGTACATGTATTTTCAAAATATACATTTCTCCTTCTTTAAGGAAACAAACAAACAAAGTTGAACCTCCTTGACTTTCTAAGCCCACCCCTATTTGGACCATCTTCATGAGATAAGGATATTAATATGCCAATACATTAGCTAAGCAAAGATAAACTGAAAATTAATTAAATCAAACACAGTAACTGAAAAAACCCTTTTTACTATGTCAGATTTCTTTGCCTCACATTGTCAGGCAACACAGAAACACAAGAAAGGTGGAAAGAAGTTTCAGACTTTTCTGTGATTATCTAAACTAAAATTCTTATTTGAGGGAGAGACAAGCTGGAATTAGTCTTGTAGCTGAAAACTCCCTATCTGCTTTCACCTATTTACTCTCATGCTTTCAGAGTGTCCATCAATAGAATGGAGTTAATAAGAAAGTGCAATCTTTGCAGACATACTGTGTTGTGGAAACTGGTGTCTTTCTTTTCAGGTATATTCTGATATTTCTATTACAATGTCTTATTTGTTCACAGTATGGTGTCTTGCTATATATTTTTTCATTAACATCCCCATGATTGCTGTGAAAGAGTTAGGCAAGGGTTGTAAATACTATTAACCACATTTTACAGAGGGCAAATGAACTCCAAGGGGTAAAATAATTTGTTCTCAGCTATATACCGAGTTGATGCTAAAGCCAGGATTTAGAACTCAGTCTTATAATACCCCAAGATCCCTTCTTCAGCCCCATTTTTTCCCAAGTTCTCTCCTGAATGTACAAGAACTGCAGCAGGGCATAGAATATTTTCCTCCTTCAGCTCCTTGCAATTCAGCTATCTTCTAACGTGTAAAAACTACATACACTCTTTGAAGACAATGTGCCTAGCAAATACGAGAGGAATTTGAGCAGTCTAATCACAAAATTTGAAGTTATTAGGTTATTTCTATTAAACCAATGAAGCATGCTTTGATTAGCTATGTTTGAGGATAGATCAAAAATGGCTAGGAGATTTTTGACAGAATTATCCAATTCAATTATGTCAAAGAAAGGGATAAAATTGAATCAATGTCAGATCTAAAGAGAATAATCTGAGTTATACTTAACTGAAAAATTAAGCCTGGAACAAAAATGCAGAACAATGATTCTATAATAGGTTGTTACATATTGTAATATTACTGCCTTTTTAAGGATAGTATACACCAACAAAGCATAAAGCAATATACATGTGTATTTATTACTTAGCAGACATATAGATGGCTTTACTGTGTGCTGTGTGCCTGTCTATCATATCAGGAAAAAAAGAAGAGTCACGAGGAAAGAGGGTGGAACATAGGGAGATGGTGGCGGTGTGTGTTTCTGTAGCTGTCTGTGGGATAGCTGGAGTCAGAGCTGCAGAAGGCTCCTTGGGGTTCAGGTCAACTTCTCCACAGTCACAAACAAACACATCTTATAACTGAGACTGCAAAAAGCAGGCACAAACATTATTTCAGGTGCTCTTTTCCAATTCAGATTTCAGTCCTATAATAACTCCTTTTTGTCTTTACAGTACTACATGTTAAATCCATGCTGTTTAATAGTGCAATCCCATTGATTGCACTGTATTTTTATCTCAGCCCAAATGATCACTCCTCCTTCTTTACTTAGCATTGATATTCTTTTTCCTCTTTCTGTGCAGAAAGAGGAATATGACTTAGTATGCAGCTTAGCATATCTTCTGTGCTGTTCAGGTGCTAGCACTGCTCTCATCAACAAAGTACTTGAACTTCTTCCAGAAGTGCTCCTGCCCTTCTTCTGAGTCACTCAATAGTTGTTAATGTTTAATGGCTAAAGGAACGGGTGAGTGAAAAAAGACAGAGAAGCATGCGCAGCAGATTTTACTCTGCGGAGAAACCTGGTGACCCTGACTATGTCTCTGTTTTTTTTCTCAGTGCAACCAGGAAGCCTGCTAAATCCTACTTAATGCAAGTGATGATGACTTAGGATAAAGGAAAATAAAATCGAGAAATCATACATAATTCCCTAGTGGCCTCTGCTCCCAAATGTATCATCATTTAGGCAATAAACTTTTCATTAAAGAAGGTTAAACTTATATGAGTTCCTTTTCATCACAATGATACATGTAGTACTACAAGTTTTAAGCAGATATATTTTGTTATGTTTCTCCCAGCATGGCCAGAATAACATGCCTTCAGGACTTTCATACTGACTTTTAGGTTGCCCTTGTCTGCCAGGGAAACCTTTCAAATTTAAAGGAAAAAAAAATCATTTGTACATTCTTCAAGCTGAGGAAAGAAATCCTGCTTGGTGTGATTTGCTATAATGATAAATTTATCAGAGGCTGTTCATTTTATCTCCTGCAGAACTGCTCTTTGATGACATTAATCTGCAGTAATGATTACAGGAGAGTAATTCAAATCTGTTCAGAGGGAAAGGTGACATGGAGCTTTCCATCTCTTTTCTGAATGCTTCCTCAGATTGTTTAATAAATTACAGGTGTAGAAAGAAAAAAGATGAGCCATATGCAGCTGAATATTTTGAGGCATCTAGAAATATGGAGCAATAAGAACAAGACTGTATTTGCAATAAAATATGTGTTGCAGATTCCTCATAGACCTTTTATAGCAACAGGCACTGAGTCCAAAGTTTTGAGGGTGTTCAGTGTTATGTGTTTTTCATTAACTGGCAGCAAAGACGAACTTCAAATTAACAGTAAATTAATTAATAATATTTCAGATTAAGTGAATCAATGGTAGCTTTTTGTATGGCCTTTTCAAAATAACAAGAGCTTCTGGGACCACTGGAGCTCATCTAGTTGGATCTTTGAATAAATTCTAGGCTGTCAAGGGCCCAAGCCACATAAGGCTTACTTACCTGTGTGTGAAAAAAACCCACTGATGTAGAGTCTATGTCTTCCCTGGTGAACTGGCTCAAAGCAGGGCATTTTTCAAACAGAGATCTTCCTTCTACCCAGACTGAGTCTTCCAAGCTGTAACCTGTGGTCCTTGCCTTTTGCTTTACTGTTTCTTTTTGGTTTACAAAATGAATTCCCAAGTTATTAGAAATCCATGTAATAGTGCCCCCTGACTCCCAACACCACCTTCTTGAAGATTATTTCTAAATTGTGTGGAGTCATAATGTTACTCATAAGATTATTAAACACTCAATATTGTCACCATTTTATGGCTTACTTCAGGTGTAGTTTTCCAGAAGGAGACATGATATCGCCACTGTGAGATTTAGGATTGGAGTAAATGTTACAGACATGTAAAAATCTTTTTGCACAACTCCAGCAGTCAAAAAGCCAGCTGATATATTACACAAGTATTTGAGAAGAATATATTTCACAAGTATTTAAGAATATTTGAAGGTCTGCCCTGAGACACTGTACTGTCCTGTTATACTCTTACCACCAGCCCATAAAACAGCTCTAGAAGGACCTGCTCACATTCATGCTTTTTCTAGTGCTGAGGGATGCCACAAACCCACAGGCCACAAAAATAATGACCCAGAAAGGCTACAGAGAAACTCACACTCCACCAGGCTTCTATCTGTTTGCCCACAGCAATGGTCACACTTTCTCACCTTCTGGTTGTGAGCATCCATGATAATCTCATGGCCTGAGTATATATGGCTCAGCTGCAGGCAGGGCTTTGTCCGGCTCATTGCATATGCAGCAGTCTTGCAATGGATTTATGGTGAAGCTCCTGCCAGAGCTAAAAGGAGAGGTGTGTATTCAGATTGTGATCATTACTTGTCTGCCTCCAGCTGTCTTAGGATCTCCTGCAGAAGACCACTCACACCTGAGCAAGAATTCTCATAGAACAGTCAAAATAGAGGTGGGCATGAGAAGGTGTGTGTTTCTCTGCAGAAAAGTGTAATTTTCTGCAGGTGGGTGCTGTATCTGGCCCAACTGGGTGTCTCTCTCTTTGCAATTGTATCTGTAAACAGGTTCCAGTGACACTCATGGATATTTGTGGAATGATTTATTCTATTACAAAGTGATATAGGGATACCCTTTCAGAGGCTGCTATTGTGATATATGGAAGCTTTGTAAAAATTATTTGGAGTATGTTGCCTTGGACGTACACTCTGTGAAATATGCTCTGGACATAGTATTTCCTTAGTTTTTTGGCATATGGTGGGAGGATGTGCTAGCAGCAATTATCTTGTCTGTCCTGAAATAAGTGCAAGTCCATGTGGCATCTTCTGGTATAGGCAAACATGAACAATGCTTGCAAGGATGATTCACAAGCAAACATCATCTGTTTTTGGCTATGTGCAAGCAGCCTGATGTTGTAGTATGGCTGTGACAGACATTTGTCTGTATGACACACCAGATGAAATAACCACACCTTACTCCTGAAGTCATTAGTGGAGTTCAGCTTTGCGAGTAATGAGTGCACTTGGTTTTGAATATACTCAGAACATCTTGATACTTAGAGACGCAACAAATGAGAGTATAGTATTTGATTATTTCACTACCAGGTATTTTCCTTTGTTCAGTTATGTAGATTGAAAAGAAAAAAAAATGCAAGGTACAAGCACATTCAAAATAAATCCAAGGGGAGGAATACTTACCTGTTTTTATCAATGGTAAAAATCTCTGATATAAACATCAGAGGAGGCAGACTTAAGTAAGTGCCAGATATTTTTGAAAATCATGTCCTAAAGTTTTTCTTTCAGCACATAAGAAAATCTATCCTTTCAAGAACTGTAACACTGTGGATAGGGTTGAAACGCAGCAAAGACCCAAGGGGGTAAAAAAAAAAGGAATAATTTTCCTAATTAAAACTCAAAAATCAAAAGGAAAGATACCCATCTCTATACATGTCATGGTTTTACCCCAGACAGCAACTAAGAACCACACTCTTTCAGTCCCCATAAGCAGAACTGGAAAGAGATTTGGAATATTAAAAGAGAGAAAAGTCATGAGTTAAGATAGTTTGATAAATAATGCAAACGCTACACAGGCAAGCAATAGGAAACAAGGAATTCATTCACTGCTTCCCACCTGGAGGCAGAAGTTCATCCATCTCCAAGAAAGCAGGACTACTCTGTTGTGTGTAACAGTGACTTGGGAAGACAAACACCATCACTGCAAATGTCCCTACCTTTCTCCTTCTTTCCATAGCTTTATATGCTGAGCATGATATCTTATTGTTTGGGATATCCATTTGGACAGTTGGGATTAGCTGTCCTGACTGTGTCCCCTCCCATCTCCCTGTGCACCCCCAGCCCACTCACTGTAGGTGTGAGCAGCAGGAAAGGCCTTGGCTCTGTGTAGGTGCTGCTCAGCAGTAACTGAAACATCCCTGTTATCAACATTGGCTTCAGCACAAATCCAAAACACTTCCCCCATATCAGATACTGTGATGAAAGTTAACTCTATCCCAGCCAAAATCAACACAATACAATAGACACATGAACTGTTTCCAGTAATGACTAGAAGGAAAAATGTGATGACTATGCTCAGAGGTCAGAATAATTTAGCAAGGAAAATGCTGTTAAAGACAATAACAAAAATAAAACTTTAGTTCTTGGTTTTTTTTCCTAACCTATGATGAGAATTTACAATACTTGCAAAAAAGTGTGTTTTGCTGCACAGCTGCATACAAGCATGCCAGAAAACTGTAGAAGGAAGGAAACAGGCATTTGGAGGATGTGTGTGTTACTGGAGTGAGTGTTTAAATTACAGACTAATTACAATCACACCATCACCGCTTGACAATGCATATTTCTTCACGGAGCTAAAACTATAATAATGTCTAGCTTTCCTGAAGCATTTATCTTCAGATCTCAAAGTCACTGATAAGTACCTATTATAGCTCAGCCACAGGCATCCCTGACAGCACATCTCTGTATGTCCATACTCCCCTGGCCTAGAAGAAGTGCTGAGACACTGTGCAGTTCTACATGCAGATGCTACTCACATCCTTGACAATCCCATTCAAAAGCATCAGTGAAGGTTCTTTTCTAGAAAAAGTCAGTGAGGAGCCAGCACATAAGGTGGTATAGACTTCAGGAATGCAGGAGGCCTGGCATATCTGCTTTGACAATAATATTAAATATAGACATAACATTTGATGATAGTAAATGGTGCAAAAATTGAATTATGTCTGCTCCCTCTATATTTTTCTCTTATATCTGTTCTTTATAACAAAAGACACAACATTTTTTCAAATTTTTCTTCTACTGAGCTCATATAATTTGGATGAACAAAATCAATCAGTTTTTGAGAAGATATTCTATCTTGATTTAAGGGTTCTGAGTGAAATAGATCAAATTTTTTGTTTAACCATCTCTGTATTAATGTAAATACATAAAACTTCCTTATCATCCAGCTGGAAGACACATCTTCCCAATCAGAAAACTACTTGTAAAACTTCTTCTGGGTAATATCTATACATGCTCCTATTTACTACTTTTCCAAAGGGTAGACTTCACAAGGTACACAGTGTATTACCGACTGTAATTGCTATAATAACAGTGCCTTTTCCACTTCTACTCACAGTCCTGTTTGAGCATGCACAGGCACCTTTTCTGCTCTGAGACACAATGAATCCATGTTCAGCTCCAGCCCCCTACCACCTGTTCTCTTCTACATCATCCTTTCCAAAACACTGCACTGCACCCTGTAAGTTATTGATTACAAACACTAGGAGTCTACATTAGCTCCTATGCTTTACCTAGGATGATCTGGTGTATCACTAGAAGTGTTCAGCTTGCTTTGTAGGACTGGCTTGTTCTCCATTTAGATTGAACAGTTTTCAGTCTCTTTCCCCGAGTACAAATCAGGAAACACTCATTTAATAGAGTTACTTGGTATGAATCTAGTGTACGTGAATCCGAATTTAGTCTCCTGGAGAATTTAGTATCCTTGGACCAAGTTGCAATATACATATACATAAATGTATTATGAGAATTAATTTTAGCTCACTAATTGTGGCTCAGATATTGTTATTTATGTCTGAATCACTCTTTTTTTGTTTATTCTTGTGTAAAAATAGACTTTCTTATCTATATTAATTGCTGCTCTGCTGGATATTTTCACATGACTACAGCTTTTCTTCAATTTACATTCACAGCTAAAATCAGCACCAAACCAGAAATTTATGTGTCTTCCCAGGCCATCATTAGGCACTATGAAACTGAGTGGGAAATAAAGGAGAGTGTTTTCCCAGAGTGTTTCCATATTTTCTTTGTTATTTAAGAGTGAGCCTTTTTAAAGAATGCAAAAAACCCAAAAGAATAATGACAAGATATTTAGAAATTATGATCTTCACAGACAGAAAAGTGTCTGGGAGGACCTGTTAACTCACTCAAAGATATGGTGTGATCCTTGGGGACGGTGCTGTGCAGGGGCAGGAGCCAGGCTCAATGATCCTTTTGGGTGCCTTCCAGCTCAGCCTATGCTGTTATTTGCCAATGTGTTATAAATGAAAGAGCAATACTTGTTCTCTCTTAAAAAGCTATTGATCCTATGGAAAAATATTGGTTCCCTGGAACTTCAGCTCTCTCAGCTATCAACCATATTTATCAGTCCTGAAAATAATTAGGAAGAAAAAATCGAAACCATTTTTCCTGAAAGTGTTTGTTTGTAGCTGGGGCATCAAGTAGAAATTATCATTAAAATAAATTAGAGTTGTCAAGGAAAAAGGATATGGACTGAGAGCAAAAAAAATCCTGAATTCCAAAAAACAGTGAGTGATTTAACAGCCCCACCACCTTAATGTCCCATTTATTTGTTCATAAAGTAAACAAACTGAAAATAAATACTAATCAGGACATCTTCAAATTTTTTCATTTTGCTTTTAATTCAGAAATTGAAATTCAGAAAGTAGAGAAAATTGAAAATTTCAAATCTGCATAGGAAGTTAATTAATAACAAGTACACTTATTTTTGCAAGAAAAATAGAGATTTTGTTTCAGCTGAGTTTGTACTGGAATAACAGAAGGCAGAAAGGATGACCTGTAGTGTTTGTGCATCACTAGAGCTGGATAAAGAATGTACTGTGGAATGAGATTTCATAAACTGGCTTAGCACCATAAAAAAAAAAAAAAAGGAAATCTTGTCTCTTTTAAAATCCCCAACATTAAAATTTCAATGACACTGGAGTAAGTTACTCGATATTTTTATATTTTGAAAGGATGTTTGAATTCAGTTTTCTCCATACTGCACTGCAGTTAATAATTTAAAAAATAAAAGGCACCCATAACTTCTAAAAGTCATATTGTTTTGGCATTTTTTTCTTTTCTTTTTTAAGATGATGAATTTCTTTTAAATAAAACCAATTTACCAAGAATTTTATTTTCTTCAGAATCTGTCAGACTTTGGGCTTCTTGACTTTAAAACTTGTGTACTACTTTTTGAAAAGTTATCAAGTAGGAAGGTCACCAACTTTATTTTTCCTCTGGGTAACTTTTAAAACTTGTACGCATTTTGTAAAATTATTCAGAGGGACAGGAAAGATAGGTATAAACTTGATTAGTCCCTTATTTATATTCAGAAATGAAAGAAAATACAAAATTTTAAAAAATAAGAGGGACAGGAAAAATATAATTGCTTTCAATTTTCTACTTTATTGCAAAAGGAAAAGCTGCTTGTTTTGCAGTCTGAGTGCTTCAGGGTATTTTAACAAGTTTTAAATTATCTATTCATCAGCTCTGGTAATTAGCTTTTTCTTTGCTTTCCTGTGAATTATTACTAGGAATTCATGTACTTTTTTTGAGTTATTATATTATCCTCCAGGTCTTCTGCTTCATACAAATGCTGTTCCACTCTAGGTTCAATAATTAAGCTGTATTGTACAGTTGCTGCTGGTCAGATTGAAGACTTTCCAACCTGTGAATTCATGACAATTACAAGTATCAAAAAAACACATTTGCGGTGCAATTACAAGAATAATTTATATAATTACATTAACTTTATATATCATGCTGACAAATAATGGAATGATAAAGGAAGGAAAGGACTGCTTTGGGTGTCAAAAGGGTAGTCAAGAGTGTGATGTGGCAGTCAAAGGGACAAATGGAAGGACAGTATGAATGGCAAAAGACATGAAAGAAACTATGAGAAAGGAAGTGCCAAGAAGAAGAAAAGAGAGTATGTGGAGGGAAAAACTGTTAAAGAGATGAGGAGAGACCAAAGGTACAGGGCCATGAGTTTACAGGGAAGGACTTAAGGAGTCAAAAGCATAGTTTAGCAGATGACAGAAGGAATCTAGCTGATTAAATGAAATTATTAGCTAAGGAAGCAGAGTCAGCAACAGCACTCGTTTAAAAAAAAAAGGGAATCACTTACCATCTAAGTTAGCTATCTAGAGGAACAGAAAAGCAAAGAGCAGTGTATGGATTCAGCAGATAAGTCATGGACAGAGCTTATCACTGAAAGAGTTAGCTGAGCTATTTAATCCATCAGGTACAATGGGAAGAGAGATGAGTCAGCAAATGGACAAATGAATAGATCAAGCAATAGATTAGCAGTGACACATAACCTAACAGGTGAGAATTATCTGTCTGAAGGCAGGTACATGGTAACATGCTTGGTAATGGCAGCCAGGCAGAGATGCCTGCAGGGATGCTGATCCCTTAGCTGGGTGCCTGGCTGGTGGTGCCAGACAGATCAGAAGTGAGACAGGACACTAGCAGTGGGTGTTTGCTTTCTCACACAGGAGTTCTGGTAGGAGACGGGGAAGAAAGGACCAGCAAAAGTTCCTCTTCAGAGGAATAGTCCTTCATTTTGAATGTCTTAGCTTATACGTCTACATCTTGATTCCTAAAGTTTGCTTTAAGGGTATGCAACATGTCAGAGCCCACATGCTGTGGTGAAAGGATGACAAATGGGATACAGATGACTCCTGTTTGTACAACCTTTTATGCTCACCACACAAAGAAAGGGCTGTTCATTTTTCAGCCTCATATCCTGTGATGTTTTATCAAGCAAAATGGAGAGCTATGATTCAAACTCCACTTCCTTTTTTACCAGCAAATCCTTCCTCCCCATAGGCTTAGCAAAGAGGCTGAGCTCATTGCTCAACTATTTGCATTAGAGAGTAGATGTACAAATAGTGTGAGTAAGGATACTTCTTTAGTGCCTGAGGAAGCACAGAAGAGAAACAAAACCCATGTTTACCAAAAAAAAGATGAAATAAATTATTTTAACTAATTCCACACACAGTTACACTATATATACATATATATATACTTGTGTGTGTGTATATATATATATATATATATATATATACCTTTTGCAATGGTATATCCTTAATTTTAAGTTTTAAATGGTAAAAGTATTATCATTATTGAGAGGCTTTTGTGAAGACAGTTGTACAGTTTGATGTACTGTAGTCACTGTACTCACGTGCTGTACCCTTTGCCGTGGGCAAAAGATGGAGGTTTGAAGGACAGCAGAAAGAAAGCTTTTGTTGGTATATTTTTATTGGAAAAGAAGACAGACCTGATGAAGGACAGCTAAGATGTGAGATTATTTCAGAGACTGAGAAATAGAGGAGAGACAATAAAAAGAGCTAGCAAGGAAAACAGTACTCTGGGGTGCATTAGGAGGGGCATTGCCAGCAGCTCAAGTGTGGTTTCCCCTCTCTCTCAGCCCCTAAATTATCAGGCTAGCCCAGAAATATGAGCCTTGAGAGAGGGGAAACATCTGGAGAGGGGAAAAGGTGAAAAGAGGCCCTTACCCGATGTCCTGGATGTTCAGATCTTTTATTCCATGGTCTGAGAGGGAAGAGTGGGGGAAAGAG
The DNA here is from genome assembly GCA_003676055.1 of Chloebia gouldiae. Lineage (NCBI taxonomy): Eukaryota > Metazoa > Chordata > Aves > Passeriformes > Passeridae > Chloebia > Chloebia gouldiae. The sequence continues at coordinate 1,097,596 of QUSF01000038.1, forward strand.
CTGGGGCAAGAGAGCCGGGGAAAGAGAGCGAACAGGAAATGTCAGGGGTTTTTCTAGGCTCTTGACAGGGAGGGCTTCTTGGCTCTCCGCCAACCCCATTGGTGCATGAAGGAGGGGTTCAGGAATATCAGATATGATGTGACAGGGATCCTGGGAAAGGGGAAAACATGGCCTGAATGGAACGTAACACTCAAGGAAGGTGATCCTGCCTCTCTGCCCAGCCCTGGTGAAGCACATCTGGAGTGCTGAGTCCAGTCCTGGGCTCCTCAGGACAAGAGAGACGTGGAGCCCCTGGAGTGGCTCCAGTGGAGGGTAACAAAGATGATTGAGGCACTGGAGCATCTCTCTGATGAGGAAAGGCTGAGGGAGCTGGGCCTGTTCAGCCTCGTTAAGAGGCACTGAGAGGGGAACTCATCGATGTCTGTGAGTATCTGAAGGGAGGTGCCAGGAGGATGGAGCCAGGCTCTGCTCCGTGGTGCTGAGCAATAGGACAGAGGCAGTGGGCAGAAACTGATGCACAGGAAGTTCCACCTGAACATGAGGAAAAACTTCTTTACTGTGCAGCTGACCACACACTGTAAGAGATTGTCCAGAGAGGCTGTGGAATCTCCAGATATTCCAGAACCATCTGGTCTCAATCCTGTGCCATGTGCTCTGGGGTGGTCCTGCTTGAGCAGGGAGGTGGAACCAAATGGCCCAGTGTGGTCTTTTCCAACCTGACCCATTCTGTGTGCGATACTGTGAGTTTTTAAGAGTTACATTCTGTGTATTGAAGCACAAAAAAGGGCTCTCCTCTGACTACGTTCTTTTATGCATAAAGAACTCTATACTCCTGTTGGACTGAAATACACAACAGATCCAAGAGTCCAGTTTCCCTGACATTTTAAACACATTCATTTTAAAGCCTTGAAAGTCTTTTCTTCATATCTCAGAAAGAGATGAGGCAGAGGGAAGCTTTTCATGTTCTTAGAAATTAATGTCACACTTCTTACTTGTTTGCTGTTTGGACAGACTGAATCTTCAAAGGCCTCGCAGACTTGGCTTCTGAGTGTTTGTTAATATAAATGGCAAGTGAAAGATGCCAGTGCTTATTTTGCATACTTGCATACTTGTATGAGTGCACAAGATCCTCTAGCTTCTCACACACAAGTTGGTGCATGCTCAGAGTTTGCAGGTTTTACAAAGAAAACTTTTGCCTTTTGTGGCCGGTAAATTCATTGTGATTGCTTTGGTATTCAAAAGAAATTAATTAATGGATAAATAGATGAGTGTTTCACTGCTTCTGCCTGTGAAAATTAATTTATTTTCTTTTCTTTAAAATTGTTTTGGTTTAATATCTCTTAGAATATTTTTCTACTTACCTTCACTTAAACTGTACAGTATAGTCAATAGTACCTCAGATTTTAGTAGGGCACATTTAAAGTGAAGCAGTAGTCTTGGTATGGAAAGCTAATACAAATAAGTTCATTATTTTGAAAACTATAAAGATGAAGTCCACTTCATTTGCTAATGCCACCTCTCCCCCTTTTTTTTTTTTTAACTGGAAGGAGGTTGGTACTTCTTTATTGCATTGGAAATGTCCTGTTCTTTCAAACTGCCTCCACAACTACAGTTAGCAGTCCAGAGAGACCACTGAGCAGCACTAAAATGCTGTGTTTGTCAGGCTCATGACCACAGTAAAATTTAGCATATGCATCCTTTTTTCTTTTTTTTTTAATTGTCTTTTTTTTAAGCTTTTTAAGATTTTTTTAGGGTTCAATTTTTTTTTTTATTTAAAGTTCCAGAATTTTAGAATTTCTCCATTCTGTCTGCAGTCAGTAGGTACTTTCTCTTCTTTCACAGAATCAAAAACTACTGCATGAATAACCATGCAGGGAATCTAACCATTAACAACAGGAGTCCCCGATCCAACAAGAATACTAACTGAACTAGATGATTTTTATGAGTAATTGAAAAATTAAGCACAATGTGATTTAATAAAAAGTCACAATAAAATAAACACAAGACTGGTAAATATAAAAACTATAAAAATTGGGATTGGCTGAAATTTGCAGAATTGAGCACAAGTGAAGACAATGAAGTATTTTAATAGAGCTGTGACAGAGTAGCAATAATATTCATAAGCATCTCAGGACCATGACTCACACATTCTGCAAGAACTAAATTTTCATGAATTTCCATAAATTATCAGATTTTTATTGTTTAAAGATGAAAAATAAAGCTTTCCAAAGTTATGTTGGTAAATGAAAATATATTTTACACCTTGACACATATATCTATAAATATTCCCAAAGAATTAAAGAACCCCAATGTTCAGGAAACAAATAAAGATGGAAAACCTGCTTCTGCAATTTATTGCAGAAATAAACTACAATAGGCCCACGGTACATTATTCTTCTTCATGACTGCAATCACATGAAAACTGTATTCACTTACTAATGCATTCCTTGGATGTAAATTCCTTGTTTTCAGCTTGATTACAATCTAGCTTGCTTTCATTTGGCTTTAGAAAAGCAACCAAAAACTACATTTTAAAATTTATGTGCCATACAAGGAAAGGTTCTTATCAAAATATAGGATTTTATATCCACTTACCTTTGTAAATTTTGAAATATGTGTCTATGCATAGACGCATACTTTAAGAATGTGAACTTTTTGAATCCCTTCTCTCTTTCACTCTCTGAGTCTTAGACCCTGGTGTTTCTTCTGTTTCAGTAAGGAAGGAAAATCTAAAAGTAACAGAGTCTGGAGATCCTGGAAGATCTCAGCTACATTCCTTCTCCATCTGCAGCTCCCCCTTGACTGGGCAAGTTTAGTGGCCCGTCTGGCTTTGCCTATTCTGCCTGATTGTTCCAAGCCTGTTCCCAAGCCTAGACTCATCACCTACCTGTGCTAAATACACAGTCACCTTAGCAGGACATAATGTCCCTCACATGGTCGGGGCAGAGAAGGCCATCTTGAAGCTGTGTCTGCAACCCCCATACACTTTTGCCATTCAAAGAACAGTGTAAACACATGAAGCACAAAGAAAAGCCAGACTCCCATGAAGAAAAAGATAGGAAAAGATAGAAAGCAATAGCTGTGTCTCTACACGTGCTTCTCCATGTGTTAATCTGCACTTTAGCTTTCCTCAGCAGCTAGGAGGAATCCCTCTTGCTGTCATGTGAGGACTTCAGGCACTCAGGCAGTACTGACTCTCTTTGTGTACCTAAGATAGATTATAGCTATGTCCTGAGTTTTTCAAGCTTACCTGCATGTAAAAAGAGTGTTGCTCATTTCAAAATTCAGGCCTCAAAGCTATTGCGCATGCACTTATTTTCAACCACCATGGAAAAAGTCTCTGAAAACACAGGAGGTATTTCCAGTCTGAACAAGAACTGTAGTTCAGCGTGTTTCTAATGGAAAAGCAATCTCTTTTCACAATGGAGAAAATGTTGAAGGTAGTCAGAGGACTAGCCATAGTTTCTGGTAAAGCAACGATCTCACCTTGTAGGAAGGTTCAATTTAGCTTCCTTTGTTTGATTCATTCAGGCTGTTCTTTTTATCCCCTTTATTTTCACTTCTTCTATTTTCCCACTAATTTTTTCTCAAGGTCTTAACTGTCCAATGGTTTTTGGTTTTGTTTTTGTTTTCCTTCCTACACCTTGCTTTTATTTTTATCTTCTGATTTATACAGCTGTTACATAGACTGCTGCATTTGCTTTTCAGGGATCAAGTGTGATCTCTAAAGCAATGGGAGGTGCAGTAAACTATGTTCATTTAAAAAAAAAAAAAGGCCCCTTCATTGCATATACTTTTACTGACAAGAGTTAGAAATAGTGTGCTATATGGCCCTACAATAGACAAGGCTAAAAGCTGAATAATATTGCCCTCTCAAAAAGGGCCCATTAGTGAAATGAAACCCAAAGCCTTGAATGCGCTGAGGGCAGTAGAAATTCTGAATGTAAATATGAAAAATATGAAATGTTGTAAAAGCAAAGCAATAGGAGGCCTAGCAGGCAAAATGTAAGTGGTAGGATTAATACTAAAAAAGGTGCTGAAGTAACTGCCAGACAAGAGCTTAAGGGACACAGATCTAAGTGGTAAATTAATATATACAAATTTGCCTACTTAAGGGAATGAGAAATCCCTTCCCAATACTGGATGAAAATAAGCCCTTTTGACTCAGTGTTTTGTAAAGATCTTTTTTACCCTTAGAGAAATCCAAATAGAGAAATTTAAACCTGAAACATTGCTCAGCCTAAGAGAATTGATTTCTGGGTGAATGGATGGATGGATATAGATAATATATTATTCAGAATATTATCAACTTGATTCTTTGCTAAGGAGAAAATAAATACTTTTTGTTGAGGAGGAATGCTGATGTATTTGCTGAAACTGTTTCTGACTTAGAAATAAATCAAGTGAAACAATTTGGCTATGGTAAATATGCTAATAGCTGTCTGTACAAACTTGATATTATTCTTTTATGCTGCTAGTGTTTTAATTTATTAACTAATATGGCTATGATGATTGGAAAATAAGTATGTGAAGCAGTTAAACAAGAGGTGCAGAAAACATGCTCAAGAAAGTGGTTCTTCAGATTACTTCCCTCAGGGATATTCCAGATGCTGCAATACTCTGCTTTTGCCAGGCTATGTAAGAGTAAATAGCAGTTTTAACAACAAAAATATTCCCTGCACTTCTTGATTTCTTTCTAAGAAGGCTTACGATTTTCAGTAATAGTAAAATTTTTAATATTTCTAAGAGATAAGTCTAGCAAAAAAAGCAAGCTTTGTCTTTGACCCAGGGCTCCTTCTGGGACAGAGCACGTCAGGGCATTTCATCCTTGTTGATGGAGTTCAAATTTAGCCTAGAGTGACTTTATTGTCAGCTGGTGCAGACAAAGGGTACACCTTATTTATCTGAGCTAGCCATGCCCTGGCTAGCCTGACTGCCAAGGGCCAGGTAATCAAGTTTAGTAATCCTGCCCAGACCTCTCTGTGGACACTTGGGGTGTTGGCTTTGTTGGCCTTGGCTCAATGACAGTCACATCCTTGGAGAAGTTCCTGAGCTGGTTTCAGGTTAGATGGACTGCATTTAATATTTTTCACTGCTAGTCAATATATAAATACTCAATAGGAAATAATTTGCAAGTACTAAAAAAAAGTTATCTGATACATTTTAATTCACCCTTGTTTACAGATGCCAGGTATAATCTGTAATGCTATTTTTTTACTGATACACATGGCAAAAATTATTCATAGAATCTGTTGAAATATGCTAATAGTTTCAAATCATGAGTGCTTTTTAGAATTCATATATTTGTGGCAATTCATGGGCAGCAGAGAGAAGTCTGGCAAAATTCATTAAATAAATTACTCATTGTGGGTTTTTTCCCCTGCTACTTTCAAATGTGAATAAAGAAATAAACAGGCTTTCATTAATAAACTGAAACAAATGAGGGTATCCAAATGAATTATTTCTGTTTGCAAGCATATTTCTGTGGTGAAATATCAATTCATTTAGTAGTAATCTGCAAGATAATTTCAATGTCGATAAATCTTTGGAAATCTGTATCCATGTACATAGCACAAAAATATCTTCAATAAATATCAGTAAAGCCCTAGCTGCTTTTTCACTTCAGATTTGTACAGATTTGTTCAATGACAAGCAATAGGGTAGAAAGTCTGTCTGAGTTACAGATGGCAAAGCTTGCTTACAGATTTAACTTCAACTTCTTTCCTTCCTTTTCGTTTTTCATTCTATGCATTGCACATCTTTGACTGACAGGAGTTTCAATGCTAGCCTTACTTTTAAGAATTGGCAGAATAATTAAGTAACAAAAAGTATAAATGGCATTTTAGCAGGATAGATTGCTTTTATTGTGAGACAGGATTTCATAAAGAATCAATGATACATTTTCCCACTCCCAAAATTATATCTTTGATCTGTCTACTACTTCTGATATATTTTCTCTGGTCTTAGCCTTCAAAATCTATCTGTCTTACTCCATCCACCAAGGTGTCATTAAGGTCTTTGAACATGGTGTCCTCCCTGTAATTCTTCTTTATCAGTTTCCACCTTCTGTCTTTTCTGACCATGTGTCTCTCATATGCTGAGATTTATGCAATTTACTTTAATAATTTCTTAATGTTGAAAGGCATTAATTTATTGAACTGCTCTTGAATGGGTATGTGTGTTTCAATGAATAACTAAATCCAGTAATCGTAGAATTGTATTAGAAGTGACCTTAAAGATCATCATCTAGTTCCAACCCTCCTGCCATGGACTGGGGAACTTTCCACTAGACAGGGCTGCTCAAAGACCCATGCAGCAACCCTGAAATTGCAAAGAACAAAATCAGATAGGAAGTCCTCTAACTAGAGGAATAAAGAGTGTTAATAAACTGGTGGGTTGTGCTATTGCTGACAAAGAGGCCATGCTAATGCACAGCCTTAACCTCCTACAGAGTTTGTTTTGCTGCCTGTCTTGTTTCCTTTCATGTATTTTGATGGGCATGCTATCACATGGCAAATTTGCATCGACACCAGAAAGAAGAGCTGAGAACATTCAGAAGTGGGCTGACAGAGGACTTACAAAATGGAAACATATTGTTTTCTTGCTTTGAAATTACTATCAAGATAGACTGTGATACTGATTTGCTGGCACTTTTTGTTGTTCACAGGTGTAAGATGTAAAGTTGATTGTTCTGAATTCATAGAAGGCTTCCTTCATGACACCCGCTGCAATGTCCTGGAAGTGGCCACATTATAATTATTTCTTATAAAAACAGATAATTAAAATCTCTATTTGAAAATTATCTTAGAAACCATATAACACTCCCATAAAAGTAACTGAGGGGTAGGCATCTAAGAAACACAATTATTAAAAGGAAACTTTACATAAACATGACCAAAACCAAATAAAACAGACATAGCTAAAAAAATCACATACAATGCATAATATGCCCTAAATCTATCATGTTGGAGAATTTCTAAAATGAAAATACTTTTAAATCTAATTAAACTTGTCTAGTTCCAAGGCCCTTTTAAGGCTATAAGAAAAGCAGCAAAATTAAATTAATGAAACTCCTCTGTGAAATTCAACATTGAAATATAAACTATGAAGTTTATATAAGTCAAAGTTCATATAGAATATGAACTTTGACTTATGTAACTTCTAATTAATGTATTTCTCCATTTCTGTTTCTTTGTGATGCACCATTAAATAACTGTCTTTCAGCATTGTTTGTTCATTTGGAGCTGAAGACTCAAAGCTGCACAAACTTTATATTAAGAGAATAGAATCAATTTTCACTACTTCCACCTCTTGCTTTTAAAAGTGCAGATTCCTTGGCCACACTTAAAACCTTCGCCTATGTCTTCAAAGAGCCCTGCCATTATTGTCTTTCAATAAAACAAACAAACAAAAAAAGACATTTTGAATAGCCAAGCTAAAAGAATGTTTGCTGTATTGTGTGGACCACATCTCAGCTGTGAGGATTTGCCTTAGATTTACTTGGTTCAGTACTTGTTTTTCTCCTGTTCTTAAATACTTCATTGCTATGAGGGCTCAAACAAGGGAATTGCAAACCCATAGCTTTATCTCCATAAAGTGATAGAAATCAGTAAGATCTTGAGTTTTCTTCGCTTTTTGGAATAGAAATTACTATAGTTTGCTCTTTCCTCTGGACCTTCTCGGCATAACAGAACTCTAATCACAGCAGGACTACTTATGCACTGGCTTGTCTCCACAGCCAAGCAAAAGGGGAAGAAATAAGGAGCTTTCCCCTGTGGCACATGGATCAGGCAAGCTCATGGCAGGGATGACTGGAGGAACACAAGCACCGCATCTAATTGCTCCTCTGGGAAGTCATGGTGGTCGACCAGGGTTCAGCCGGAGGCAGGATGCGTCAGCTTTTGTTACAATTTCCATGTTGCTGTGCACGCCAAGTAGGAGTACATTCAATTCACTCCATGAAAACCCTTCCAAATACAAGGCATGGCCTTGAGGGCATGATCTAGCTTTATATAATTATTTTTTATAGCTATGTTATTAACTTGCAACTTTCCTTATTCTGACTGGCCACTCTAACTCAGCTCCAAATGGTGATTGTGCTCTGAGTTCCCATGTGACCAAATAACCAGGAAATGCAAAATGTGCTTAGAGAAAGAGCCAAAAGAAGATAAAATTAAACTCTTTTCCAAGAGCCTCCATGAAGTAACTGGGATACAGAGAAGTGTCAGAAGATACTAAGAAAGAGGAAGCACTTGCCTAGTGCAGTGCAGTCTCATGTGGATTGCCCCAAGCTATCCTTAGGCTAACTATACATCTACACACGCAGAAATACTGTGAACCCAAAATCAGATTTTTCAGAGTGATGTTTAGGCTTATAAGCACTGCCAGTCTGTGGGGCTAGCTTGCTAAGACCCTGTGCTGCAACTTGACTGCTTCTTCTAATGAGACTGGCCTGCTCAGAATGGGTCTGACTTCATGTCATGATATAAACTCTCCCTGTAATTCACAATTAGGTTTGATGAGGACGTAGGGTCCCTGAGCACTATCCATTTTATTTTGAGTACCACCAAGACCTCTTGATGCTGACAAGAAAGCCATTAATAATCAGGGCATCTATGTTCTAGAGGCTTCAGAGGAGTAGAGAAATTAGCAATGAAGCAGTAAACAGTTTAGCTCAAGCATCAGAAAGAGTCTTGTCAAGCACTACAGATTTCATCACTGGCTCACTTAGAGGTCAGGCACTCTGCAGTCCACAATGCAAAGGCAAATTGGGTTCACACACAGGAGATATTTGATCTCCCTTGCACTGCTCTGTACTCACCAATGCTGCCTCTCCACCATGTGAACTGCACACACAAATCACAGCCTACTCTTAAAATCTCTGGCACAACTTCCAATTTGTTCCCTTTAAGAATCTGGGAAGGTAACAGAAAATCTTGAAGTGGATTAAGGAGATTTGGAATACATAACCCTGAACTCAAACCATACTGTTTCATCCCACACTTAGTGAAACATTCATTGTTCTCGGTATTTTCTTGACATGTAAAATATAATCAGTTTTCTACACTTATGCCATGTGATAGGATAAGAAATACCAGTCTTTGAGAGCATCAGCAGTTAATGTCCTCCTTTTTATTTTATTTCTCCTTTTGATTGTCTTGTCTATTTTTTATTGTACAAACTTGACCTGAAAAAAATGAACTCTTCCATAGCACAGATACTTGACATCATCATCCCTTTTAAAAATGTCCGCTTTGAGAAATCCTAATTTCTTTGTAGACTAAGTGCAGTTTGTCTTTGACTTTTACATACAGACTATGTATGCATTACTTTAGGACTAAATCCACAAAGGAGCCTAAATTGAAGCTGACTATTCATTCTGCATATTATATTCAACTACTTTTTTCCCTTATGCAATATCTTGATGATTAGCAAACACATTGAGGTCTGGGTCTTCATGACTGATGGTTGCAGTGTTAGCCTGCGGGCTATAGCTCACTCTCAAGCTGCGCTATGAAATGTGATCTCCGAGTACCTTCTGCTGCATCATTCCACTCCTCATGGTATAATGAAGTTGGGTCAAGAATAGTCCCTGAAATCCACTCTTCACAGCTGGAGAAGTCATACAGGAAAATGAAGACCAGCTCCTACCTAGTCTTGGAGACACTGGCCCTTCAATAGTGTTTGCCACCCAAGGGATCCTAACACTTAGGGTGGCACTGAACCAGCTCCAGCAAGGAAAGAGTGCGGAGATGGATGACACAAAGGGACTACAGTTACTTCCTTCGTGGCTTTCTTCTTCCAGAGATCCTGAGAGCTCAATATCAGTCTCATCCCTCAGACACTACTGCCACAGAAAGGCTGAGCACAAGGAAAAGCTACAGAAGTGAACCTGTGGCTGCCTTCAGAGTGTGATGGTCATGGTCAATGGCAGCTAATCTTACCCTGACAAACAGCTGCAATTCTTTTAAAATTCATCTGGTTTTCTGAAGAATTGTATGGATTTTCCTTATAATAATTAAAATAATAATTATATTATAGAAACACTTTACAAGATAATCTCCTTCAATTTCCTGTAGTATTTGCTGGGGAATTACCATGAACAACATAGAAAGTAGGTGTTATGCTCCGCTCAGGCCATGTTTTCCCCGTTCCCCAGGACCCCTCTGACTCTGATCAAGATAAGCCTGGATCCCTCCTTCATGCCCCAATGGGGTTGGCTGATAGCCAAGAAACCCTCCCTGTCAAGAGCCTAGATAAACCCCTGACATTTCCTGTTCGCTCTCTTTCCCCGCTCTTCTCTCTCGGACCATGGAATAAAGAGCTGAACAACTACATCGGGGTGAGAGCCTCTTTTCAACCTTTGCCCATCTCCTGATGTTTCTCCCCATCAAGGCCTCATATTTCTGGGCTAGTCTGATAATTTAGCGGCTGAGAGAGGGGGAAACCACAAGTAGGTAATTTAATTTCATTTCTATTACCTTTTTGACAGCCGGAATTCTTTCCCAGGGTGACAGATTTAATTTCTCAAACATGGCTTACATTGTTTTAAAATGGCATAATAAGTGGCATGATATTGTTTCTTGCAGTGGCATCTAAGCCATTATTTAGCAATATATCTGAAATATTTCTTCTGAATTGATAGCCATTAAAATTTTTTAAGCAGAACCTCAGCAGGGACAGATTGATACATCATGGGAATCAGCTGTGCCATGCTGATTCACACAAACTGAGGATTTGACCTGTGGTATTGCTGTCACTTTGGTGTTTTTTTCCTCTCACCAAATTTTAGCATATTCTTCTTATCGATGGTCTGGAACAAGTGATATAAAAATGCCTGTGAATTAATTATAAATCCAGCCCTGCAGCCCACTGAGCTATGCAAGGGGTGATGTGTCATTGTCAATTTATGCTGAAGACAACGGCAGCAGAAGGTGTTCTGCCTCTCTCCAGCAGCGCTTAGCAACTCATACAATTTAGGCTGCAGCAGCAAGCTTTGTTTGCATAGCTGCAAAGGACATTTACAGCTGATTTCAGAGACACCAATGCTGGAATAAGTCAGAGCATGGAAAAGGGGGATATCTTTCATGAATTCCTTTCCAATACAAATTTGAAGCCTAATAAGCGTTGCATAATACAGCTGCTTTCAGTTCAAAATCAAGTAGTTTAAGTCATCTCTGAAAAAATAAGCCTGTATTGGAATCCTCAATTGTGGATATAAATACTTGCTTTCTGTACAAGTTAATAGCTTTTCTGCATGCAAGGGTAGAGGAAGTTTAAGAAGGTCATAGTTTTCTACTAACTATAGTTTTCTACTATATTAAGAGACGGTGACTTGGAGGTGCCACACATCCCAAAATGGGTTGCAAAAGTTCATAGCAATCCTTTGATAATGGAATTGCCTTTTGTACTTCCATGATGCTGAATGTTAATTCTCTCTTCCAGAGAGGAAGTTTCTGTCCTATTCATTATAAAATGGATGGGAAAATACAGGTTAACACAGAGCAGAAGGTGTGATAGCTAATCTTGAAAGGAAGAAGCCACTATAGAAGAAGACAGGCAAAGTCTAAAATAATTATATAGACTTAATTACTAAGTGTAGTCAGTCCTTTACACTTGCTTTACATTCTTGGTAACCATTCTATGAAAATCTTTTTGCCTCAGTTGTGGAAAAGAATTTTGTGATAAAGCAATAAGTACTTGAAGCATCTATAATTTTTAACTCTTTGGTTATTCCAGGCACAGCATCTGCAGCACTGGGAACTCTATGTCTATACCCATCACTTCCTCTTGCAGCCTTCAGAACACACCTCACAAAGACCCTATAGCAGTGCTCAGTGAAAACAGAAGCAAGGGACACCCTGGGATGTTTTGCTGAAGCTGTTGAAATCTTTTCTCAACCTGGTAAAGCAGAAGACAGTAGGTAAAGTAATTATGGATGGGGAAGCAGCTATGATATACAAAATGAGAAAATAACACTGTCTCTATACAATAGTAATAAGATCTATTTTCAACATGGTTATCCATGCTGTTGAGAATATGTCTTATGTGAGAAACTTCCTCTTCCTTCCTCAGTGGACAGAAAGAAAATTATTTAATATTTCACCAGAATTAGTGCAGCAATTTGGAAAATTTTGTATAGTCAGTGTGGACAAGGAAGGAAACATTTTGGGAAATGCTGACAGAAATAATGGAAAGAATTACTAAAGGATGTACAAAGTAGAAATATTCTGGAGTGGCTGTGAAGTGACTAGCAGTTAAGTGGATTAATCTGGCAAACAAGTTGGCAAGGTTTTTTCTGCTTAGCTTTACTAGCTGAAATTTGAACTGAGCATGGAGCCTTCTGTGGCCTGTTTAACCTCTTGCAATGCTATTTATCTGAGAGACTAAATGCTCAGTTTCTTCTAAAGGAAAATCAGTAGCCCAGAAGACATGCTTACATGCTTACATGATTCATTAATTGTGGAGGAAACTATGCCTGCTTGATAATTAACTGATTTTCTATTACTATTATTATTATTATTATTATTACTTACAGTCAAAATAATTTTTCTAAAAAAGGTTATTTGACCTTAGCAATCAAACCTAGGAAATCTCAGGATAAAACATGGGCTTTTTAAATTTTGTGTGTGTTTGTGTGTTTAGTGATTTTGTTTTATTCCCAAAGGAAGAATGTGGTAAAATCAAAGCAAAATCACAGAGAGTTACAACATCCATGAATCCATGCAAACTATTTCCCCATATTAGAAACCACAGTAGTTATAAGAGTAAATAATGCAGTTGCCATCACAGTTAAGGAGTTGTCACCACAGGTAAGAGCACGTCTGTCTGACCAGTGTGGCTGAGGAAGTTCACATATACCTTCCAGCATGGAAGCCTGCCACACCCTACACTTAGAGTCCTTGCTGCTAAGTGCCTGTCCACCTCCTCTGATTAACTGGTTGGAGCATGGATTGCTCCTTCCTTCATCCCTTGCAGATGTCAGTGTGCACCAAGGAGAAAAGCATTATATTCTTCTGAGCAGCAACTGCCTTTAGCTGAACAGATCTTTTCTTCCTTCCAAAGTCATAGGACAATAGACCTACAAAGCACAATCTGGTTTTCTTTGTGGAAGCAATGCAAGATACAGAGGAAAAAAATTACAATAATTTTACATTCATATCTTCTTAATTTCTTTTTTTTCCTAAATTTCATGTGAAGTTCCTAGTAAATGATGTGTTTCTGTTAATGAAACATTAAGGATTATAAATCAAATTATTAAATGTCATGAAATGCAGAAGTCAGGCTGTAGGCTCAACCTTTACTCTGGCTCTGCCTCTTTCTTAAAATATAAACAGTCTTTGTGCTGTTATAAATTATTGCTCAGACTACATAGGAGTCAGTATAACAAACTAGAATTCTCTACAAAAGTTTATAAATAGCAAATCCATGACAGAAAATGCTGTGCAGCTGTTCTATATAAGGAAAGGAGCAATTTACTCACAAATACTTCAGTATGTTCTTCCTTGTGTTTCAGTTTGGCAAGATCATCTCTCTGTCTTGGTCATCTCTCTGTTATTATTCATGCAAGGAGATTTTGGATATCATTAGTATTGTGGAGTTCCTGTCCTTCACAGTGATACTGATATTCATGTGCAAATGAAAGAATTCATATGTGAATATAAGTATTCATTTTTCCTGCCAAGACTGCTGGCTACTGAAGATAAGCCTTTCTGGCCTAAAAGGAAAGAATAGGAATACCTTGGATGTAGAAAAGTCTTTAAAGCCTTCTGCTTCCTGGACAGCCCTTACTGAACAGCTGTCAGCAGCAGCAAGACAGGACTCTGCCCAAGGTCAGATTTGTCCAGGATCCCACTTACAGCCACAATAAACGGATTGTGATGGCACCTATACTCAAGTATGGGCAAGGAAGACATGATTGATCAGTATTTCCCCTATGGCCCATTCTTTAGTCACCAATCACCCCAAAAGCATCTTTCTTATTCCTTTTCTAAATCAAGCCCTTTCAGATCAGCAGAGGAGGTATATGTTAAGGAAACTGCCCTGTCCAACCATCCAGGAGCAGCCAATCTGACAGTCACACTTATACCACCTGAGCTGGCACAGAAGCCCCTTTGTAGCTGCACCACTCTGGGGGTCATTGGTTTCTGCTGTATCTCTCAGTGGGGATCACCTGGCTGTGACACAGGTCCCTGAGCCCTTTGTTGTGCAAAGGGTTGGCAGTTCCCAGCCTCTTGCCTGGGGCTTCTATCACCCAGAGCTCAGACTGCAGCTTACACTGCACCTTGCACACGGAGCCACCTGCACTGGATGCATTCCTCAACTTGTCTCACAAAAGGGGTGTTTCACACATATAGGTACAGCAGTTTCATAAAAGGGGCCATGTGGGGCTCCATCTTCTGTCAGATCCAGCCCAGCATCTGTGCAGTTTGAACCCCACTGTACCTCAAGCTGGGAAAAGTACCATGATAGCTGTTCATGTATGTGCAAAATATCTCTTCCATGAGTGTACCAAAAACCACATTGTGCCTTGGTGGGAAGCTGACCTTATTGGCCTAAAACAGTCAGAAGGAAGAAAGAAAGAGATCTACTTTGATGCTTGTCACAATCAGTTCCATTTTGAAAATTAAGTTCTTAAGAGATAAAGAGTATTTGAGGAGGCTGTTCTTTTATTTCCCAGCATGTGAAGGAATATAGTATAAATGATATTCTGGATATATCACATCTAAATATGAATGCACTATGTTAGAAAGAAGTAAACTGGTCAAGGTTATTATTCTGGATAACATCTACTGAGATTTATCTACCTCCCAACAGCAATTTTCATCACACAAGTAAGCACAGTATTGTTATGTCTGTGATTGAGAACTCTTGAAATTTTGATAGCTTTCATTCAGATTCTTATCTTTGGACACAAAGAGAAATTTTACAATTGTACCGCTGCACAGTTGTCCCAGTTTTAAATAAATTATTTCAACTTTAGTCAAAGATATAATGCATACTGCTTTATAACAAGTACCTGCTTCATCCAGATTTTTGAGTGGTCTCTGATTTCTCTTTGTGGATTTTTTTTTACATACTGTGCATAAGGATGTGTACTCTCATTGAGGATATATTCAAGGCGAAAGCTTGCCGTAAGAGACATTTTTGCATTTTGCATCTATTAGGAAACTAGGGAGAGGGTAAGGCATCTCCAGGTGCTGTGAGGAGGTCACAGCCCCTGTTCCAGAATGGCTGCAAGGTATTCCCCTGGACCAGACAGGATAAGACCCAGTGAAAAACTTGTAGACTCTACCCTGCCACCATCATACACTGGTGAAAGGAATGAAAGCCTATGCATTGTGAAATGAAAGGATGTTTAGCCACTGAATTAAAGTACCACAAATTAATTCCTGCTTCTACTGTGAGCAGGGAGGACAAGCTCTCCTCCAAGGCTCACTGTTGGCATAGCATGATCTTATGTTTAAGTTTCCTTCCATCAAATGCTATTCTCTGCATCTTAAATTATTTTGGACACTTTCCTTTCACATTAACTAGACTTAACATTGACATTGTGATATATTGCAAATGACATCTCTTGTAGCAACTTTTTCCCCCAAGAACTATATTTCCTACCAGCCATAACCTCAGAATTTTGAGGAATTATTATATAATGTTGTTTCCAATCAAAATAAATGTGTTCAGTTTTCCTATATGCAGTGGCATTAAATAACAGTTACACAGCTCGGTCGGTCCTCTTCCTGCTAAATTTGGTGGCAAAACTCCCACTGACTTCATGGGACTAGGATTTAGATCATGGGTGATTAACATTCATAGAAATTATGGGTTAACCTCTAAAAATAGGAAAAGTTTGACCACATAAGTCTCCTAAGACCTAGAAATTTTAAACATTTCTGTCCCTGCTACCTATACTTCACTCTTTATACTGTCTCCCTTTCACATGCTTTCATTAATTGCACAGAACTATTTGCGAATACAGTAAAAAAAAAACTGAATAATTAATGATTATTTGTAGGGGCAATTTAATCAACAGGAAATAGAAATTTATCTACCCTCCTTTCTCCAGAGAAGGAAACAAATCTTTTGAAGGTTTCCTGCCAAAGTAAAATCCAGAGAGGGGTTTTTGCATGTTTAACTACACATGTACACAAATTTACAGCTCCCTTATTGTCCCCCTAATTCAGAGGTGTCTAAATTCCCTAGTCTCTTAAGCAACATCCTGTATTCTTGTGCCAGAGGGGGGAAAAAAAAAAGTTTCCAGCTGTATGATATTTGGTGTGCCTTCTTTTCAGAAGATTATTGTCGGTTCCGGCCATGCCCCAAGCTTTCCCTGGCCAGGTCTGCCATTCCTCACTCCAAGGAATGAGCAATGTGAGAATTTGCTTTACACAGAGGAACCCTGCACTAAGGAAATACTTAAGTCTTGACCCATGCTGAGTGGGTGAGGAAATTCTCAGTTCAATTACTCTAAACCCTTTTAAAGAAAGAGACTTCCCTCAGGGGAGTGCCTCCAGGCTAATCCTTCCAGGTGTCCAGAGCAGTTTGTGGAGAACAGTGTTACCAGACACAGGAAGAACATTTCAGGGGATTCTAACCTTTAAGACTGCATCATCTACCTCCTTTCTGCAGAAATCCCAAGAGAGAACCTACTTCTGGAACATGAGACCCTCCCTACTTTTTCAGGCTTTAACAAAAGAGATGGTCATTTCTTGCAGGCCCAAACAAACAGCAAATATCAATATTTCTTGCCTAACTCAGCTGCCCTATTTAATGTATTGATCTGCCCTCATATGTCCATTCCTATTACTGTGGAACAAGGGAGAAAAAAAAAAGAAGGTTCACAGCATTTATTTATGTCAGCTCACACCAACACCACTCCCAAAAATAATTCCTCTTCTCCTTTCTTTGCAGGGGTACAAAATGCAAGCTGAATTTTAGCTTACTCACTCTAATAAGTGAGCTTACTCATTCTTAAACTCTTCTCAGTGTTCATGAAAAAAATAAGTGAAGGTAGAAACCTGAAAATGTTATTGAAAAGGGCACATAGAACGTAAGTTGCCTACAGTCCTGCATGTCCCAGTACCTCCCCCTGCACTGCTGAACTGCTGGAGGAAGAGCTTGCAATTTCTCTCCTTCATAGCAGCTGAATCTGTAGCCTGCCCTGGTTGGGAGCACAGATATAAAAGTGCAATCTCTTAACTCACCATGCAGATCATTTAGAGGAATAATGTCAGGAAGCCAACCAACCAACCCCCAAAACAAACCAAACAAAAAAACTCCAACAGATAATTTTTTATCTTAGGTTATTAGTTAATAAGATTACTTTCATAGAATCTGAATTCTTCGCTATAACTAAGAAAACTGTAATTCATATTTTTAAATGTCAAAAATCCCTTCACCATCCTAACCAATACAGAATAATACTAATAATTTTCCTGCAGTAGTAGAAGAAATATCTGAGGCAATAAAATTCTTTGGAAGGATACTTTCCTTACCAAAATTCATAGAATCACGAAGGCTTAGTGGATTCCAGTTCTTTTCAAAAGATATTTTTTAAAAATGGGGAAAAGGGTTACATTCAGGTGTGGTTTTTTTCCTCCAAATTCTAGGAATCCTACACAGTACACCAGATAATAATTCATGTCCTTAAAACAATGAAGTGGCTTTGCAACTAAATAATGTTACCCATCTGGTCAAAAAAAAAACCAAAAACCTCACCCACCACAGAAATTGTATTCAGTCATGAAAAGAAATATTGGAGACAAAAATTAACAACATTTTTGTATGGTTTTGTTCCAAAATTTTTAACAGTCAACACAAGGGACAGACCATAAAATAGACGTGAAACAATAACAAAACTCAATACATTATAATTAAAATAGAATCAGAGAGTGGTCTGGGTTAGAAGAGAGATGTGAGGCTGACAGGTGGGTAGTCCAAAAATCCTCCGTTCTCCCCTTTTTAAAGATGTGTACAACACTTCCTCTTTTCCAGTCACCTGGGACTTCATCTAAATGCCATTTTTCAAAAATCGTGGCAAGAGGCTTGGCAACTATGTCAGCCAATTCCCTCAGTACTCTAGGATTCCTCTCCTCAGACCCCGTAGATTTATGTACATTCAGGGTTCTCAGGTGGTCATGAACTTGACCTTCCCTTTCAGTGTGAGGGACTTTGCTCTCCCAGTCCCCATCCGGCTGTCCATCCATTTGAGAGGTGTCGGAAGAGAGGCTGCCACTGAAAACTGAAGCAAAAAATTTTAGGTACACCAGCCTTCTCCTCTTCAATTGTTACCAGTTTTCCAGCATTGTTGAGTGGGGGGGAGGGTGTACACTTTCTTTGACTTTCCCTTTCTGGTTAACCTACCTGTAGGAGCCCTTCTTCTTATTATTCTTTGTGTCCCTTTCTAGCTTCAGTTCCAGCTTTGCCTTGGCCTCACCCTATCTGTACACTGCTGCCCATATCCCTAAACTCTTCCTAGGTCAACTGTCCTATCTTCAATTGCCTCTGCGTTTGCTTCATTCCCACTGGTTTGGCCAGCAGATCCCCACATATATTGTAATAAGTCAAAACTCAGACACAAAAAAAGTGTAATCCTAGAGGAAAAATAAATAAGGCAAAATGAGACAGAACAACCCACAATATTTAAAGGGAATATTTATTGTTTTATTTTACTTTATAGGAAAAAAAATCGTAACCTATCTCCTTTTTATTTACTCTTCCATAATATCCTAATATTAGTAGAATATATCAGGACACTTAGAACAGAAATTGGTTGTACTATCATAGGATCATTCAGGTTTTGCAAAAGACTACTTACTCATGATACCTATGTGACTATAACTGCTTTTAGACACTACTTTGGATTTACCTTTGTGTTCTTCTTAATTTTGCATGGCAACAGAAAAACCTAGTGGCTTTTCAAAATGCCAGCTACTGCTACAGGTTTACAGATTTGTCATAAAGTACAATGATAACTAATGGGGGGAGGGGCAGAATTAGCTGTGGTGATCCACAAAGGATCTTACACAAAACAATTTCACCTTTTTTGTACTTAAAATTTTTGCCAGACCTTCCTTCCAGTCTGCATTCATTCAAATGAAACAACCAGAATGAAGTTTGACCAGACAGGGAGGTCCCAAAGCCAGCATCAATCATCTAAGCTCTATTGCAGTCAATGAGCTGAAGTATCCTGGCTGAGGTAAAGGCCCGTAATCTCTACAAAATAATTTATCTACAGATATGGTACAATAAAATGCAACAAAGCAGTGAAATTTCCATTTCCAAGTTGGTCTGTTCCATTTCCAATTGGTCTGTGGAGGTTGGTGATGGATAGAAGCAGCCTTAATCTCCATGCCAGCGTGGGCAAGAGGAGGGAGGGAGGGAGGGAGGATAGATTCTTTCTGGTTCTGTGGCTGGGCATTATCACATGAAAGGCACCATATGATGCCCTGGGAAGTATTGATCTGGAGTTCAGTGCCACTTTTTTCCTCTGCTAGAGTGAGGCCTCTGTCTGTATAAACAAACAAGCTGACACAGGGCCAGGTGTCCTAAGCCTTCTACCAAATACAGACTTTCATGTATTTATTTATTTATTCAATGTCTGGAGTGCATTTAAAGGTCAGTATGGATTACCTTGACTTGATAGCACCTGAAAAGTTTTGTTGACCACAAGTGCTTAACTTGAATGCCATGGAGCTATTGCAAAACTTTAATTTGTATAAAGGTATCTCTCAAGTCACTTTCCTGTACCCTCTGTTTAGAGGTGTTTCTTGGGAGTTCTTGTATTCCACATTCCTAATATAAGTTTTACAAGCGTGAAAGAACATCTGATGAAAGTGCTCTTGTAATCCTGACTCTAAAAAAATGATACCATCAATTATACAGGCCTTCCTCTGTCTGTTAATATTGAGGTTTCTTCAGATTTTGGGATTTTATTTTGTTTTGGAGTATTTCATTTTGGTTTGGTTTTGGTATTTTTTGGTTTTGTTGGGTTTTGTTTTTTGATAGTTTTGCTCACAGAGGTGACAAAGGAACAAAAAACTTGACAAAAAAAGTCATAATAATTCTCCATTATTCTGTATTCTCATTTACATCAGGCTTAATTTGAAAGCATATGTGTTTCACATCATACCATCATAAAGAACTACACAGATGCAGAGCGGTACAAAGTCTGCCCTAAAACCAGGAATGTTCAGCTCAACAGCCAGTTTTAAAATTTATTTTCCAGTAAAGCCACTCTTGTATAGCTTGTGACATCAGGACAGTCGCACTGAACTGAAGTATGGCACAAACAGCTGGATCACTGGAGGTGCAAGGACTGAAAGCATCCTAGAAAGAAAATTGAAGGAATCATTTGGGATATAATCCACTAAGTGTTTTAAAATCTAAAGGGAGAGGCACACCAGGAGTGAAAAAATGAAGGTGGCTACATTTGTGTGCCTGAGAGATGCAGTGGAGGTGGTGAGATAAGAAAAGTTCTTGTTGGGAGGAGGTGCTCAGTGATGGCTGAGTCAGGGCTTTCCATGGAGGCAGCACTGGGTTCAGGAATGTCTAGTGTATATCCCCCCAGCAACACTCTCCTCTTCATCAGCCAGGACATCAGAGGGATCATGGACAGTGGCTGGCAGCCAGACAGCAGTCTGGCTGCTGGGGGTTGCTTGCTCTGGGCAAACCAGGACCTGTCTGGAATCACATAGGCAGGTGGCATCACAGTCCTTCACCAGTTTGCCCTGTTTTGCTCAGTTAATTTACTGCTTTACTACTCAGTCCACGTACAAACTAGTGAGAAAGTCCTTCCTCTTTATGTTGCAATTGAGAGGGTCTCTATTTTGTCAACTCTTTTATAGTGATGATTTCATCCTTTTGCTAACAGCTCTATTCTCAGAGCCCATCTAAAAATTCTCCAAAGAAAATCCCATTCTCTTTCTTCAATGCTTTCCCTTTGACCTATTTTGCTGTTCTCTGCTTTATAACTATTGCCTTCTTTTTCTTTATTTAGATTGCATACCAGATCACTATTTCAGCTCATTTTCTTTTACTTTGATATCTTTTGCTCATTGCCATAGTAAATGTCATTTTCAAGAACTGTGATTTTTGGAGTCCAGAGTGTCTCATAATTTTTCTTCAAAGCACAGTGTTGTTATATTGTTTTTCTTTCTTTTTTTCCAACTGTTTGCTTTTCATGTAATTAGACTGTTCTTTTTCTGTTATGCTCTCACTGCCCTAAAAATCCCTGATCATGTCTCTCCTTTGCTCTGCATCACTTTATTTTTTGCATTTGTGCTGAAGTAAAATAGGGGATAAGTTCAAAGTTGCCCTCCTCCACTTCAAATCTTTCTTGATGGGCTATATTTTTGACCCCTTTTCACCCAGTTGTGCAGTCCTACCCTATGCTTCTTAATGCACATAATAATTCTTGCTTTTACAAACTTTGCTTTGCCCTCTTTCACCTCCATTTTCTCATTTATGCAAAAAATATTGTCTTCATATATGAGTTATCAGAGTTATATGTTCTAATACCAGCTCTGAAAATCTTTATCCTTGCATCACCTCTTAAAATATTTTAATCAAATAGTTATAAGGTGAAAAACCTTTTCTATTTAAGTATAAATAAAATTCAATTTACAGCATCTTGCAAATTAACAGCTAACATGCATTAGGCAGCATAAGTTTGCTATAAGACAAAATGGCATTTTGAGATGTCCTTTCATTTTTTTATGAAAAGGGTACTTCAGTCATTCAGATTTCCAGGATTATGAATTGACAATAGGCACTGAGGAAAAGCAGATTTAGTCTACTTTAGTTTTTTTTAAGCAAATCTCTAAAGATACCCCTGGGATTGTTGGACTTCAGACCGAATGAAAAGCTGCAATTTATTTTACTTGTCCCTAAGCCCCCATAGAAGACACAGACTCTTCATATTTGTCACTGTTTTGCTATATTTAATATATATTCTCAGAGAAACCTTTGTCTTGAGCCTGGCAGAAGAGGTGGTCAATTCCCAGGCCCAGACAGTGACACTGTGACCTGAAACTGAAATCCCAAGTCTGGAAATTATTCTTCTTAATGCAAAGGCTCTTCTCACTCCAGCCCAAGCAGCAGTTAAACACTTTAAGCATAGCAAACAACTTCAAAGAGGCAGCCTCACTATGGAGTATCGTGCAGCCTAGTTTTTTGGAAAACCCAGGAAAATACATCATTCCACATACCTATAATAAATCAGATGGGATCTTCTAAACATCAGCTTAAGCAGCCACTCCCTGGGGTTTTTGCTAAAGCAGAAATGCCTGAACTTAACCTGGCCCCATTCATCCTGCACTGTTTGTTTTCCCTCCAACGGGCTGAAATCCCATGGGCAAGCCAGGACCAGAGCAGCACAGCACAGCACTGGGCTTTGGAACACCATTCAGGGTGGGCTTGCACACCAAACCTCAGGGCCAGGGCCTCCAAGCATGCGTGGAGGTGCACAGGAGCTGAAAAAGAGGCTGATGGTGCTTCAGGGCTGTTGTTAGGAATCTAAGTTGGCATGTAGGTATAAGCATCCTGTATGTGGGATATTTCACAAAAATAGCCTGTTTTCCAGGATGCTAAAGGGTACTTGACAAAGCATGACTTAAGTATCTTCAACTTGGCCTGATATACACAACAAGGCTCTCAAAGTAAAAACATTTCTGGCATGGTCATCAGCAGTTTTAAATAGGATTTGGAACAATTAACATTTTGTTGTGTTCCCAGAACACAAGCCCGTTGCTTTCTTTTTAAATGAGTGCCAATTCTTATACTGTGACTGTTCTTTTCTGAGCAATTGTGAACACCCACCTAAAATCTGAGAATCTTGTTTTCAGAAAGCAACACTTCTGAGGGAAATGAGATTTTTTTTGTTACCTCTGGTCTAACTTGCCCAAAAGAAACTGTTGAAAGTGTTTTAGTGCTATAAGTAAAGCTCCAGAAAATTAACACTGGTACTGAATATTTCCACCTCATAAAAGTCTAGATTCTCAAACACAAAGAATAAAACTTGTTTTCAGGATAACAATGAGTGCTGAAGGTTTTTTTTGATAGAAATTCTCTGAGGTAAATTCCCCTGAGAATAAGGCACACACTGGAAAGGAGGACAGAAAGAATAATTTTTCTGCATTTACCAAGTAATTGAGTGTTTTCTCAGCGTTTTGAAAAGTCAGGTAGTCATATAGTTGGGTTTTGCTAGTCACTGACTTTGGGATTAACTGATTTCTTACATACTGTATTTCTCAGGTTCTTATGACTTAACGTACCATCTGTATTGATTTCCTGTATATTTAATCAAAATTTCTCGTATCAGGTATTTTTGCTGTCTGATAGTTTCAGCAAGAAGTAGACTCATTGCAAACCTATGTCTCCTTAGAATACAGCCATTCCTTCCACTGGTAATAGTAA
Organism: Chloebia gouldiae; assembly: GCA_003676055.1. NCBI lineage: Eukaryota > Metazoa > Chordata > Aves > Passeriformes > Passeridae > Chloebia > Chloebia gouldiae. Next base: position 1,121,011 of record QUSF01000038.1, read on the forward strand.
TGTTATAAAATAACAGTGGTTAGTCCCTGCCACTGTAAAACACTTAACCCATTTTTGCCAATCTAGCCTTGGTTTCCATGGAAACAGGAGATAGTAACACAGAGGACAGAATGTTGTTTTTTTGGTGGGTTGCTTTTGTTGAATGTCCGCTGTCTTCAAACTTCACTCACAAAGCTCTTCTTCCTCCACATTTTTCTCCCTTAAACCTATAGATTTTAGGGTTCAGGAAGATTCAATCATCTGGTTTTCATTTTATTGCAACCAGTTTCAAAGAAAATCTGTAGCCAGGAAAATTTAACAAGATTATAGACTTGGACATTGGAGTCCTGAGTTAATTCACAAAATTTTTTGAAGTCACTTTCTCAGAGATAAAATGAAGCCATAGTGGAGCCTGTTGCTGCTGTAATTTATCAGGAGAGATAAAAGCTATTACCTGGATTAGCACTTTTACCATATTAAGAGACAAGTGTAGAGATGATTAGAAGGATACACAGTCAAGTTACATTTGGGTTACTATGTCCTTAAGGAGGATGTAGTAACCAAAATTTAGCCTGACTGTGCATCTATGTGTATGACTATCTTCTAACATAGAAGGAGGGTTTTGGCCTTTCTGAGAAAATGGACATCTTCCAAGCCTTGTGAAATATATAAATATCTGACCCTACTGTATTAAGGACTCTTGAAAGGATCTCTTATCAATTAGATTGTCTTGACTTTAGGTGAGGTTGAGAAGGCATGTGTTAAAATTTTAGAAATTAAAGAGATCAAATTAGCTGTCTCTCTGTGTAGACAAAGACTTCCAAAGGTCACAAAGGTGAACTAGATACAAAGCATTATTTAGCACACAGTAATGCTAAAGACAAGTACTATATTACAAGACTAAAGAAGCTGAGCTTCTTTTCCATGCAAAGCTTGTTCATGAATAAAAATGTAAATTTTTTCATCAATTTTTTTTCTTACCAGTAATTTTGTGACAAAACCTATAGGTGACAAATGAGATACCCAAAATAACCAATTCACAACATTTTCTGTTCAAAGGATGACTGATGATATAAATCACTAACAGAATAGGCTGCCATGCTACACAAACAATGAGACAGGTCTCTATAAAAAAGAGGAGACTGACTGCTTCTTGTGGTTTTGTTCTTTTCTAATTTGGAAATGTATAAGAGATAGAACAGAACATGAACAGAGATGAATAGGGAATGTGAAAAAATCCACTTATAACATACTCTTTCCCTCTCCATATTTTTAAAAAGCATTATGGCCTGTGGAAGCCAAGAAGGCTTGTAGATTTTTTCATTACCTCTCTTATTATCTGTGTTGTGTACTATTGGGAATGCTCACCGTGAACTCATGTTTCTCTGTGACAGGTATGGCTGTTCCTGCCTTGAAAAGCTGATGACTTTGATTTCAGTGAACATCACCTCAGAGCTCAGGTGCTTTGATTTGTCTGTTATTGTTGTAAACTTGTTAATTTCCATTCCTGAAAATAAAGCAACATAGGGGGAAATAAAGCAATATAGTCAATATAAATATGCATTTTTACATCCACAAACAATAATTTATTTTCATATTTGTGCATATTCCTCCATAAACAGAATATGGTGACACTTCCTCCTTGTTTCACCACTCCTAGAGAACACAATCATATTAAAAGTCTGCTCAGGCTCACAGTGCTCACTGGATGCAGCTGCTCTAGGCACAGCAGCACAGGCAGCCCAGCACAGCAGCAATGCACAAAACAGCACAGCCTCTCTATAAATGGCAGTTTTGAAATACCTCAGATATTTTCTTTGTTATCCTAGGGGAGACTTACAGAATGCACAGCTCTAGACTTGCCTTACCACTCCTCCCACCACAGTGTCTGCTGCACTTACCAGAGTCCCTTGAGCCACCCGTTGATTTCTGTATTTAGTGAGGGTCGTGGTGCTGCCCAGGTGCCAGCAGTGGAACACGAGTCTCACCACCCCACAAGCAACTCCTGGCTCAGTGCAGCCAGAACTCTTTGGCATCAGCAGAGATGCCTCAAACCCCAGGGGTGACCAAGAGCATAACTCTGAGCACTGTGACACTGGCCATTTCTCAGACATCAGAGAAGCTCAATGGCCTCCACAGCAGGTGCCACCAAGGTTTAAGCAGCTGTTGGCATGTATTTACATCGTTAGCAGCATCACTTTGTTATCACAGTCATTCTCATTGCTGATGGGATGCTGCTTCTCATACCCCTGTCCCTAACTGCTTTAGTCACCCTTCAACCATGCATTAGAAGTGAAATAATTGTAGTTTCTGATGAACAAAATAAGATTTGTCTCCCAAATGTATTTATAGAGACAACAACTATCTGACAAATGTTTGAAGATATTTATTTTGTTATACCATTATATCCCCGTGTATTTTTACTGGGACTACCAATTAACTTCACAGAGACAAATGAGAAATAAAGATATGATTTTTTGCTGCTGCCACCATGGGACCCATTTTTCTTAACAAGGTAACAGGGAAACCTTCCAGGTCTTTTTCCCAATTCTCTCAGCTGTCTAGACCCACAAACTTGATTTTACCAGAGTAAAGACTTCATCAAATACATTTATTTTCTTCCACAACAACTAAGAATAATGGTTGGTGCAGCTGAAATGAGCCCAGAGTTTGACATTGGTGATATCATAAAGGGAACCATCCCTGATCCATTACTTTCTTTTCACATTTCTTAATTTACAAGAAGTAGGACACCTTTAGAAAGTAATACTATGGTATCTTTTCAAGAATTGTTGCCTAGGGGTATTACAGAATGCAATTTTTGGAAGAGATTCTTATGTTCTCTTCCCCCAAGTAACACAAAAGCAATTTATAGAAATAAAAGTCTAAAGAGGATTTGAGAAATTACTTCACCCATTTTTGCATAAAGGCAACATGGGATTGTATGGAACTGCATGGTGGCAGGTAGTAAATATGGCACAATGATGTCCATAACAAAATTGCTAAAGGAAAGTGAATATCCCATTACAATGCATTTTCAAGTGTTTCAGTGAAAGTTCTTATCTTAATATTATCACAGACTTGATACACTAAAATTTGTACTGTTTGGTGTAGATTGTATTTTTATTTAGCTAAATCTTAAAGCCAGGGAAAATATAGCTAAAGGACGTAGTAACAAATTATATGCAGAATGTAAATTTAAGAAAAGGGAGCAGTATTGACTGAAAATGTATTATTTGAAGAAATTCATAATTTTATTTGTATATTGTGAGATATATATGTATTTTATGTATTTTTCTGCTGCTACATAGATTTGAAAGAGAAATTAGTAGAGCAACTTAAAATCATAATTAATGCTAGTATTTAGGTTTTAATGCCATCATAATATTTAGATTATAACGAATCTAAACATTTCCAATATATCTGTAAAATAAACTTGTATTTGATTGTTTCTTATTTTGAAACCATAATATTTCACCTGACAAGTCAGTACTCTGATTCCTTTTGTTTATTATTCTTGTTTAAAGTGCTTACAACATGAATAGTTATAAATCTCTGATGGCTCAGAGCTTATCCTACAAGGGTTTTAACAGAGGAATTTCAGTACTATGTGTTATGAGAACAGCCTGCTGAAAACTCATGCCAAGTTATGAACAATCGTTCCCAAAGGATATCAACTTTCCATCACAATTCCCTTGTGATTTTCAGAAGTTAGTACATGCTTTAAATTTTGGCTCTGTGAATGACTTTTTTTTTTTTCTGTTCTGGCTTGTGGGATCCATTTTTCATACTCTCCTAACCTTCTTGGGTAAACTGTGTGAAAGATAATTTAGGCTGGCAGTTCTCTAATGCTCCACCCAATACATTTTGCAGCACCTGTGCTCTGTCCTTGCTCAATAATCTACCTGAAAATTTTAACAATTAGGTTTGCCTCCATGATTTGAATTTAGAAAGGAGTGAATGGGTTTCCAAAAAATAGGATACCTACCTGTACAGAGAGGATTTAAATACCAGTGCCCTCCAAGGATGCTTAATTGCTAGAAGCAACTGTAATTAGTGGGAGTAAACAGGAAAAAAAGGCAGCAGGGTGGACATCTGGTGCAGTTTCCTGATCTCCATCTCTTCAAAATGTAACTTGCAGGCAAAATCTGTAAACTGAGTAGTAAACCTCCTGTGTCCTAATGGACATGATGTGAATAACACAACACTTTGATGATTTTCCTCTATGTGTAAACAAACTCCATCTTCTGTTCCTGTGCATGTTCAAACTAAAAAGGCACTTAGCAGTTCATAAGCCAGAAAACTTGACCATTAGTTCCCTTACTGCCACAGTAATGGTGTCTTATGTGCTGTGAAATTATGTCTATAGGAGTCAAACTACAATTTATAAAGAAACTGTGCACATAGAGACAGCCAGCAATTATCAGAAGAGGAAAAGGAAGGTTGAAGAGTATTTGCTCTCTGAGTATGATATCAGCCAGCTTAGAGCAAGTGTCAGGAGTGTTGACATATCACAAAGGCATTAATTTCTTTCTGAGGTGGAGCAATTCTAATCTCAGTTGTTTTGCTTCCAAGCTCCCTACACTGAAAGTTGTTATTCCTTTATTTTGAAGACTCTATGTCATATTATTTTATTTCTCTCCCCACTTAGAGATTTGTGACCAAATCACCATTTCAGCCTAAAGTAGAATATTCTGTAATTAATTAGGCACACTTAATCTCCCCCAACTTGTCCTATTTCTTGTGATGCAGCAGCAGCAGCAGAAGATCCACAGCTTCTGAACTGTCCTCCTTTCTCATGGAAAATCTGCTGAAGAATATTAAACAAATTATAAATAAGAATTACTGTGTTGTGGTCCTGATTTCTGCTCCCTAGATTGTCCTCTCATGCATTCCAGGAAAAAAAAAAAAAAGCATGACAACACATAAAACAAAGTATTCCTCTAGGGAAAATAATTATAAACAAATATGGTCTTGTTGGGGGTTAGGTTTCTTTCCTTTTGTTCCTTTTTACTTATAGCATTTTTCCCCAAGAGTTGCTAGGAAACACTAACAACTGAAGTACTAACAACTAAGTAACTGAGTACTTAAGAAAAACAAAATAAGTGGCCAAGCTCAGGGGAGGAGGGCATCTGGTTGCACTTCTCTTATCTGGGAGTTTCTCTCTGAGGGGCAGAGAGATACCACGGGAGCTGGGCTGATAAAAGATGGGCTGGGGCAGCTGCAGCTGTGTGTGTCTGCTTGGGGAAGGGAATTCACTGCTGCCACTGCTGGAGCCCAGCCCTGAGCTGCTTCTCCTGCTGTGGGCTGAGCCTTTGCTTTGTCCCTGTGTTTTCTGCTTCTGCGTGCTGATAGTGCCGTGGCTGTTGTTGTTTGCTTGCTTTCTCATACATACTAGTCAAGAACTGTTATTCCGATTCTCATATCTTTGCCTCAGAGCCCCTTAATTTCAAAATTATAATAACAATTTGGAGGGAAGGTGTTTGTATTTTCCATTCCAAGGGAGGCTTCTGCCTTCCTTAGCACATACCTGTCTTTCAAACCAAGACAGATCTGTAGAAAATACTGAGGAAATTATTGGCATATTTTAGATGTTTTTTAAATGTTTTGGTAGTACTACTGTAGTTTTCTTCAATCATTCCTTTTTTTTTTCTGGCCTGCCAGTCTATAATTTATTAATGGCCCACAACCCAAAGAGCAAAAACAAGCTGAAAAAATAAAACTGAAAAAAATATGCATTTCTAACTCATGATAAGAGCATCCTGTAATTTTAGTTTTTTTAATTTTTAAATTAAATATTTACAACTATTTGTAAGTTCCATTAGTAAGTAAAAAAAAATACTCAAAACCATCAACTACCTACAAATTTACATATATTTTTACCTGATTAATTTATCATGTTTCGTTACAATTGTGCAAGTTATTAAAATATAATTCAAAGGTGAATCCTTCACCTTAGATAGAGCATGTTACATTCCTTCATGTTCCATTTACATTTTGTTGAGATCAAAAGTCATTATGGCAATGTTTGCCTATTGCCTCTATTTCCACTTCTGTTTCCTTTTCTTTCCTTCATTGTCTTTATAGTATATCATTCAGAAAACAAACTTTGGACTATTTTGCTATAAATGTTCTATTTCTGATTAGATGGAATGCTTTGATGTGGTTCCTTTAAATAAAAAAATTCAGAATTATGACTTTAAAAAAAATCTAAGAAAACATGGATTGTTAATCAACTTTCTGGCAGGAAAGAAGGAAGAAAGATGAAAAACTTAAAATTTTACCTTCAGGAAGGATCTTTTCTTTTTCTTTTTGTTTTTAGAATATTTGATTTTTGGAAAAAAATTAATATGTATTTCATATTTCTACTTCTAGTTTAGACAAAGTCTATTCATTGGTTTTCTTTCCAAAAATCACCTTCCATGCCATGAAAACATATGCAATATCAAGCATGTACTTGAAACTCCCTGAACAAGAGGCTCATTAATAGCATTTTAAAATTTATTAATTAGGTCCTGTAATTAGACCATCTGTCACAAGAAGCTGAAAAGCTATATGAAAAGAGTCATTCATTTGTGAATTGAGAAATACTTTTTGGTCTTTTTACTGTGTTTGTCCTTATTATTTCCAAAGACAAGAATTTTTTCCTCTGGTACCTGCCACTTCCACTCAGAGGAAATGTGTACCAGAAGGCAGATGCTGTTAGAGAAATACTACAGAGTGTTCTCACTTCACATTGTTTCATGAAACAAAAAACCTCATTCTGAATCATAGAATCATATAAGTTGGAAAAGACCATTAAGGTCATTGACTCCAACTGTCAATGGCCAGAGGCAGCTATTTCACTGAGAAATCAGTGACATTCAGGTGCTCAACTACTAGTTAAAGATACGAGCCATGAGTCTATCCTCCCAAATATGGGGGAAAAAGAAGACAGATATTTTAACGTTTTGCATTATAGAAAAAGTGTTAAAAAAGAAGATCAGTCCTCTAGTAACTTTGTCTCCTGGCTGTTCGTTTTTAGATACTCACCATATTAAAGTTTGTTTTGTTACAACTCCTCAGGGTTTCCTTTGTCCAGGTCTGTAGATATCAGAGCGATGAAGAATTTGCTGCTTCCCTAAAGCTTGGAGTTTAAATAATATGGTTGCTGCTTCCCAAAAGAGTTACTTAGGAAGAGGCGTCAGTAATGGCTGGTGCCCTATGAGGTTACATGGGAAGAGTCTTGAAGTTTGGGATAGCAAGGAACAGAAAACACTATGGCTCAAAGTGATTCATGGAGGTTGTTACAGACTCTGAAGACAGGGAAGTTATGTAAGTTTCAAAGGTATAAATAAATTACAGGAAGAAAAGGAAATAGTTCCAAACCATGGTAACTGCAGGCAAAGCCTGAAATCATTGCTTTATGAACAAAGCGGCTACTGCTCACTCAGAATCCTCTTTTCTTTTATATTTGCTCTGACATAGTCCATGCTCAGAGTATGCATCTTTCTTTTCCTTCTTCTCCTCGAAAAAGATAGGAGAAGAATGAAATGCCTAATGGCATTAATGAGATCATATAAGGCATTTATTATGCCATAAAACACTGCAAGCATCTTTGAACATTTATGATTTCTTTTTATTTGAAGATATATTATTAGAACATTAGCAATGGGCCCAGTGATTTTAATGTCTGTGTTATTTACCACTGATTTGGTGATGAGGTTTTTATCTGTTTGGGTTTGGATAGGTTTTTTTGGTTCCTTTTCTTAATTTTTTTAGATGACCTAGAGGAGTAAGGACAAGAAACTCCTAATACAAAATAAATGACTCTAAAGTTATGATAGAATGAATGTTTGGGGGAAAATAGAACCCATAACAAAGAACTTAAATCTGTGTAGCTATCCTAATGACTGTCTATTTTTCCTAAATTTGGTACTGAGGATAAATTACAGGGATGAACGTGAATTTTCTTATATTCTTTGCCTCACAAATATTCCATAAACACCAGTTTTTACAGAAGAAGTTGATTTATCCACCTCATCATGTATTCAGCAAGTTACTTAAGCACATGCTTATGTATCTTTAATCACATTGTTTTGATGGATTTGATTATAATATTCCAGCAGCTTCTAAAAAAATTCAAGTACTTGAGTGCTTTGTTGAATGAGGTGCTAAAACCATGCAATACAGGCTACAAATATATCTACACAACATAAGCAGGAAAATTGCCAAGAAAGAGTTAACAATCATTCTAACTCCTACTTCTATAGCACCATGGGGAGGAAAAAACTTGACATCTTGGGATTTACCACAACAAGTCAGCCCTGAATGCTGCAATGGAACTTGAGTTTTCTGAGCATACTGCTGATCCTGTGGTCATCTCTAATCAACCAACAACAAATACACCTTAAGCCTACTAATTGTCTAGGGATGTCTTACATGGCCTCTGTCTCAGAATAATTGAAAGCATTTCAAATTTCTTTTCAGTTCAGAATACATTGTGTTATAAAATAACCTAGTGATTATACAGTTATTAATTTCCTTCAGCTATTTCTTCCACTTTAGCAAATCTTAACTATTCTGCCTCTCCCAAAAGCATCATGGATTTCCCACTTGAAGTCAGATAGAGAAAACATTTTATAGGATAGCATGAAATTACTTAATTTGGTTTTATTACACAATTTCTTTTTAAATCCTGAAACATGAAGGTACACTCATAATTTTATTTCCTTAAAGTCTATTCATTTTAAGAGAAATACCTGTTTTTATCTGTTGTCTGCATACTCCTACAAATAGATAAATTAGCTATGTCTCTCCACAGAATCAACTAGAGGGTTTGTCTTTGCATGTGCATGTGTTTGAGAAAGGGAAAACACATTTTTGCAAAGAGAGGGTTCTGCTGGTTCTTTTAATTTTTTTTTTTTCATATTCTTAAAATGACATTGCTCTACTGAGTCTCCTAAGCTCCAGTGCTATACATCAATAGCATGCTAGGGCAGAGACAGACTGACAGCCATCCTGCCTCTTGCTGCCAAAACTTAAATAGATGCCTTACAGAAAGCCCCACTTCAAGATTAAAATTATTGCATCCAGGGCAACAGAAGAGGCATTTGCAAGTCTGGTTCTGGGACCATAAGTCATAGAGTATCAACATCTTGTGTGCAGTAAATAACAGCTCAGCATAATCCACTGTGATCTGACTATGCTTTCTAGAGGTTACAACAGGGCTGTCAAGGAGGCGCTAAAGATGTCAGCACTGGGAGCCCTGAGTCTTGCTGTACCAGTACACCACAGCAATGGGAGGGATGCAGGTTGCATGCCTAGAATATTCATCTGGGCTTCCCAAGCTCTGTGAATCACTACATCATATCACAACACTTTTTGCTTTTTCATTTAATTAGAGGACAGTGATGATTTTCTTAGCAATTGCTGCTAGAAAGAGTGCACCCAGTAAATCAGCCATGTAAAACGTGGGTGAGGTTCTGAGTCTATAAAGGCACATATTATGGAATCTAAATTTTATTACAGACAAATAAAAACAGCCATATCATCCAGACTTACAATCACAAATTTTCTTTGTGTAATTAAAACACAATTTTCTAATTACAAGAGTAGAAAATCTGGCATATGAGCTTTTTTCCAAACACATTAACAATATAGTAACAACTGTGGGACATACTGACAGGCAGAATTTGATTACTGGAATCAGCTATTTTACCCAAAGTCTGTCTCCCTGGATCTTTATTTCAAGAATGAAGCATCATTTCACAAGTGGTATAGTTTTATGGCACAATAAACATTGAAATTGTAAATACAATTTCTGGAAAAAGCTCTTTTTAATGTTGCTTGAAATATTTAGGTTTTTTTCTCAAAAATCTCATTTAAAACAAAAGTCAGTAAATTCAGCCCCTGTATGGTTATATCACTCCACTTTCTCTATGAGTAAAAATCAGGAATACAGGAGAAAAAAAACAGCTGTGCAATGAGAGAATATTAAGGCCTACCATTTATACATTTCAAGAGGTATAAAATTTTCAAGTTTATTGGAATTCTTTTCTGTAGTAATTTAGAATAGATTCTACTAGTCCTTCTAATCTGGATATTCCGTCAAACTGTGTTTTAATAGTGCCAATATTTCACTGAGAGTATCAGTCACTGCTCAGTAAATGATGATTGCTTAAATCCCTTACTCTTCTGGGACACTTTGCTTTTGTATACACTTAGTTAACTTGCTTGTTTTCCTGCAGATACACCAAATCAGAATATGCTCCATGGTGCTTCCTTTGAAAATTGTCAACGTAACAGAGCTGCAGTTCTAGGTAAGACTGTGGATGATACTATAATACAAATACTAAAACAGAAATTACTGTGAAATTTGAGTAGCTGTAGGAACTTAGCATTTTCTTGCTGGTTGCTTGAATTAAAAACTGCTTGGGACTAGCTGAAGATTTGACTTTCATTTTCATGCTTCTACTGGCTTTCTTTTCAAGGATTTATGGAGAGAAATTGAGTTCCAGGCATCAACATCAGCATTTCAGTCAGTGTCTCAAAGCTAGCCTCCTGTAGCTAAGAATCAATAATAAGACCAAGATACAGAAACAGAGCAGCTTTTCCCAGCTAGGGCCACAACACCTACACAGTCCCTGCACAGCTTAAGATTCACCAGTATGTAAAGTTTTGAGCTGCCTAACCCAGCTACTTATAACCTCTTCAACTGGCCCAGCCTCTGTATGACAAGAGCCAAGTGGAGAGCAGTGGTCATGCAGAAGATATCTCCCACTTACTTCCTGCTTTCCATGAACAAAACTCCCCCACACCCTCCTCCAGCAACTTATTCTGTGCTCATTTTTGGAAGGTGATGGCAGTTCTTCCACCAGGTAGATTTAAAAAGTGTCAGATCAATTCACTAGGTATGAAGGATTTCTGAGACACCAGCTAAAAATGCAACATCTCCAATGATTCCCTGCTCAGACAAGGTAGAAAGTGCCTGAACTTGTAGTGGAGAAGTGTCATGATTCATTTTTCTTCTTTAAAATTGACAGGAAAAAAAAATAAAGTGATATAGGAAATGCCTGATACCTCAAACAGCTGGAGTACACTACAAAAGAATTTACACTAGACTGGTCCCAGCTACACAGAAACATGTTCTTTTTAGATTCTGCTAAAATGAATAGAAGCTCCCAGCAACAGGCAGACAAAAGTTTAACATGAACGTGTGACCAAAAGCTTAACCAGCTTAGAAAATAAAAATATTTTAAAGTCTACACAAAATAAATTGTCTGTGGAGTTGCTAAATGCAAACACACAAGGGACATTCAGGGAGAATATACATGGACTTGATGCTAATGAGCAAGAGGAATTGCATGGACTTAATGCCCTGAGGTATTGTACATCACCTCCATATCTGCTACTGTCTTCTTTTTTCTGCCACTATTGAACTGTGATTGAAATCAAGTTATGTCTTTGCAGTCTCAGAGACAGTCAAGACCACTTTGTGAACTTCAGGCTCTTTTACAATTACAGTCATCTAGTCTCTAAATTCAGACATACATGAAAACTACTGAAACAGACAAGCTCTTCCTGCCAGTTCTACAAAGGGCAGATTATCAAGTCATAACAATACACTTCACACCAATTCCAGTGCTCTAATGGCTGTTCTGTAGACAGATCAAGGAAAGAGATTGCAAGATTAGAGAGAAGAGGCAAAGGCAAATTTTGATGTCTTTCACCGTGTTCTAGGTAGTGGGTGTTTCAGTTTGGATAGACAATGTTCAGCTCTGTGGTTCTTGGATGGCTGTGAGCAGTCATGATTCAATGCTGATAACACAAACTGCACTGAGAAGTAAAGGCTTAATCTTAGTTTTTGCTGTATGTCTGATCAGACTCACCCTTATGTTGGGTCTCTAATTGCAACCCAGACATCTTTATTCTGCCAAATATCAACCAAATCAGAAATCTCAGCTACCAAGCTTTTTGGACCTCAGGCTCTGAGATAAACACCCAGATTCAAACCCAGTCCATTGCAGTGGTTTTAACTTTGGCTTGGGATTGGATTTTGTTGCAGAAGATTAAAGATGGAAATCTCAGAAGAAGATCTGGGGAAAGATTATGGCTCCATCCTAATTTTATGGACATAAAAGTTCACCCCATTCAAAGTCAGCAACATCTGTCACAAAACAGAGTGACAACATTTTCTGACTTGGGCAAACTTCCCAAAGGAAGCTTGGTGCCGTAAGGTGTACATCCCCTGCCCTGAGGTGCTGTGCAGCCCTAAGATTTGTACCCCACACTCTCCAGGGATTTTTTGAAGAGCAATGGTGCCGTGCTTCAGCTAGAGATCTGACTGGGATGACACCAAAGCCTTTCAAATTCCTAATGGGGCCTGGAACTTGGCCTTCTGCATCAGAAAGCAACATCCCAGACATCCAGCTATCACTTCTCCAAGATGGGTCTTGCCTGATTTTGTCTTGTTGGAATTCATCTGTGGTTGAAACTCTTCTGTGGACAAGTGCAACATGGCCCTCCTTTCTTCACCACCAGTGGCCTACCACCTTTGCAAGGAGACTTAAAACTTTCTTTGCCCTTTTCCTGTTCCTTTCTGCCGAATAGTGAAATCTTTTCAGAGGGAAACAGTCACCTTCCCCTTTCTGCCCAGGCATCTGGACTATTACCCTTGAGGTACTAATCTTTCTTGGCTTTTTTGGGTCTTTTCTCCAAACTAGAACCATAACATGAATCACCATGAGAGGTGGAAGGCCAGTAGAGCAGTGCAGCAGTACTGTCCCCAGCACTATCATTTTATTGTTGTTATCCCCTCTGCCACACAGACACTCTTTCAGAGGACCTCCTGGTGCTAAGGGATGCCAGCTTTGAGCCTCTTACAAAGCTTTAAATATTAGCTAGCAATGGTGATATCAGTACCTTGGCACAGCAACCAGGAAAGTGACTTCTCACAAATTCAGACAGCTGATAAGAGAAGGTGTTTGAGATTCTCTGTGGTGCCTAAAAATGGTGTTGAAAGTAGCAATTAGGTGCTCATTTGTGGACTGAGTTCTCAGAGCACTGGTTCAATCAAAACACTTATTCTTGCAGTTTAAATTTACACTAACCCAGCACAGTGCCCTCCCCAAGCCAGATTCATCATGTGCTTAAATTTGGGTATATGTTGGCTAAGCACTTTGTAGAATTGGAATCAAGAGAAATAGCTGGAGACTACAAAAGTGCTCAAAAGCACGTACAAAGCCATTATTAACATACAAATAGAAGAACCTATGTATAGAAAGAAAAAAAACCCCACCCTTAGAGCATGTTTTAAAAAGTGACTGGACAATAGTTTGGATAATAAATTCAGAAAGTTCACTTCTTTTAGTGATTAATGGAACAGACTGATGTCTTCTTGCTGGTTTTGCTCAAGACCAATTTCTCAGCTCAATCACCACTATATCACATTATAAAAATCCCAGAGGAAAGCATTTTTCTCATTTAACAACATTTCAGCCTTTGCACATATAAGGCATTACAGTTTCTGGTAAATCTATTATTTTTATTTCTGTTTTGATCAAATTATAGGTTATTAGTTGACTAGGTACACAGTAAATTTGGGATTATTATTTTTCCTGCTAATGTTAGGCTTTTTGGAAACATCCCCTGCTGAGGCAGAGTTTTTCTCTTTATTAATGTTTTTTTAGTGTTTGCTTGCTCCCCCCCCTCCCCTGGTCCCTCCCCCCACCCAGCTGCTGTTCTTCCCGGGTTTTTCCCTGCCCCTCCCCCTTCCGGTCGTCCTCCGCCCTTTCCCTGCCCCTCTCCCTGATGACATTCCCTAGGTCTCCTGGTATAACACCCCCCTCTCGGGTTCGGATATAAAAGCTGTATCCGCCTGTCTCAGGGGGTCTTGGGGCTCATTGAACAAAACCATCCTGTTCATCCCCAAGTGCCGTATCGCCTCCGTCTGTCCCCGCGCCTGAACTGAGACCGCAGAGCCAGGGGAGAATGGCTGACTCTTCTCCTCCTCTCCTGCCGCCAAATCATGCCACCGCTCAGGGCTGAAGGCGGACGGAGCGGACATCGTGCCACAACAATCCCTACGCAGAGAAAAAGAAAACCCCCAAGGCAGTAAATACTGGACAGTAAGAAAATAAATTTTCGTGAGGTTTTGGGTAGGAAAAAGCAGACCTGATCCAGAGCTGACTACATATTATCCAAACCCTCTTGCAGCCCTTTATCAGGTCTTTTAAGCCTGCACCAAGCAGTGCATGTTTGATAGATGGTTATTAAAATTCTTATTTTTCCAGATTAGCTGTAAACCACTTTTAATGTATTCCTTCTGTTTGCTCATACAGCCAGTTTTTATTATTGCCACTGCAGAAAGAACTTAGTTTATCTGTGAGTACAGACATGGTCATTTGCAGAGATGGCAAGCCAGAAAATAATTGCTTACCAATGTTTTCTTTTGTTTGCCCTCTTTCAGAGAATTCCTTCTAGATTTACAGATGTGATCATGAGTCAGTGTTAGAACTGCATTACAAAAATTCAGTATTGCCTCTCCTATATAATCACAGTTAGTCCCTACTGATCACTGGGTAGATCGTGGGTTGTTGGATTGTTTTTTCTAAAACTAACTCTTTAGCCTTACTCATTCACAAAACCTGACTTTACTGCTCTAGCAGTCACCCTAGTGACAGATACCAGTGCTGGAAATGTGCAATTTATCTTTTCTCATCTGTTTTACAGGTTTTTTTTCCTATTACCTGCTAGAGTAAGGATAACTGTTGCAACATAATTAGGACTCTTCCTAATCAGTTTGTTCATCTAAGCTATCTGCTAACATCATATATAGACAAGATAAACAGGCAATTACCATGAAGAACATTTGCTAAACAAAGCTGTAATTAATAATAAATGAAACTGGGTTCCCAACTACTTAAGTACAGTAGTTATTAATTATCATGTGGCCCCAAGCTATTTGTGTAGAGTGTATAATTTAAAATTCAGCATGATCTCAGCTGTACTCCCTGAAGCCTTCAAAGCTATCTTTTGCATTACTTTAAATTCCAATATGTTGGCTGTGAAAGTTTCTGCTGTCTTCTGTCCCAGCTCTCTGCATTATAAGGCCAAGAAATGCAATCCTGTGTTTATGTGGAAGAAATTACAACTTTTAAACAGGAGTATGTAGAAAATGCCAGAATATAGCATGCAACTGAATTAGATCTGGTTTTGTCACCTGTCAGACACAATCAGCCTCCAGCTGTGTAATAAGCAATTTGGAGGTAGCCAGCATTGTCCTGCATATTTTTCACTCAAAATTATTAACAGTCCTGTTTTCATCACCAGACAACTTTACCAGCCAGTTTTCAGAATCCTACATAATTTAAACTCTTTTTTCACACAGTATAACTTCAAAAAATTAGACATTCTATATAATGTAAAACCAGATATCTTTCCTACTAGATGTGATAGCATCATCATCGATCCATGGGCCATGCAATGCCTTGAATGTTTATGTGCTCACCCTGAGAGGGGGATGAAATACTAGGCTGCTGCCAATACTACTCACAGTACATTTTTAAAACAGTACAGCCCGGAGCTCCAAGATTATCACTTGCTTCCACACCTTGAATTCTCACCGTGTTTCTTTCAAATGCTTCCAAGAAGTCATAAGTATTCTTCTGGAGGCTTACCAAATTTAGAACACAGACAGCTGACAGGGTTGTGTGCTTTCAGTGACAAAGACCAGAGATTTTCAGAACAGGCCAGTTCATATTTGCCTGGTGACATAAGACACTGTATAACTCTGGTGTAGGAGGGAAAACCACAGCATCTGCACAGGCCAGACCCACTGGCTTTACTCACCACTTTCTGCAAGCATACCCAAGATCTCTCGCCATCTCACTTTCCTGGGCTACAGAGCTCTTACTGCAGTTCCCAGCAAGTTAAGTTATTTTTTAAACTACACTTATTTTAGTTTTGCATGTTCTGACTGCCTTGTCAGCTTCTCCCTAAGAGAAAACACCCAGTGGGTGATCTATTCTACCTCTACCAAACTCTGTTTTCTCAGTCTTTAGCAACTTAGTCCTATCAACTGGTCTTGCCTCCCTATTTCTCACCTATGTCTCACTTCTCTGTCCCACCGAAGACACTGAATTTCAGTATTAAGTCAATTTAAAAAATGGCCAGTGAAAAAAAGTAGTTACTTATTTTTTTTAGAAGACCTGGATTCTCCATAAATGCCTAATTAAGTAACTTTAAAAGATATCGTCTCCATGGCATGTGGCATCACTGCATGTGGCATCACATCATCTGGTATCCCATAATGCTTCCCAGGTAATTTTCTTTTAACAAAATTAATTCATGAAGACAAGTCAAGTAAGCATGGTAATTGCCATAAACCATATAACAACTTTTCTCTGTAGCAGACTCCTGCCATTCCCCTTGCCAATTGTACAGGAGAATTAAAGGCAATTTTCAGTCCAAAGAAAATCCATGTAAGTTCAATTCTAGTCCTTGGAAAAGCATGTACTTAACTAAAAGTGTAACATGATCTTCAGCCTCTGTGGCACACAATAAATGGCAGACTTGAAATTATCTGGATGTAATGGAGACAACAGTGGCCAGGTGCTTGTTGTAAGCATAGTCTGAGGCTATTACTCGATGCTGGTAACTGGGCAAGGGTTTATCGCCTGCCTGATTTTGTGGGGGCACTGTCTGCTTAAAGTATGTGTTGTGAGGGACTTTCATAAGTAATAATAAAGAGAGAACAAACAAATGAAGAAAAAAAACCAGAAGAAATAATTAAACCCTAATATTTTTGCATTTTTTAATTAACTTTAACCTATTCCAAAACTTCAATTGTAAATACCATGTAGAGGAATGAGGCAAAGGGTTTGCAAATTCCAAAACTGTAGTAATGATCTCCTGTCACATCTCTGATGGGCAGAGTATTCCTGGGTCAGGAGACTCATCCTCCAAGTCCCAGAAGTTTGTGGTGGAGAAGATAAACATGATATCTCTGTTCCCCACAGGTTGCCCTAATATTGGATTCTTTGCACCCACCTTCTGCCCTGTGAGTGTCAGAGCCAGTGCCAAACTGGCTGGTTTAAATCACCATGCCGTGTTTTCAGGAAGGCACTGATTGCACAAGGGGATTCCATTAGGCATGAGTGGCAACAACAGTATTAGTGGCAACTTGAGGTGAGGTGAGATGAGACTGAATAAGGCAGCAGGTGCTTTTCCAAAAGGAGTTCCATACAGCATTGAGAAAATATTCTGGCAGTTTAAATACAAAGACTGGACAATAGTTCAGACAGTCCTGTACACTCCAAAACTCCCAAGAAAATGGAGAATTTGGGAAATATGTGATCATGCAGATGGAAAATGCATTTTATTGTGATCAGGTACCCATCATCATGTTTCACCTGTGATCAAGGGTTCAAGTAATGCAATACATTATTAATAGATGCTGCCAGAATTTTTGAAAGCTAGGTGAAGTAGGTGGCTTCTGGAAGTCTACTGGTAGTGGTGTTTAAGTTCTTCAAAGACAGTACAGGCTAACATAGAGATTTAGAGAGATCTCTCCCTTGATAAAGAAGAGGAAAAGAGGCTTGGACTTTCAAAGCATAGGATGCAGTCAAACCACACAGGAGCTGCTACTCCAAATAAGGTGCACACTCCCTCTGGATGAATAGTCTGGATATCCGGCATGCTGCAGCTTTACTATCCAGCACATGGAGTAAGTGTTTTTTCCTTCTTCTCCAGAACACCAGACAGCAGCTCTGTCCAAAAAAGCTGTTTCTACCTTTGTGTGCATGTGTAAGAAAAACTCTAAAGGGGCAGCCTGTGTATCTAACCTCACTTTTCTGTCTTTTGAGTAGCCTCTAGATCAGAAACATTGACCTGTGAATTGGAGAGAATGTAGAATTAACTCTGCCTGTAGCCAACTCTGTTTATCAGCAGCACATTTTTTTTCTGTAGGTATGTGTTAAAAAGAATACTTTATTGGCCCTCTTAAAGAACCTTAAAAATAGAAGGCCTTTCTTAAACCTATTGAAATATTGGTCAACTCTAAACTTGAGTACTTCTGCAAATATTAGCTGTAAGTATGAAATGTCTCTTTTGTATGAAAAGCTTTCTGGTCATATGATTCTTACACATATTTTCCAAGGAGCTAAGAATTTTTAAACAACCAGTTCAACATTCTCAGCTACAGAAATACTCAGTAGCTATTTAAATCAGATGGATCATGTATTTATTGTGTATGTGATTTATCATGTATGTTTCAGGAAATACCTCTGTGATACAACTGTTTTTACAATTTTACTTCCCAAAAAATTCTAATTATTTGTTCCACTTGGACTTTTTAAGTCTTGTTCCATGTAACTAGAAAACATAGTATGTGGCAGGAAGAACATTTTCCTCTGTTTGCACAGGCTGAAAACCATTTGTACAGTTCAAATTTGCAAAAACAAACCCAAACAAACCCTATGATACAATTGCTTTCTCGTAACCAGTATTTTAAAATACTTATTTTTAAGTATTTTTTTATAATGTAGAAAAAAGTTATTAGCATTTCTAGACTTTGTCCAAAATTAGCCTTTAATTTCTTTGAATGATTTGCAAAAGGGGAACCCTGGTCCCATTAAAATCAATCAAAGTTTGCTGTATGACAGCAGGAGATTTGAGCCACCACTGGATTAATGTTATGTGGATATCACATCCCAATTGCAGACCTGAAGTACAGCAACATTTCTATATTAATTCACAAAAATTAATTATTTTTGTACCTATTTTAATTGGGTTATGTTAATAGTTTTGTTGTTAATCTTGCATAAAAATAAAATAAAGAGGGGAAAATGTATTTTTACATCATCCTGGTTTTTACTAATCTCTTTTATAACAAAGTAAAAAATAGGGAACATGAAAATTGTAGGCAGTTTAAATATTACTCTGGAAAGACCTCAAAGGAATGATGTGCACATCACTATTTTGGAATGGGAGTTTTCTTAGTTTGAAATTTTTTGTTAAGTTCCAAGCTTGAAATTTATAATTTCTGACACTGGCCCACTGGATCTCACCTTCTCTAAAGACAGATTTTGGGGATGAATGGGCAGTGACATTCTTTCATTCATCTTTCACCTCATAAAAACAAAGTGCTATGACAATGCCACTGTTCTATTTCTAGGACATGTTGTCTCAGCAGGAGTCTACCTGTGAGATATGATCTCAAAATACCTTGGTTATTCAATTTTTCTAAATATTTTATCCTTCACATCAGTAACACAGACAGGTTTTTCTCTGTCACAGGCAATGGCAGCAGTCCAAGATGCTCTGAACAGCACAGACTGAGAAAGGGCAAGCAGTTCAGTCCTCAACAGACAACTTTTATTTTTTTTCACCTGTAAATCAAATGTTTATCCTTATGAATTACAAGTCACAAAATTTTCTAGGCTAACAGTCTTTGGACCCTCAGTGGGTCTAAAGATCTTGTTCCACATGAAAAAACCATACAATGTGATTTGTTAATCACATTGAAGGAGCATGATGCTTATATATAACTCATTGTATGTTGACCCTACTCTTTATTGGTAACTGGACAATATGATTTGTCTCAATAATACCAGAAATTAGTAAAAGTTTAATGTTGCTAAACCTTTTCAATATGTTGTTTTGGTGCTCAGCTTTTTTTAATGAGACCACTGTGAAAGTCAAACATTTTTGTCTAAAAGCTCTCTGAAGACAGATACAGGATTTGTTTTCTTACAATTTCTTGTATTGATCACCAGATATTCCTTGGTAAGAGATCTTAAAAAACATTAGTATATTAGAACTATAGGGAATAGAAGTTCATATTTGCTGTTATTTTTAAGAATTAAGTTAATTAATTAAATTGCAGTAAATGCAATGTAATACACTGGTCTTCTACCCAGCAATGATAAATACCATATGGGATAATCATTCCAGTAGCATTATGAGATATAAGAATTTTTGTCCTTGATTAGGTTGCTGTAATATCACAGAGAAATAAATCAAACAAATAATTTAAGTGTAGCTTCTTCTTAAGTGCCAATATCATGTTTCATTTCTAATTCCCAATGGACGCACTTGTCACAAGGTAACTTCATCTGTAAGTGCTTATATAAAGATTTTTAATAAATATATGGGAATGTTATTAAATTTGTCAGAATTTAGGGAGAATTTTATCAGCAGAAAAATTCATAAGGCTTTCACTTCTGCTCTAATGTTAACCCTTGTAACAGATTAGCTCTTCTATTAGCAAAGCCAAATGCTTATCAGAATTCAAGAAAAGAGTTGAACTGACAGTTGCCAGAGATTCTTGACATATGTGTTAATAATATATGAATGTTTCTTTTCAATTTTTCACAGTATCATAGGATCACAGGTTCACACTTTTTCTGAGGTTGGAAGGGGCCTTTGAAGGTCATCTGATCCAAACCCCTGCTCAGTCAGGGTCATTTAGAGCAGGCTGCCCAAGACCACATCCACAGAAATTTTAAATCACAGAATCACTAGGTTGGAATCAAGATCTCCAAGGAGGGAAATGCCGCCACATCTGTGGGCAACCTGTGTCATTGTTTTAATGGAAAAAAATCTGTCACAATTAAAAAGTGTTTTCTGATTCTGATGTTCTCATGTCCTATGTTTCAGTGTGTGTCATTGCTTCTTGTAAGTGGGCACTGCTGAACACAGCCTGGCTTTGTCTTTGCATACATGGATGAGTTACCCCACAAGCCTTCCTATCTCCAGGCTGAACAATCCCAACTTTCTTAACCTTTCATGATAGGAGAGGTGTCCCAGGCTGTTACATACCTTAGTGGCCCTTTGGTGGACTCTCTGCTGTAGCTCCATATCTCTCTTGTTCTGGACACAGTAAACTGTGATCTACTCATGAATAACTCCACTGAATATAGCATAACCTCAGGGCATTGCTCTTTTGATTGAGGGACTGAATATGGGTATTAATGAAAGGTAGCATAAACAGTCCTTCTCACATAAATAACAAGTGGATGTTATTTGATGGAGTACACTATGAGAGGGTTTTAATTCAGGCAATCACCCAAATCAACTTTTGAACAGATTTTATGTACTGGGACAGGAAGGAACTGAAGCTATTACAGCCTGGTAGCATCAGAGATATCTGAAGACAGGTCCCTATTGTAGAGTTTTCTCCAGAGCACAATCCAATTTATTCAGCTCTGTACAGAGAAGGCCTAAAGCTTCACCTTTACTGATGTCACAAATAGGTTTTTGCTCTAAACCTTCTTTGCTCTGAACGTTTTATCTGTTGGTCCTGCACCAACTCTTCTTATTGATCTGAGTTTACACAGAAGTAGGATATAGTCCTTCTGTAACTTTCAAATAACTTATTCCAGTTGTTCAATAGCAGCTGAATCCTTTCCAAGAGAGGAACGCACAGCAGTTTAGGAAATATGATACACATATGACGTAAATATGGAACCTACTATCACTTTTGTAAGAAAATACGGACTAGGATTTAAAAATAACCATGTGGATTTTGGCATCAACAAATAATTTTCAGAGAAGCCTGCAGTCAAGGTAAATGTCCAGTAATTTCAGCAGCATAAAATAGTATTATTTCCTTGGCAAGATTTTTTGGTATCTTCCAGATGCCTTTTATCTCATCTGTCTTTCAGACTGCATATATTTAAACCTAGCATGTCACATCAAAACCTAAACACATAATACTCATGTCTTTATCCTAAAATACACACTAGTCTCACTCATATGAGTGTGATCACACAAGCAGTCTGGGTCAGTTTTTTTCCTACTGAACCAGCTCTGCATTGGGTAAATAACCAAGAAAACACCCAGCCCACACCGGGAGCAGAGTGTGGGAGCTGGCTCTGTGCATCCTGGTGGTGTGCCTTAACTCCCAAGCTTGGGTCCTGCTCAGCCCCTCCCTAGCCTCATAAATTGTTACTGCACACAGCTGGGAAGAGTTTTGAGAGCAAGGAATAAGGGAAACCTGCACTGCAACAGCCAGAGCCTTGGTAAGCAGGCGTGGTACCAAGACGTGAGTTCAGGCCCCCCCAGGAGAGAGCCCTGAACTGGTGTGTCCTGAATTGCGGGGGCCAGCTATGTCCCTTAGTATTTGTGTCAGTCCAAAGCATTTTACCCTTTCAGGAAAAAAAACCCAAAAACTAAAAACTAAAAACTAAAAAAAAACCAAACAAACAAATAAAAAAAAAACCAAAACAAAACAAAATAAAAACCACCAAGGAGAGGCCTGTACTGTTTGTGAGGCGCCCACATAAACAGATAGACCATTTAACATGAGGAAGTACTTAAAACACTCTGTAAGCATTGAAGGATTAGGATGCTACTTCATATTGGGAACAGTCCAAAACCCGGATCTTTTAAAGCAGATAATAAAAAATATATAACTGTAAATCAAGTGAGGGCAGGAAGTCAGATAAATTTCAAAATTAATATTCTCCACTGACATAGCTTTTTTGGGTTTTTAAAAGACAATATCAACATCTTAGTTAGTCCCTTTACTAGTTAGTTAGTTAACTAACTTAGTTAGTTAGACCCTTACACCAGGATCAAAAGTCCAAACACCCTTTGAAATGGCTCATAATGTGAAATTCAGCTTCTACCGTGTTTGTAGAAGTATGTAAGTATTAACTACTCAAAAACTCCACTGAAAAGGTGAAAAAGAAACTGTAAGAATCTTCCATGTATGCATAAAAACTGTTATTAATTTGGTGGGTTTTCAGACTGTAGCTTTTTAGTAGTAGACATCATCATTACTGAAGTGCAGTTAAATCAAAATTGCTGCATTATGCTGTTACCCATAATTGAGTAACACTGCAATTGCTGTAAAGATTCAAGCACTACAGTCAACAAATTTGCAAGATAGTCTTGCATGAAAAAAAAAGGTGGGGGTGTTATGGCGTGGGATAGCATTAAAATTTTCTTTATAGTTACCTGGAACTCTAAACTTATTGACTGAAGTGCTTTGGCTACTAAACAATTGCATGACATAATAATGCATATGAACATTGACAACTTTAATGCTCTTCCTAGAAAACAAAGGGCCTTGTTGCACATGCACATACATATATAGAGATATACAGATAATATATATACATATACAGATAATTTTCATAAGATTTGCATTAAGTTTATGAAACAATGCTGTGTGATATCAGTCTGGCCTCATCTTCTATTCCACACACGTGGTAACGACACCTGCAGCTGTGAATACAGGCGCCTAAAGCAACTTTGTGTGGTTGTAGACCCTATGGAAGTCTGGTATATGATGAACATTACAATAAGGTGTTCAATATAAAGAAGTTTGTAATATGTGCTATTAGGTGAGGTAAAAAATAAAGCGTCTTTAAGTGGGTTAAGAATTTTCTGGTAGGCCCAGAGAACTGGCTGGGGGATGACTCTAAAGTTGTAATTGTCAAGAATCGATATCTTGCCCCACAGATATCAGACTTTGAAAACACTGTTGTTTCTTGCATGCCATTGACGGGTCACCTTTGAAAGAAAAACACACAACTACTATTCAGCAACATCACATGTGATATGTGGGAAGGTAACATGAAGAAGTCCACCAAACAATTTGCTTTTCCCAGTGGCCTTTTTGCCTGTGATCTCAGCCTCTCTTAACATGACCAGCTAATGTTTTAGGAGTTGCTCTGTCTGTGGCAGACAACACTGCAGAAAATGGGTGTCTGGATGAGATGGGACCACCTTTGGCCTTCCAATTTCATTCTGGTACTACCTGTCTTATCTGTCAGAATCCTTCTTTGTTGCTATTGTTGCATTTTTTTCCCTTAATGAGCAGCACAGATCAGCTGCAATGAATAACAAGGTAACAGAGTGAAATTTTATCATCTGCAGAATACGTATCAGCTAAGCGGATCCAGCAGTTCTTTCTCTCTTACTGCTAGCTTTACAATTGTTTAATTCACCTGTATTTTGGCAATGCCAAATAATTCTCAATATTGTAGAAGTTATCAGGATGGAGAGATTACTTATTGGCATTTTAGGACACAGAAAGCATAGAAACTTATTGGACATCTAAAGTGGCTGGATTTCCCTGGTAAAATAATCACTGGTGGTATAATTATGACATTCAGATGTTCATCTTTATGTATCAAGCTTAACAGCCCAGTGAATGGATGAAGCTGGTTATAGCAGAGTTACTATTTCAAGTTGTCTGTAGGTTTGTTAATACAGAATTGCATTGTGCTTGCTTAGTTCACACTTTCAAGGTGAACTTCCACCAAAAAGACTAAAGAGCATATCCATGAAATACACTTGCACTTTTCCCTCCTCCAAACTGCATTGGCTAAGATAACTTGCCATTGCATCTGCTACTCCTCACTATACTGCTGTTTTCACAAATATTTATATACAAGTCTCATACTTTAAAGAAATTATTCCTTTTATTTTGCCTTATGCCAAAATATGCCTGGTGAAAAAAAGAACCATGCTACAGCTAAGAATATGTAATTGACAAACAATATTTTCATTTTTAATCAAACTTTCAGTAATGTTATATAATTATACAGTCCCACAGCATATGGATTGGCAATATTCTCCCATGAATTCACTGTATAGATCTACAGTGATCTTGGAAAGAGAAGATGGGGGATGGGACATTATACAATGCAGTAACACAGAACGCCATAGTACTGTGAAATTATTGCTGTTGCTTTCCAGCATGTTGGAGCAGTTGGTGCCAATGCTTATTTTTTGTCCTCTTAGCCAAAATGTCACTAGCCACAATTGCTTCTGACAAAATTAATCACATTTTGCCATATGTTTCCTAATGATCTGCAGATGACAGTTTTATAGCAGCTGTTGTAGACAAAAGGTATGAAAAATAAGCAAAGAATGCATCACCATTAAAAAGCTGAAAGGTTCCTGTAATTACAGATTTCCATCAGAGTGCAAAGCCTGGAGTATGATGACAGAAAGATCTTTCCAATGTATGGATAAAAAATTATTTGTTATGACATTTAAAGAAGGCATGCACATCAGTAATTCTGCAGTAGTTTGCTTAAGTGAAGAAATAGCAATTATATAGACTCCTTTTTCCTAGCATTCCGTAGGTAAATATCCTTACATACCAATTAGAGGCTATCCTTACATATAAATCAGAAATGACTGGTGAAACTATAATATTAGCATAAAATTTGTATCTTACCCCCTTGACTATGAGTCACCTACGCAAAGTTCACACCGCTGCAACATTTTTTTATTTCTGGTAAGTTTCTTGTGAATTGTGCAGATTAATCATGTGTAACTCAAGCTATCAATTTGCCATGAAAACACTGATTAATTTAATTCCTGATAATTGCATTTCAAAATGAAAATTTTCCCATCAAATAATTTACCTTAAACCTTGTTTTCAACTTTGATAGTCATAGCTTCTTTTTATTGAAGATCATCTTATGTTTTGAAATCCATTCAAGCACAAGATGAAATATAAGGGAAATGCCTGCATTGAGAAGGAAACCAAATCCCAGTGCCTTTACTTTAAAATAAAGAAACAGAAAAATAGAATTTCACTTTCCGGGGGAAAAAAGTGAATAAATAAAATAAGACAATATATGAAAAGGTATTTGAAGAACAATTCTTTTCAGTTTTGGAATTACCTGATCTTTAAGGTCCCTTTCAAGCAATTTAAACAATCTTTAAACAATCTAAACTGAAATTTCAGTATATTCTCCAGAACACAGTCTATAAGTTGATAGTACTTGTTCAACAAAGTCTGAACTTTGATAGTGAAAATTTAAGCTTTACTAGGTTGGCAAACCAGATGAAGATGTGTAGAAAAAAATATAATTATAAAAATTAATGCAAAAATCTAACGGTTGTGATACCTTCTACTTAGAGTTTCTGCATACTCTCACTCTGAAACTCACAACTACTAGATATGACAAATATTTGCAAAAAAAAAAAAAATTAAAATATATGTTCTTTTTTGCCATGTGAAACCTATTTTTGGAGTTCATGTTACTTTGTCCTGGAAGAAATAATTTTTAAGTGTTTATAGCGTTAGGCAGTTTTTTCCCTCACTAGAGGCATCTAAGAAAAATGCAGAACCCAACACACAGCATGGCCTCAGCCAGCACTGCATTTTTGCTTCTGCAATTTTTTAGGTGCATCTGAAGTTACTTGAACATGTAACTATTTGATTTACAGATGCAATCAGATGCCTGCATATACAAGTGTTTGTTATTGCAGGTGTTAGATTGGGAGCTGTCATTTGAAATTCTGCCTCAAAATTTACGAAATAATTATTGTTGAAATTATTTATGTAGATTCATCAAATGAGTAAGCTTTGATACTTTGTATTCTCCCCATGTCAGAAACTTCAAACTTTTAAAGCTGTTTAAATCCTTAGGTACCATTTCTGTTGGTCTCTGCTCTCATTATCTTCCCTGCTCCATTTTTTTTTTTTTTTTATCTAGTGTGAACAGAGTCACTTGCCCTGGGAAAAAGGCCCCATTTACTTTATGGTTCAGTTGCAGACTTCCATAGCTGAAGGATGGTTCAGTCACTTCCTTTTATGTACAGAACCTGGGAAGAAAATGAGACAGTTATATAAAAATGGTGTGAGCCACACACTCACTCCCTCTGATTCAGGCTTCAGCCGCATCAATGAAATGATTCTCACTGACACTGAGGCTTAATGTAAAACTCTAACAACTGAGCATAGTGGCCAAAATCTGTCTCCCATATTATTACTCCATCTAACAAAAAATCTCAAAATCAAAGGCAGTGTTTTCCCCTTCTGTCCTTTTAGCTGTCCTTTGCAGTGGGAAGATGATCAATACACATGAACCAGATAGATAATGGAAGACCTTGCTCTTCAAATGTTTTGCATGAGAGAAAGTGACGTTACCAGGTCACACATCATTTCTGTCCCACAGACAGCTGTTGTAAGGACTAATGTCACCGTACCTATATCTGTAAATCTGTACATAAATAAATTGATGCACCAACAATTTATAAATTATTAAAAGACAACAAGCAAATCATGCGTAGCGATACTCTCTGAAATCTCATAGGAACAAGAGAAATCTTCACCTGCTGTCCTTGGGACCTGTCTTAACATTTCTGTTTTCCAGACTGCTGAAAGGCCATTAGGGTGACACATTGTTCAGGTAAGAACTGTATTGATGACCACTATATTTCCTGCTCCTGCACAAGACCAAGCATTCCACTGTGCCTGTGGAAAACTCTGTGGCCTGTAGGGGAAAAAGTCCTACAACACTGAAGACTGCCTTTTTTATGGACTCTATCAAATACTCTATATTTTAATATTATAAATTATTCCAAAAATTCAACCATAACAAAGAAGATTTTAGTATTTCATTTCATTATCTCTGCTAATAATTTTGTTATTTTTCTTTTATATGATTTTTTCTCCATTCTTTAAGATACTAGATAATATAACCTTCTTCTGCTTCTTCTGCTAAAGTGGTGTCTAGCTCATTCAGTTTAGCCTGGCAGTTTTCCAGATCATTAAAGATATTTTTCAGTCTTAAATATTGGCTATGACACAGTTGACTCTTTACTCTGTCTAGATTAAAGTTAGGAGTATATGTCATATATTTTCCTTTCATTACTCCCTTACAGAATGCATGTTGGATGTTGGTAAAATTCATTAATAGGAATTAGAAAAGCTATTCTTACTTGCCTGGACTCCTGTGAGGGCAAAGTAAAGTTTTCCTCAAGCAATACTGAAAACAGAAGAAAATGTAAATAATTTAAAAAAAAAAAATTAAAACCCACCATTAGATTTGCCCAAGAAAAAATTCAAATTAATTAATCATGTTATCTGGGGAAGGGTAATAGGAATTAAAATGGGCATCTCAAGAAAAGGAACATCTCTGCATGGTACCAATGCCAGGAGAGCTTTAGCAGAGTGTATGAACAAGGAGAGGAACAAGCAAGAAAGATTTTGTTTACTCAGGGCTTCAGAGCATCTGCCAATCTCCACTGAGAAAGAACTTCTTCTGCAAATTGAAATGGCAGCCCTACACAAGGCAAAGCTCTGAGCATGCAACATTGCTTGAGGTAACGTTGCATAGCCATGGAGCTGTAGCATGTCCTGAATCATACCACAGGTCAGCAACAGGATAATTAGAAAGATTTCTACTGACATCAGCAGGCCTTGGGCCAGGTTCTAAGCAAGGTGTAAGTGTATAACTGGTGATGGCACACAAACACAGACTTTGCATCAAGCTATAGATGTTATCTGGGAGGTAAATGCAGAATCTGATTATTATGATTTCACAATGAATTCTGAATACACATTTCTGCTTCTTAATATCATAAGATAAGCATAATTACAAAGGAAATTAGTATAGAACGACAAATGTGGCTGGGGGTTAGTAGTCATTAACGTATAGAGATTTGCTAGGATATTGCTGTGGAGGAGAATGATGCCAAATGAGACATGAAAAGGGTGAAAATGCCAAAATTGTCTGACACCATTTTTCTTAATATTACAAATAATAGTTAAAGGGGGTGAAAAACACCACACCTAGATAAACTTCAAGCTGGAAATTTAATGCTTTTGGGATTTAGAAAGTCCCTACAGAAAACTTCCAAATACCCTGTATTTCCTGTTATACCCCCTATAAGTTAGCTTGGAGAAATTGTAATGTTCTCTATGGCTGCGGAAAATTCTGGAATGCAGCAAAACGAACTATGAGAACCCCCTAGAAATTAATTAGTGCCTTTCATCCTTTTCCAGAACCTGTCATGCTGTATTGGAATAAATAATGATCCCAATGATACCAACCACACACTTGTTGACTGCAATGTGATTTTCAGTGAATCCAATCTTCCCACCATGTTCAGTCCTTGGTACTTCCTATGGTGACATCCAGAGGTTTTGGAATCTCTAATACTCTACATAAGTAACTTTTGTAATTGGGTAAGAAAGAAAGAAAGCCTTTTTTGAATGTCTTGTTGTTGGTCATCATGACTTTGGGAAATCTTATCACTAAGGCTTAAAGAGCAAGATAAGGAGATAAAATAATACTGTAGAAACAGTATTTATCAGAGATAGAATAATACTGTAGAAACTTCCTTCTTTTAGGTTAACATATAAAGTTTTTTTAATATTATCAAACACCTTTGATTGTCAACCCTTAAAGAGCTTAAGAGACCATCTTTCCCTCTGCAGGGCATTCTCTTCCCTTTCCCTTAGGAATCAACAAAACTGCTACCAGAGCTCAAAAAAATTAACAAAATTCTGTCTGCATCTACTGCCACATGATAGAGGCAAGCCCTTGATTATTTCTGTCTTTTGGAAACACAACACGTATGCACCACCAGCCTATGAAACATCTGCAATGTGCAACAAAAAGAAGGGCAAAAACCTTTAAAGGTGTGTCATGTTTTAACAGGCCGTGACACAGCCTTGGCATGTGCCAAGGGGGAAGGCAGAAGGAGCTGCCTGGGAAGCATGTAATGTTTACCTTCCTGACACAGAAACATTTTTCCTGGGCCTGTCATCACTTCTCTTGAATAATTGCCTGGAGGAGAGCAAATGGTTTATACTGCTTCTGTGAGAACAAACCAGTCTGCCTGCCAGAATCACTGGGGCAAGGCTGTCCCGCTCTCCAGACATAGGGCTGGGTCTCAACTTGCTCAATAAGCTTTGAAGCCAAATACAGAGTGGGTAAGATGTAAGATATATGATGTAAGAGACAGAAACTGGAGTTAGGGAAAAGAAGGAAGGAAGGAGGTAGATGAGACACCTCTATGAAAAATTCTTCCTGGAAGAAAGTGTCTTCATAAAGTCTAGAAAATAACCACTCCTTTGCGAATATGGGAAGGATGAAGGATGGGAGGATTCCCTTTTTGAATAAGGGAGAGTGTTTCAGATGTCTGAACTGCCATGTCAGGCATATGCAGCTACACTGCCCCTCAAATTGTCCTAGTCAGGACAGACAGACAGTATGATGTCTGCAAGTGTGCATCCGCACTCCACTGTGTTGACGTGTTACTGGAACCTGTGCACATATTTAATGACTGACATAGTATAATGTTGTCAGGGCTGACCACATTTTCCATTCCAGATGGAAAGGTGTGGCTAAGCACTGGGCTTCAAGACGAAGCATCACACCTGAACTGTTAAGAGTACTTTGGGAATAACCATCCTTCTTTCAATCTGTCTGGGGAGACTATTTATTTGGTAGTATGACAGTCACATCTTTCTCTACCAGATCCATTTCAAATCAGATGTGAAGAAACACTTCAAAAAATAAAATGAAGATGAAAAAGGACCTAGGCTCTCCAGCCAGGTGTCTAGAGGTTTTTCTTTTGTTCATAGTGTTTTGCAGAGAATTCAGGAAAAAGGGAAAATAAGGTAGAATTTCTGATGGGCAAATGTATGTCTCTCAGCTTGGTGTGGCCAGAGAGAATTCCTCTCTGCTTTTCAGTGAGTGACTAATTTGTCTGTAACGGGACAGGACAGTTAGATGTAAGAAGCAAATATTTGTTACATAGTGTAAAAGCATTGTTTGAATTCCTTTTGTTTTACAAAATTTTTCACCAGGAATGTACCCTTTGCATTACAGTGCAGGATAGGAATTACCGTCCCCTTAAGACCTACTAGAGAAATGGTTCTTCAGTGTGAGAAAAAATGTGTGGATATTTATCTCAAACTGAATTTAGAAAACACCTTGTTTTAGACCAAATACATGGCTGTCAATGAAACTTACATATGGGTCCAGAGAAGATTTTCTTTTGTCACTTATTTTATGCCTAGATGTGAGAGCTTTGATGGCACCTAATCAAAAAAACAAAAAAAAAAGGATATTGGAAAAGAATGCAGGATAGAGAAAATAGTAGAGGTAGTTATGCATTTGGTAGAGGTACAGAGAGAGATAATGGTCCCTTTGCTACTAAAAGAAAATGGGTAGGCAAGGTTAAAAGGCATTGGAAGCAACACTGATTGCAGTGTAATTTCTGGAGATGAAAATGGTTATGATTTTCATTAGCCTGTAGAAGAACTACATGGTAATAGTGCTGCAGCTGGTGAATTGCAAAAGGCAGCTCAGGAATAAAACCATGAGGTGCTGCCAAATCACCTCCTTGGAAGCCATGATACCATTAGTTCCAGTGGGGATGCTTTTCAGACTCCCCTACAGGATGCTTTGCTTAGCCCTTCAGCCCATCAGCTCTGGAAAAGGTGGTAGGCATGGAAGTATTCATTTTAGGTTTTTACACTGTAAACACTAATGAGGATATTTTGCTCCCTTTTCCCCTCTACTTCCCTTAGCCATCCATGGTCCCTGGCTGCGATGGAATCAGAAACAGCCAGAAATGCAAGCAGCTGGTGCCACTGGCAGCGTGGATGGTGCTCGGGTGGACAGTGCCCCATCTCTCAGCAAGCATCAGCTCTGGTCTTATCTGCTGGAAGCAAAGCTCCTCTTTCCTCAGTGCCTGCAGTCCTCACAGCTGTGTGCCCGCTGGTGTGGGGAGGCAGATCTCTTTTACAGGCAGTGGTTCTCTTCCTCTCCATCTGTTTGCATACTGAGAAACAGGAGGAGAGCCTGAATTCAGTCTAATCTGACTTTACAACACTCCACCACTTGAGATAACCCACTGAAGTGTCCTTTCCACTAGAACTGGAATGCATGGGTAAAGCATGGAATTCTATAGATTTCATCCCAGTTCACACCCTCGCTATTTAAGCTTGGACACAAAGGGATAGTAGGAGAGAGAAAACACTGAATATTTTTTACATGGTTTAGTTCACTATTCTAACTTAGTGGGAAATAAAAGACTTGTGTTTTAGAGATGTTTGTTCTTTATAAAAGGGATGACAATGGCTGATGGTAACAACTTAAGGAAAGATTTTCTGCAGGGAAAACAGAGGCTCTGCAAATCGATATATCACCAGGGAAAGATCCATTTTTATGAAATTTTATGATCATGATAATATAAATTAAATACTTTATGTTTGCATTAATTTCTGCTTCTAGTTGGATCAACACTGTGCCTTATAGCACTTGCAACCAGAAAATACTCTTCCTTATTCTCCCCAATGAGCTGTGCTTTTTGTTTGATCTGCATCTTCCTCATGCACCAGAGTTTTGCATTTATGATTATATGCTCTGACGAATCCCCAGAGTTTCACCTGAACTCAGAAATGGGAATGGAAGGGAATGGAAACCAAGAACCACATTACAAATAGGCATTAAAGAAGCCTGATGATAACAATAAAGAAGCATAACGATAACAAAATCAAGCTGAGCTAGATGTGCTGATATTGCCAGTTCACTTTGATTTTAAGTAATTTAATTCTGAAAAAGCTTTTAAAATCTTGAATCAGGTTAGGATTTAAGTTTGTATACTTATATTTTTCTCAGACATATTTGACTGGTAACAGAAGAATCAACAAAAGAGTGAGAGGAAGAATAAGTTCTGTAAATGACACGACAAGAAGTGCAAGGAGCACAGCATGCCAAAGCCCTGATTAAGCACAGAAGAATAAAGAATTGAAGGGAAAACATGAAAGGACAAAATTTGGTTAATTTCAGTAGAAGTTTGCTTGTTATTTTCTTTCAAACCGGGCGCTGAGGCTGGCAGGGTAAAGTACAGGCTTTCTGCAAGGAGACTGCTGCTAACTGGGGAAACCTGGGGGTATGAAGGGTGGTATCCTTCTTTTTCCGTGTTATAATATAGTCCTTTGTCATTATAATCTCTCTACCTTAATTAGGAATACTTCATAATCCATTCTCTCTACTAAATATATTTCTCTAATATCTTTCTTGTTTAAACTCTAGTTTTATGATGGTTTTTTTTCCCTCTGTGTTAATTAGAATATGTGATAAAGCTATTCAATGAAGTGGAGAACAAGGTCTTATCAAATGAAAACTTGCAAAGGCTGCTTTATGACAGAGAGAGTTTGAGAAGTGATAAAATAATAGTGCAAGTTCCTTCTTTTTCGACAGGCCAGATTTACCAGTACACCACAGACACAACACTCCTCAACAGCCACACAAAACAGCTGTAAACCTGGATTAACCAGGCTGTTAAATTGAGTTTACAGCTGCTCTGCATCACCAGAATGGCCCAAAGCAGGCAGCACATACCAGTAGATATGGGCCTAATTGTACACAAATGAACGATGAAGTACTTTAGGATGCTGTATTCACTTTGGCAGAATGAAAAAGGTATTTTTATACAAAGCAGATATGTTAGAATTTATCCTGGCTTTGCTCAGGGGGAAAAATTCATCCTCTTTTATTCTGAATGGATTATAATTAAGAAAAGCATCAGAGACAAATTATTCAAGCATAGAAATTTAAAAGAGCTTTACGAATACATCCACTCTTTCCAGATATATTAATGCCTGCTTAGGCTGCAGTTACAAGAACTGGAATTAATAGTTTAATTATAAAATAATGGTCAAAAAAAAACTGCTTAAGTAAGCATGTGTTTCCATTAGGGAAGAAAAATCATTACAGAAAACAAGATTAAAAGTTAATGTTGCAAATCTCATTGTCTGTATAACTTCATTAATGCTGGATAACTACTGTATAATTAGCATGATGTTCATTGTAGAAATCTGTTAAAACAGTTGAAATTAAGTCCACCTGCTTAGTCTGTAGTTACCTTTAAGAAACCCCAAAGATCAGAGTATTTTTCAGTGCTTTAAGACACTGGTTTTCCTCTGTAAATAAGGCTTATGGCCTTAAGGCATTCACCTTGCTGGGAACCCAACAGTCTTCGATATAATTCAACAAACACAGGAAGCAAAAATCTCCAGATGATTGGTTCTCATTTGTATATGCAATGAATCATGCTTAAATTGCAGGGAAAAGCTGGGACAGGGCAGCTCAGGAGCAGAGTAGCACATTTTCCTCTTCACTCTCACAAGCCTTCATCAACAGTAGTGCAAGACATGATCTGGAGACCTGGGTCCTCTGTGGTGAAGATTCCTGCATCACATACCTCTCCAGGTCACTCTGGAAGCCAGGAGGGACCTGGCCTTTCTACTTGATTTACAGTGGGGGCTCTGCCTTCCAAAATCTGTTTCCAAACTGCAGTTGTCATTTAAGCAGAACTGAGCCTATTTTTGCCCAGGCTAGGCACAGTCTGACTGTGGGTACATTAGTGCAGCCAGGGTTAGGCTGAGTTGGGCACAGCTGTGTGTGCTGAGCCTTAGCCCACATCCATACAGACACCCAAGGCTGTGCCTGCTGTGCACCAGCCCAAATCCCACCTCTCAGCTGGATGGTGGTTAGCTTAGGCCAAGGGCTGTGCCCACCAGGAGCATGTGGCTTCCTCTTCACAGCTGAGCAGCATCCAGCTGGCCCAGAGCACGAGCACGGAGAGATGGTGTTTGCCTGCAAAACACCGTGTAAAATATACCAGTAAAATATTACATTCACTTTGAAAATGCATTATCCCAAGAGGGATAAAAAAATATACCAGTTTAAAGAAAAAGCCAAGAAAATCTGGTCTTCCGGTTATAAGATATTTAAGCTTTTTCATTCCCAAGAACTGGGCACCCCACACACTTTCAGTGACAATAATAGCAGTAACAATAATAAGAGGAAATCAAAACCTGAAACAAAAGGCAGACCTGAACTTAAAATACTAAGAAGGTATTCTGAAAATTATGCACCTAAAAGACACAATTTAGGAAATCATAGTTAATCAGTGGAAATAGAAAAAGAGAGGAAAATACTATTCAGAAAAGTCTTTTGTTGCTGAAACTACAAAAGCAAATGATGAATCAGATTGTGGCATGTCTTTAAAAGGAAATGTCTCTTCCCTATTAAAATGGCTTTTATCCAACTCAAAAATACAATTTTCATGTTGTATTTAATGGAGATCTCACTTCTTAGGGAAAAACGTGCACCAAAAATACATTTCCAGAGCCAGTATAAAACCTTTTGATAAAAGTACTTCAAACAAGCAAAAAAAGTTTGTGGACACATTCATAAAAGACAATATTCAGACAATATAACAACAATAATTGAATATGGTTGTTTAATAGATGCACACTACTAATGCTTCCCTTTTTTACACTGCCCAAGAGATACTTTATTATAATAAATCCAGTCAAGCCCAAAAGGGAAGATACTGCTAACATATATGTGCAATTCTCTGACCATAAGTCCACAGGAAGTATATTGCTGCACCTCATTACAGACCAATCTCTCAGTATAAACATTTGTCACCACCTTGATCTAAAAATAATGATCCCAGATTATACACAAGGAGGATCTGGACCCTTATTTATTGTGAGTCTCTTTTAGTTCTTCATTATTATCTCCATGGATGAGCAGATTAACTGGGTATCTCTGGGAGGATAAATATACTTGTATGTGATATCTAGGAGGAAGGATGGATGTTTTTCTGGATGCCTGCTCCCAGAGAATAAATTGGTTTATGGAGGAGTTTTCTGGTTCTCATTCAGGGGACAGTTAACTTTTGGGTCAGATTGCAGGTGTTTTGGGAACAGTTTGGCTTCTGGAAGCAGGATCTTGACATAAGAGGGAACGGCAGGAAAAAAGGAGAAGTAGATTACAGGGTGCTAGTTCACTCCTAAATTAGGGCTAGGTATCTGGGGCTTCCAGGCAGGGGCAGCCACAATTTGAGCTGCCCACAAAAGGCCATGGTTGAGCTCTCCTTCGCTGCTTACTGGGGCAAAAAGGTGACCCAAACCTGAAGTACACTGGATGCTCGATAACTCCATCCCCAGCCACCCAGGGCATTGAGGAAAGTCAAGCCCAAGTCACTCTGAGTTTATCCCTTCATATGCTTTCATGGAAACCTGTCCTGAGGGATAGGAGATGCTCATCCCTTGCTATAACAGCATGCACTTATGCATTTATGTCAGTGCATTGGTACCAGATGGGGCTCTCACTCCAACCATGCTCCACTTTATCCATATTCTTAAAGAATATTCAGCATTGGCTAAAGGCACTGAAATATTTCAGGATCTGTGTCTCTGTTGTGGTTAAGATGGCTCAAGGTGAGCTTTACACTGATTCAAAACAACCTGGAGGACATTAACTCTGAGTGTGCAGGACAGCAACCAGCTATTACCTCCCTTGGTTTAACTTCTTTAAAGAAGTTGTTTTGCATGCATCCATCACATGTGAGTGTAAATCTTTAAACTCAACTCCAAAATGTCTGAAAGGGGCCTTTTGTGGGAGCAGAACACTGGATAACTCATCTGATCTGTTATAACCATATTTCATGTGTTATAACTAACACAAAAATAATGCTGGTGTCCTGCCTGTTTCTACATCAAAAGCTAGGAAGATGCAAAATAGAAACTGAGTGAGACTCCTGTAAAAGAAGTACTAGTGATCAGCCAAATAGGGGCTAATTACAGGCAAACCAGAAAGCCCACATGTGAACCCATGAATATACCAGATCTAGTGGCAAAATAAGTCCTATCAAGATTTCTAAGAACATAACCCTTTTCAAGAAGAAAGAAAAAAGTCAATAACCATAGATTTAATTAAAAGCATTCTGCTCTACTGTGAGCAGAAACAAATAGATACATGGCACAAAAGCCAAAGGTTGGACAAGGTAGATTACTGGTCTTCTCCCTTCTAAACTAGCTTGGTTTCTACATTCCTTTAAACATGAAGCTGCAAACTATACAATGTGATTTTGCCAAAATGCAACTTAGAAGAAAGATCTCTCACACAGTTGAATGTGTTTGGTTTGTTCACACTAATGCTATGTCTGATTTTCAATATAACCTCTTGAAATGGGTTGTAAACTGGAAAATAATAACAAATATGTTATTTTCTTATGTAAAGGAAAAATGCATTTCTTACACTATTTTGCTACATTCATTCTCGGTTAAAGATCACCTTTTGTTAAAATATTGCATATGAAGAAACTTGGGAAGAGTTTTGAGGGATTATGTTTCTTCATTTTAAGTTTGGATAAATGACTTTCTTTAAAAACAAGATTTTCTAATAGTTCAGCTTCTATGGAAAAACACAGTTGTCAATCTAATCTAGTTTCTAATAAAAGCAAGCAAGCAAGCAGATTAACTGCACTGAAGAGATTTCTCTCATAAATGAAACATTATGCATGTTTCAGGTACAACAGTCCTCAAAAATCCCTGCATTATGAACTTTAATCCATGTCCTGAAAGTTAGGTTCACTTAGGAAGGAAAGTCTTCCTGAACTGCTATGACAATATGCTTAAACACCTCATAATGAGACCTAAAAGATTTGGGGTGTGTTTTCTTCCAGAGGTAACATTAACTTTCTTAATTAATATGAAAAAAAAAAAAACAAGAAAGGATCACTTATTTTAATATATTTGTTGCTATATAAAGCATGATTTATGAATGGAAAGAATGATGGATTTTATGCCATTATTTATATAATCCATGGAATCTGGTGTATCATATTGTCAACAAAGATTTGAGACCATTACTGTTATATTCAAGTGAGTTCTGAAAAAGCAACACATCCATGTTTTCTGTAAATTCTCTATAAATATGCATCTGTGTTTAGACAGGCATATATATATACACATGTGTGTCTGCAGACATCTCTACACTGAAAAAAGGAAAGAAATGTACCAATATAGTGAGAAATCTATCTGAAAAACAAATAGCCAGAACATATGTTTCCCACTTAGACAACCTGGAGACCATCGGAGAAATTTGGTTTCTTGTCAGGTTTCTGCTCTGATTTGCCTCGAGAGCACAGGATGGACACCTGTCTTCTCTTACTCTACCAGGTGCTGGCAGGCATTGCACATCTCCTGTCACTAGGTCCCTCATGCTGAGGAACCACAGCAGGGTGACAGCAATCACCTCTATAGTTATCATGTCTTGGGCATATCTGTGGAGACAGAGAGCAGCGCTGAAAGCCACAAAAATAGGCCATGCTACATAAAACAGCTTTTTTGGAGTATATGCTTCTAAACTTCAGCTTGAATATCAGTCTCACAGCTGCAAAACTCTCTGTCTCAGGCCCTTCTAGGGCTAGAAGTGAATCCTGAGTGTCATAGGAAATATCTTCTTCCTTTTCTTGAGATCTACAGGTAATGCAACTCTTACATAAATGGAATTTGACAGTTTTCCAGGCCTCTTGCTTGGTCTTCTGACACTAGGACTACTATATCTTTAGGGAGAAATATAGGCATTTGCTCAAGAAAGGAAATAAATCTGTGGAAGGTGAGAATGCGAGAGAGGGGAAAGGACATCAGTTTGAACCTGCTCAAAAGTTTGGGTGTTGAATGAAGTTTCTGGAGAAGACAGTAGCAGGCAGATAAACTTCTTGAAACCACTATATTAACATTTCTAACTGAAAAGGTCTCACCGACTTGACTTCCTAGTGACAGTTGAAATCATATAACACATACATTAGAAATGTATGTAGAAATTTATTCAATCAAAAAAACAGTGGAAATTTTCCACCCTTTTGTCTTTCTCTGTTACAGCAAGAGACAACAGAGAAATGAGGCAACTGATCATAGCTTTTACACTCAGAGTCCTAAACCTTGCAGGATTCTCTGCAGTTTGTGATTTGACCTCTTGGTACCTTTCTCTTGCTGAGGTTCTCACAGAAAAAAATTATGTACCAATGCAGAATGACAAAAGATTTATCTTGTTTGACTGGCTAGGTCACAACAACAGTTTGGGTTATTCTATAGCCATATGTCGTGGCTGAGAAAGATATACTGAGACTCTGTGGAATTACTTCCTACAAGCATCACCAGGAAAGTCACAAAACACACCTAGGTCTATCAGACTGAGGATCAGGTGATCCATAATACAGCAGGAAGCAGAACAACATAAATATATTGGATTAAAGGAAGAAAAAACCAATCTGAATAACAGTGGGTAGCACCCTGCACTGTGATTGTGTCCACTGCACTGCTCCAGTACATGCAACACGTATGGTGCTACAAGACTCATGACATCATTTCCATGCCACTGCCACCTGACTGCCTGAAATAAATGGTCAAATTCGGCAACGAGGACAGACTGGCCTTGGGTCTGGCTAGTCCTTAGTTCTTCAGTGGGTATGCTGAGCTCCCTGGCTGGTTTGGCCTGCAAAGTGCTGCAATGTCCCCTGGGAGATGAGCCAAGGCACTCACTGCTGGCCTAGAATCAAGAGTTGGGAGTACGTTTGTGCACCTGTTCATCCAGCATCCTCTGCACCTGCATCTCCAACTAGCTCATTACTGTTACTAAATCAACCCCTGGTCTCTCTGGACAGCATAGGCCAGCAATCCCTTGTGTACCAGCCACTTGCCAGGGAAACCTAGAGGCATTCTATAGACCTGGTAGTTCTCTGATAACAATAACCTTCATGTTGTTGTATAAACCTGAGATGTAGATTGCAAGAGATATTTGCTTACACACTAGGAAGGCAGCTGTGGGAATCACAGAGGGATAATGTACTCTTCTTATCTGTCCACCTCTGCTCTTCCTGTCAGCTCATATATTTATTTGCTGGGTAGAACTGTATATAATGAGTCCTGCCACATCCAGCAGTTGATGCGCTCCCCTCACACATGCACACACTCACCTCACTCACTGCCCTGCTATTCACTTCTGATTTATGGTCCGCTGGCAATCCACGTGGAATGGTATTGAAAATATTGCACTGAGTGAATTAATTATAGACCACTAGATTTATACGCCACCTACTGTATTTAAAAATAATTGAACTGTGAAATTATTAACTGACAATTGCTGTAAGTTGAGGGTTAGGTAATTACAAATGGCAGTTATAGAAGAACAAAAGTATATTAAGCAGCATTGGCAAAAATAAAAATTTTCTGGTACTTCAGAGGTTTGTTTTTAACTTCAGTATGCATGCGCTCTCATCAAACCAATAAATCCAAATAAAGTATGAATCTTCAAGAAGGAAGAATTAAAATAGTATCAAAGTTATTAGAAAAATATATTCATTTCTGAGAAAGCAATACTGAAAATTAGGCTAATAATGAAATAACACTAAATAAGAAATATTGAGGAAATTGGCAAAAGTGGGAAATTGCAAATACTAAAGAAAATTGTATATACTAAAGAAAATACTTGTATGACAAATATAGAGATGTACATGGACAAATAGATTCAGTGCATCATTTTTAGAAAGAGGTTTTAATAATACAGGATAGAGCAAAGAAGATCATTTGTACAGTGGCCTGTGATGAAATCCATGATTCTAGTCCCTGTAAGAAGAAAAATTACAATAGAATTTTAAGCAGAAAAAAAAATAATTAGAAAAGCTCAGATGATCTTTAACTATAACAAAGGACTGAGTACTGAAGTCACAAATATATTCTGCTAAAAAGTGAATACAGAGACAATATTGTTGCAGACCTAAGTGTTTTCTTCTCCTTTGTATTTCACCATAAAACTGGTGACATTTCTGATTCTCAGACACATTTACTGTGCAGTGAAAGACATGGAAGATGTCTCCTAAATGTCACCTCAAAAAAACCCTAGGTAATTACACTTCCTTGAGAAGACAAAACCTTGGTCATTTGGTGAGACACTAACATTTCAGGGGCACAGAAAAGGGAATATACAGAAAAATCTTATCAGGACATGCTTCAGACAAAGTGTTTGTATTCAATAATGTCAACAACAGGCTTCCCATCTGCTTCAGGAGGAAGAGGAGATTAATAAAAGAAACTTTTACCAAGAGTTAGTCCCCAGTTCCCACTCCTGTTACTGTGGAGAGGCAGATTGCAACAGGGTCCATGTGGCTCATCAGCCACTTGCCCCAGCACCCTGTGCTGGTGATGGTATCTCAGGGACATGGCAAGGTCACAGCTGTCTTTCTTACCCTGCTCTTCCATCCTCTTTCTCCCAAAGTCTATTCAACACTTGGCCCAGTGCTGATGGCCCCTCTCCTCCTGATAATTATTCTCATCTTATGCCAGTATTAAGTTTTTTTAACATCATCTCTAGACAAAGACTGCCCACTTGACAACATCACAAAAACCTTGTTGACCAGCTTAAGAACAGAGCTAGACAAAACTCAGAGCTTTGTATTTATTGGAAATGGTAATACTTTGCAAAGAAAAATACAAACTGAAGTGAATTACAGAAATAATACCAGTGTACTATAGATTTCCATTTCAAATTACCTCAAGTTTCATTCATCACTTCCAAAAAAATTTCTGGTTTCTTGTCACATTTACATTGATTTTATACAGTTTTGCAACATCAATAGTGTATGTATGCTGCATGGCATATGTTCATTTTTTTATATTGCACCTCTTGTGTTTATTTTATAGTTAAATTATCAGAAGGCTTTATCGATAATGATATCATAATATCATGATATAACGATTGATATAATAATGATTTACCATCTTCTTTTCAGGCTCAAAATATCTTCTGCCTTGTATTGACAGCTTGTGTGATAGTTAAAGCTTTTTCTCTAAGAAAAACCTTTTCAAGGATAGTTTCCTAATAGCCTGTAAAATCTTAATTTATCCTGTCAAGTAATTATTCAAAGAACTAGTATCATGAAGTCAATGTGACATGATCAAGGGGAGAAATGAGGCTCACATCTGGGCCACATCTCCCCAGTGATTTGAAAAAGCCTGATATGTGGAGCCCCCTCTATGCTTACCAAGTTCAGCAGGAGCAGAAGGGCTTCAGCAGCATTAGAGGCACTCAGTGTCTCCCGGGATCAGCTCTCCCAGCTCAAGGAAGAGTCAGGTATCTCTTGGTGTACCTGAAAGAGGTTCTTTAACCCTTTCTTATAACAAAATCCTAAAAGTGCAGCAGATTGTGAAAAAAACCTGTCATAAACAGTAAACCATATAGAATAGTGTAAATTGACTAATCATGGGGCAAAACATCCCACACCTAACAAGAGAACACTCAGGAAAATGGATTGTTACCCTAACTTCAGAAACCTACTGTGCAGCCTGTGAATTGTGTGTACAGTTCCTTGGCATTGTGTTATTAAAAACAAAAACCAGGAGAAATTTTCTCTTAACCATTTGCACAGTTTTTATGGCATCATTAGAATATACCTTTGGAGGAGAAATCTCACTGTGAAAGTACATAGCATTATTTTCTGATAATTTTTCTATTATTTTCATCTGCTGTGCATTTTTTATCATATATTATGTATGTTTTCCCTACTGGTGCATAACAATAGTAATGGCTGATCTGTAGAGTACAACCAGCAGCCCGTGCAAAATTTCATAGATGCACTTTTTAGTGGGCATTGAAGGATGAATGGAGGCATCACAGATGTTTGAATGTGATTTATCTTCATTTTATCTCTTAAAGAAATTCAAACACCCTTTCTGTCTAGCATGATAATTTGTTTAGTGTAATGTGCATTTGGTAATGATAACAAGGGAGTTTAACCTAAGGTACTGTACACTGCACTCAAAAGAATTGACTCTTTAAAGCGTGCCTATATAAACTGAGAATTTAAACTCTAAGTCCATGTGAACAGCTCCTCTGATATTGTGTTTGTATTAGAGGAAAACTTTTAGGACATCCCTAGGAAACTAATCCCCAGGAGGCCTGAAATTCAGAGGAGACTAATATGTCTGCACCTTTGATCCACTCTCCGCACAGCAAAGCCAGACAGGATTATGTCAAAGGCTTTAAAAAAATACTTGGGGAATTTTAAGCCCATAAGTATCTGCAGTACTAGAATCCAGGATCCTTTTCATTAGGTCTTCTTATGTAATATTTCTGACTTATACACATGCAAATCAGTTTGCAGGGATGACAGGAGTAAATGTCACCAAAAGTCTCTATGTAGTCTTCATGCTCTGCCATGTAGCAGACACCGCTGAAGTATGTCAAAGGGCTAATTTAAGGAATAGCAGCATGTTTTCACTCTTTTACCTTTGTCTGTCTCCCCAGAATTACTAAATATATTGCAAGTTTAAAAGTTTAACCAGTGATTTGTTCACATACTGCTTACCTTCATTTCTCAAGGCAGGAAAATGTCTATAAAATATATTTAAAAAGCCTGAAAAATCTGTTTTAATTAAGTTCTTTTGCAAAAATTTGATGCACTCACAATACAATACACATTGTTTGCAATACAATACATAGTTTGCTGTTTATTTGCTGTTTATTGACAGCCAGCTCAGTGTCTGCACAATAGTATCAAAGTCATACTTACTGATGAGCAGGTTAGCTCATCAGAGCAACTCACCTCTGGTAAGATTAGAAACACTACTAATTTCCAGAGCTATGTTTTGACTAGCAGAAATACAAGAATGTTTGAAGAAAAGCTTGTCTTTCCAGTGAGAGAGACCACTATGTCATTTAATTACGCTTGAAGAGGTTTTAAACTACAGGTTTTGTTCTGAGTAGGTGGAGACAGTACTGCAGAGTTTTACAAGATGACTGTGGTAAATGCAGCAGCAAAGGCAAAGACTGCTTAATAGGCAAGGAACCTCAGCACCTATTATTACCATTCTTCCGAGAAGTAGGATTTCCTTAAAGCAATTGCATATTTCAAGGGGTTTTAGTCAGCATTCAAAAAAATGGTATTTAGAACTTAACAGAACAAGATCTACAGACACAGCCCTGGAGATTCCAGTTAATGTAATGGAAATTGGCTGTGAATGTCTAAAGAAATATGTTTGAAGATCTCACTGCTACTATAGAAATGAAAAGTCAAGCACTGTAGCTTCGTGTCATAATTATTTTTTCTTGTCCAACTTTAAGTTCCTATGATCTATCTTTTCTGTAGGGATCAGATTTTTTTTTAC
Source organism: Chloebia gouldiae (assembly GCA_003676055.1). Classification (NCBI taxonomy): domain Eukaryota; kingdom Metazoa; phylum Chordata; class Aves; order Passeriformes; family Passeridae; genus Chloebia; species Chloebia gouldiae. The sequence goes on from QUSF01000038.1 coordinate 1,164,713, forward strand.
ACAGTCATCCCCCAAGATGGATATTTCAGATTCTCAGAAAAGCCCTCCATAGCTCCCAGAAACCATGTCATTCAGGTAGCCAAGGGAGCCAACCTGATGTCCATTTCACATTTTACTAGTGACATTCTGCTGTAAGACCAGTCTCATTTGGAGCCAGCCCTAAATGATTTTGCTTCTCTGTGCAGGTCAATGGATAACTAAATGCCTGTGAAATAGTACCATGACAGCAAGGTAATACTCCTATATTTCCTTTAATGACAGTTTTTGTTTTTCATTGCCACTCTACCCCATTAATCCCACTCTGAGAGCTGAAAAACAAGGTTCCATATATCCAGGTAATGGGTTGCATGATTTCAAGGTCTCCTCCACATCCAAGTCTTCCTAACCCTTGAGGAACCATTTCCAAAGTTCCTGAATTCTTTCTCATCTTACACAATGTTATAAAGCACTTTATACCTCAATGAATTCCTAATAAGCATTGCTCTCCACCTTCTATATGCCAGCCCTGAGGTCTGCTGAGTAACAGGATACAAAGTCAGATTGCTCTACACTTGCAAGCTCTAACAAGGAAAAACACATGCACATCAGATCTTACTCTTGTTGGAGTACAGAGTAGAATTTATTCTACTGAAGTTATAGTAGACAAACAAGTTTCTTCTCAGAAGGAAACAATCTGTTCTCACCACATGGCTCAGGACCTGTGTTCTGTCTCACTGCCATCCAACTCAGGACTGAGCCCAGACTTTGACCCAATGTTGGCTGGGTTGGATGACCTAGAGTTGTTCTGCTCAAACTCACTTGCAATCTCTGTTGGGGAACCTTATTTTTAATGGCACTGCAGCCCAGCCCCACCCTGCTCTGTAGCTTCCCACCATTCCTGGGGAGCTTGAAGGAGTCCTGGGGCAATGATGCTAGCAAGCCCTCCCCTTCAATCCACAGCTGATCCCGCACTTCATAAATGCCTGCAAAGTAATTTCAGAGTGTGGTGGAAAAGGGGTTTGCAGCAGTCTGAACAGAGATGTGGCATCCAGTGTGATGTGGGATTTGTCAGAGGCCTCTTACTCTTAGATGGAACACCAGCAACTTTTCCTTCAGGATGGCTGCATGCTCTCTCTTGCAGTCTGCTCTGAAGTTATTCAAGGTTTTTACTTCCCCCTCATCCTTGAATTTTATATGATTAGGACATATTTGGTAGCAAGTGTTTGACCCTTGTTTCTATGAGCATTCCATTCATGTTTACCTCAGAAAGCCCTGCCTGGGCTTGTTTAGAAGAGTAAGTAACAAATCAGATAAAGTCTGTGTGATAGGGCAAAAGAGAGTAAATCACTTTAAGAGCATAAATCAGCCTCCTGCCACTTGTCCTTCTAGATGTTAAAGACAAAGTGACAAGAAAAGAGGACAGAGATTAAGAAATAGAGTAGCTAAACTGTCTTGCAAGGAGTTTATAATCTTCTGGTAATTTATCAACAATAGTGGGGTCTGATCTGCAAACACCTAGAAGAACTGCTATTCCTCACACTTTTGCTCAAATGGAGCAAAATACAGAAGTGTCTTGGAGCTGTGAAAATGGACAGGAATCTTGAAATATCCCAACATACCAGATGGGATAATTCAGATGAAAGTCTTTATACAGATAGGTTTTTAGCTTTGAATAATAGGAGATGGGAAACTTGAAGTTTCTTCTGCCCCCTTTTTTTTTGTTTGCTTGTTTGTTTAATTATTCCTATTTTAAAAATCCTATTATTTGACACAAGATTACTCAGCATCCATTAATGTACTTTCCTGGCATAGAAATTTGCAGAAAAGTAATTCATTGTGAATAAGAAAGCACTATTTTTAGGCACTCAAGTCGAGCAGGTTACACAGGCATCTCCCAGCCAGAAATAAAATCTTGCTGTTCATTGCCCATGGCACAGTCATTTTACACTGCTCATCAACCTAAAGCAGACTTAAAACTTAATTCATCCAACTTTAAAGAAGCACTGCAGGGTTTGCAGTGTTGCCATATCAGGTTCCATGGTGCAAGACCCCAGCTAATGGCGGCATGTGCAGACTCCTAGCAGGAGTCTGCAGCACCCACCAGCTGCTCCAAGCATAAGCTGTGCCAGTGCTCTCCAGCACAGCCCTGAGCAGACTGGTGATCAGAAGACCACATACAATGCCCTTTTTGGTCACTACTGAGGACTGGGCCCCATCATTCTTATTCAGAGTGAGTTACAGGCCAGAACAGAATGTTCTTCTCAGGGTTGCTCCTGACACCACTGCACATCCAGCGTATGGTAGTCGTCACAAACGTGATGCACTCAGCCCTTTATAACAATTAACCCACCCAACTGACCCATTCCTTACATTATTTAAGTTCGTTTTCTGAGCAAATGGTAATTTACTCGAACATTCACCAGCTTTTTAGGATTTCCATATGTGGCCATTGCTAAAACCCACCCAAGCCACCACTTCTCCATGAAACATTTGTGTCCCCTGCTGGAAGGACCAGCAAAGCTCCATCTGTGAGGAGTGAAGGTTGCTGCTGCAGGGAAAGGACAACGTCACAGAGACAGGAAGAGAGAAGAGGGAGGATTCTTGAGCTTTGTCCACAGTCATAAGACTGCATATCAGGCTTTCCCTGGAAATGTTTTAAGGAAGTTCAAGATGCAGTGTTTTGTCAGTCAAAATCAACTTTACCCCATGCACGTGGGTGCTCAGCTTAGCTGGTCTGCCTGAAAAGATATGATGCTCTTTCAAAACAAGCAAACTGCTTTTTAATATCATACAATACCTGGAGTGTTCTCTTTCTTAGCAACTTTGGTCCTGTGCCAGCAGGACCAGGGTGTCTTTGCTAAATGCAGCTCTATGAGCCCTGGATTTCTGTTCCTCCTGCTTTTCCTGTGTATATCAAACCCCCGTGGCTGCCTTTCCTACTGTTGCATTGTAGGCACACATTGATTCATGCTACATTCTAGACAAAGAGAAGAAGGGAAATGCTCTTTCCAAGCAGGAAGACTATGTTATTACAGGATCCCAGGGACAAGGTTTCATGTCATTTAAGGACACCCCATTGCTTAATGAGCAAAACAGGGACTGTTGATAGTCTACTAAATAGAGTTAAAGGGACAATTCTCTGTAAGCCAATTAATGATGGACATTATTCCATCTAATTAATTTCCAAGGAGGAGTTATGGCTGGGAAAATATAAGTCTTTGTCAGTTTGCAACTCGGAATTGATTTTTTAAAAAGCAAAAATCTGAGAATGACCAAGAAATATATTAGCAAGATTTGAAGCAATGGTTTTAAAAAACAGCCAGTCAAAAGAATATTTGACACCATGAAGACAAATTATCTACTAAGCAAAATTAGGTTGAAGCATTATGACCAAGAAAGCAAATCCAGCCTTGCAGGCAACAAAATGAGTCATTTAAAAAGAATTCAAAACTCAAGTTAAATTAAGTTATTATGAAAATAATGTGTAAAGAAATCTTAACATATGACTGTCAAATCTGGACAACTCTATAAGGAATGTAGAAATTCTGGAATTTCATTTTGATATGAACTAATAAAAAAGGGGGGGAAATCTAAACTTGTGGTGCTCTGCAGCCACCAAAAATAATGTTTAACCCCTTTACACATGCAAAAAACTCTTTTTCACTGCTTTTCCCTCTTCAAAATTCACTCAGTGTATCCTGAAAGTCTCAATTTCTACTTGAATAACAGTAGGGATGAAACTGAAGAAGTGAAATTTTATTGAGATAGGAAATGCATATTCAAAAATCCTTTGTTTTGGTTTTGTGATAGGGATTTATTTTGTTTGGTTGGTTGAAGTTTTTTTTAATATTTGGGAAACTATAAGTTTTGATAATACTGTTCTTTCAGCACAGTTTAAAAACCCTAAGTGCTGCACTTGTCACAACTAAGTCATCCCCTGCTCTGAAAAGATGGAAGATCAGACTTGACATTTCCGACATTTCTAGAGTAACAGGTAGAACACAAACATGCTTTAAGTATATGTTTTCCTCCATGCAACATAAATGAGTGAAGAAAGGCACTATCACCCTTTCCCCGAAGACTGCACACAACATCTAACGAATAAAGTCATAACATATTACTCTGCACGGTCTTTCAGGGAGTTGAGCTTCACCACTGAAGCTCAAAAGCAAACCCTTGTCGACATGTGGGTGTTAGCCTGGATTGTCAGCCAGTGCCCACACCAGGGACCCTGCTGATGCTGTGCTTCAGACCTCAGGATGTGAGGTGTTGGCTCTGCTCGACACCCCAGGCAAGCAGAAAGCCCTGGTTTCTGGAACCTCAGTGAAATCCTCTCTGTCTCCCTGATCATTTCTATGGTGCTCACTGGCACATCCTTGGAGCCCTCAGTCATTTACTTGTCCCTGAGCCTCAGAGTAATTTAGCTCTTCTACTGAGACTCTGAGTAATTAAATAACACTTTATTTTCTGATTCCCTGTGTCTTAAACTTCAGTGCATCTTCCATAACACATTAAGGTAGAGATCCCTGGCTTCCCTACTCTCTCTCTCACAGAGAAACAAACATTCCCACGTGGGAGATAAATACAGATAGGCTGTATTTATCACTGCCTGCATTCTTCACCAGAGTTCTTCCTCCTCCTCCTCCTCCTCCTCCTCCTTCTTCCACATCCATGCTCCAGGGGTCTCCAGCAGGTTCACACTGATCATTCCACATCACTCTGAGAAATGCCTTCACGTTTATGATATTCTGCCTCCAGCTAATAGGCACATCATTCCCCAGGGTAATCTTGGTGTCAGAGCCACATGAGCCTGTTTGTGTACTGCAGACAAAGTATTCTTGGACACCTACTTACCAACACATCTAGCAACAAGGCACTATTCTGCCAATATATTGCTAAATTTGCTGGGGTTTGCCTTGTCATTGTAAAACTGGTCTTTTTTCTTTTTTTTTTTCCCTATAATCCCAAATATCTGAAGTGTTCAAAGCAGCTGAGCCTAGACAATGGTCTGGCCTGGATTTTCCAATTTCATCTCCATCCTTTCTCCAGGCTCAAGCGTTAGGGCTTAAGCAGTGACAGGATATAAGATGACTTACACTTTTGGGTTTTTTTTTCCCCCTCATAATGGACTATCTGGGAACTGACAAAATAAAAGTAATTATATTTTCCTGAAAAACATGAGAGCAGAAATAACAGGTTAAAGAAAATGAAAAGCAGGGGATGCAGCTTTCAATCAAAGGACTTTTCTTTGTAATATATAGGGAAAAATAACTAATATGTATCAGGAATCTGAGCAAATAGATTCTAGAATCTAATTTTTATGACTTGCAAACATGAAGTAAACAGGCTTTTCCAGTGCAAAGGTAAAGCAGAATCATATTAGAGATTACTGAAGGACTCATTGCTGTTGACTTTTTTTACAAGAGCAATTTAGAATATGTGGGTGAATGTGACCTGATGGAGAATTTTTCCTTTCTGTCCTATAGTAGTCTGCACAGCAGCATGAGGTACATTTGCAAACTAACCATCACAAACAAGCAAAGACTTTATAGCCTCTGAGAACTCAGAAATACAAAACCTTGATAGGACCTGCTTGTGATGGAGCACAGACACTCTCATTCCCTGCTGTGGTTAGTTACACAGCCTGCATATTCCTTTCCATATGGACTGCTAAAATTTTCCTTGAGGAGGACCACTTAATGCCTGAGCCATGCCAGTGACTGCAAAACAGAAACATTCCCTTCACCAGCTCCTGCACTACAAAACAATTTGGAAATTTAAAAGTGAGAGGAGTAAGATGGTGCACATTCCCAAAAGCAAACGCACAAAAAACTCCACATCAATACAAGGGTTCATGCAGAAATCCCTTCCTCACCCAAAATGCCAGAAGGAGATGCTGCTTTGCCCTTAGGTTAGAATGTGGTTTAGAAGTGCAACCAAGTCCTGAAGAATAGAGGACCTATGGAGAAAAATAACATATAATCACTGGATTAATGGCTGCCATGTAACTCTTATGTGTGAGGACACAATAAAAAAAAAAATTGTCACCGAGCCTGGGATGCTGCTACCTAATGCGCAGGTTTTCACAGAACTTCTTCAACTAGGAAAAGCTTGTTACCTGGCAAAATAAATTTTCCTTCACTAGAATAGATATATGCAGAAGATGTCAAACATTCTGTATAAAATTATACCAAATAAGAAATTTCAGCACCCTTAACAGGAAAAATGAGACTTTTCCAAAACACACTAGGGGGGAAAATTCCACTTTAACCAGTTTATGCTGAGAAATTACAGTTTTTCTACAGAAAACACAGAAATGTCATGACAGCATATCTTTCCATTCTTTTTTCTTTTTTCTTTTTATTTTATGGAGGGGTGTTATGTTTAGATTTGGGGTCATTTTTCTGTTAAAATTTATTTGTTATTCCAGGACTAATATAATAGCTCTGTAAAATTAGTTTTGCTCAGCAGCAAATAATCTTATACATTGCTAAAGCATTTTCTTAACATTGAGCACATATCAATATTTCCATTTTTTGTTCATGCCAAAAAATTACTTTGTGGTAAATATGAATTTAACGGCAAATATATATCTATTCAAATGTTACCTGTATGTGTCAGAGCTGATATAATTATTGGATAATGTTTTACTAATTGATAAGACAATGCTGTACTAATTATCAAGCCACAGCTTAGAATAATAAAGATACATCATATGGGAATATATTGAGACATTACTCTTGTCCTTTGGCATAGAAATCAGAAATGATAGCTATTATTGTGAGCATGTACTAAAATTTTTAGTGAGCTTATCTTACATCAAATGAAATGTGATTAAAAAAAAAGGCACGAAGCTAAACTTCAATGTTGAAAATGGTCTGATGATCAAGATAAAATTTCATGACTGGTTCATCAGTTCTGTAGTTTCATCTCTTGAGTCCTAAAACCCCCATCTCTGAATCTACTGAATCGGTTGGCTGTGGAAGCTGTTATTTCACACACCAGAGGCTGGATTTCCCTAAGATCAGTTTAACTATCAGCAGTTTGTGGCACCATCTGTAAACACAAAATACACTGTAATGGGATACTCACATGAAATTATTTTCACCTTACCTGTGGCCCATCTAACATCAAGAACCTTCAAGTAACTCTTAGGAGGAGGGTGTAGCAAAGCAAAGACAAAGGTAATAAAAGGTAATATTGTGATCTGGGCCAGCATCACAAATGAAAGGTATGCCGATTTAGAGTCTCATCTTGATTCCAGCTGTAAATCCACTTGGAATCTTTGCACTAACTTTAATATCTAATTAGTATTTAATTTTTTGATGAAACTCCATTTAAACATATTTTTGTTTATATATATATATATATTTGTATATATATATGTCTGTGTGTGTGTATATACACACATTAATATTTTTGCTTTCATACATTTATATGTGTGTATATATGTATATGGTGTAGAGAAATAAAAAGACAAAGGTATAAATGCACTTTACAAAATAAAGTTTTATTATAAACTGCAGGAAGATAATAAATAAGCCTGCCTTTTTCCTACTTTAATTCTATTAGAAAAGCACTCTACTTGAATTTCTTTATATATACATATATATATATATAAAGAAATATTATATATGTTCAGTGTTTACAGCATACTGTTTTCATTACAGATTGCCAGTGTGCTGGGAATTTAGGCCATGATACACACAGACAGATGTTATTTTATAGAGTGTCATTCAGTGTAATAGTACCAGATTTTAGCACTTAGCTTGCCTCCAATTACCCATTAACTCTTTGTGTAATCAGGGAGCAGGAAAATACCTACTCTGAATTGTAAAGATATCTGCTTCCCAAACTTTAGGAAATCTTTCCTGTCAGCAGTAACCATTGTTTAAAACAAAATGCTTTAATCAGGAAAGGAGTGATTGAAAAGCATTTGAGTATGTCTGCTGGGCAGAGCTTCCCCTTCCCACTTTCATTTCAAACCCATAATGAAGCAGAAGTCTTGCCTAAAATCCTGTGCAAATGTTTCTGATAGAAGAAAATAATCTGATACAGAATATTCTGATGGCACAGTCTGCTGGCTGTTTGCATTCATTTCTAGTTTCTTAGTGGGTTAAGGAAAATTTGTGTACGTAGAAGATTTTATTTTATTGTAAAACACCCACACATCTGGAAAGCCCTCGCATTCAGCACATCCTTTGTCAGTGATGCTAAAGCAAGCATCTGCTATGTGCCTCTTCAACAGCACACAAAATGTTTTTGAGTATCAGGCAATGATATGTGGTTATTGTTCTCTTGACACATTTTTTGGATCACGATTTGTGATGGTACATATAGAGATTGATGGTGTTTTCTGAGAAGTTTTAACAGGTCCATAAGCAAGTTTACAAGAAAGAGATGTATGTGTTGGGCTGTAATAGCTCATAAAATACAATTGGTAAAAATCTAATGATGCCAAGCTTAATAGAGCAGTTTCTGGTGAAGAAAAGGTCAGACGCTCCAAACACACCTTCAACAACAGGCCCTTATTTTAAGACCATATTCATGACTGAAGCCATGAGTATCATCATGCTTTTCCATTGGGTCTGAGCTGGAAGCAGGTCTGTGCATTTATTCCTGTTGGTTTCAATGCCCACGCCAGGACCTGTACAGTGATTACCTCTAGGACAGCCCAGTGTGCCAGCGTCAGCTTCCTCCTGGCAGCAACCAGCTGCACCACAGCTGGACCCTTAACTCTTACTATTGACTTGTGAGCAATGATTTTGTTGGAAATTATCTCCTTCCACAGATTAAATAGTTGTGTGTGCATACATGTGCATATGCTTGTAATCTACTCCGAGCTCCTTGTGAAGAAAGACATTTTCTGGGGAATAAGTTTATTTTTCCTTTTGGGTACTCCTACAGTCTCTAAATTTTGGAAAAATATCAAAAGACAGTGCACAACAAGACCATCCTTCTTCATTAGACATTTTTTGTTTTTTTTCTAACTTGCTCATGTTTTTCCCTTTGTCGAGCATTTTTTTGGCACTGGAAAAATAGAATTATCCAAGTACGAGCACAGATAAAGCCTGTCAAGGGCTGTACTCACCAGATATTAGTAGAGAGTAACAATGGGCATCTTGTGAAGATTATGAGCTGTGCTGGGGAGGCCCACCAGGTATGTAGCTATGCTCAACAGCATTCTTCAAGATGAGACTCTCCTCTGGGGACTTAAGCCCCCAGAATAGGCTGAAAGGCTGAGGAAGGGCTGGTTCACCAGAGGGAATAACTTGAGACACAGAGCCATAGACAATATGAACAGTGGATCGAGTGATCCGTGCAATCCCTGCCATGGGCAATACCAAGAACAAAGCTGGGTGTACTTATGGAATGATCAGCTTTAAGGGAACGTTGTTTTTTGGTTTTTTTTACATAAAATGTCCTAACTGATTCCCAGAATAAAATAATGTTCTGACTTGCTCCAGTTAACAGAACCCAAATATCTCTGGCAGATATATGACAGACCATTGTCTCTGCCTGTGGCTCACACACATTCAGGTGCCACATTCAGTGTCCCTCTCTGAACATTGTATATATCAACAGACACAGGAAGGAAGTATTTTGCACCCTCCTCTCCCCGGGATTTGCACCACTTGACTACTGATCCTAAGTTAGATTGGGTTAAACAGCTGTACAGCAGAACTGAGTGTACATCTGATGCTCCCTGGTAGACACCAGAGTTTCCTTAATGATAGAGAATCCTTTAGAAAAAAAAGCCAAAATCATACTGGATAAAATGTGCAGAGGTAAGTTTTCCTCTTCTTACCCTGTTTTTCCCCCTTTGCCCTCCCTGGGTTGTAAGTCAAAAGGGCCAAGGTTTTATAGAGTCTTCTCACTTCCTTGCAGCTACGTTTTGAGGACCTGGGTACAGAGCCCAGGTCAGAGCAGCCGCATGATATTTCTAGCTCCTGTGAGGCAGCTTTTTCATTCCCCCTTCAACCACAGCTAAGTGGCTGGGAGAAAACATGAACCTGAAGCTATAAAAAGAGCTACACAAACCAAACAGAATCAAACAGACATGTAACACAATTTATATAACCAACCAGACAGTTTATGTTACAGATTCACTTATCTCAGATGTTTTTTTAAGATAGCATTAAAAGAAAACATCTTTGTTGCAATAATATGCAGATCTATGATGTAATGTGTCAAGTTTCAATACACTCCAATAATGCATCTCTAATCTTTACCACTCAATTGTGGTCAAAAATCCCCTGATTCAGCCTTTGAGACTTACTGACATTTCTAGTGGTAGCTTGACACAAGAATACTGAGTACTTTGAATTATGATAAACATCATATTTCATGTGTTGGGTTTTTTGACTATTTTTCGTGCCAGCCAAGTTTGTGGATAAATGTACAAAATAGCCTTGCAAGAATATGCTTCAACTTTACTTATAGGCCTGGACATTTTTGACACACACTTCTCTAGTTTTTGATTTAGCTTCATAAAATATAATAATTTCTCTCAGGAATAACCTTCCTTCTTTTGGAACAAGTATTCTTGTTTTCTTCAAGCTATTTTGTACAACAGCTCCTAAATCATTAGCCTCTCCAGACCATTGCCAAATCAAGACAGCACTTCAAATTCCAGTCCCAAGTACACTGCTGTTAATTTGGGTACTAGACACAAAGGTTATGCTCCTGATTTGTGCCTGTGAAAGGCAGAGAAGTCTCTGTAATTCTCTGAAGAGGAATTACAGAAAAGTACTGCTGCATCAGTGGGGAAAACTGTTTTTGTATGAAAGAACAATTGTTTTGCCCTATCAGAATTTTTGTCTGCAGGATTTACCAGATAAAATGAACGTTAAAAGCTTTTCAAAGCTAAATAAAACAAACAGAGGAGTAACCCAGACATTTTCCTCCCTTTTGTCTTGTCCTCAAAGCTCTGGTTCCTCACTGTATTCCTCTCCCTGACTTTGGTGTTCATCAAGGTGGTCAGAAGGCAGCATGCACACACTGACATGCTCTCCTGCCATACTCTTTCTGAGCATACTCTTTGGGACTTGTAGCTCCCAAAAGGACATGGGAAATGTGCACATCTTTGAATTCATTATGTTCAGATGATTTTGCCAGAATGCAGTAGAATCACCTGATTTGCTAAATACTCTGAACTTCTGTCATATTATGAAAGTAAATTGTAAAGATCCTTTGCAAATCTGTTTGTTCCATTCTTTTAGTTCTCAGCAAAGGGAAAGTAACCATCTTTATCTCTCTTTTTTAGACTATCAAACAGTTTGATTCACACATTAGGCTCATCTTTCTTTGTGGATAGTTTTTATTTATATCAGCCTATATCTATTTATTTTTTCTGGACGTGGACACTTCTTTTTGTCAATTAAAACCTGTTGATTAAATATCCCAGGTGCTTAAAGCATTTATCTAATTATGGCAACTCAAATTTCATTATCCACCCTCTTTTTGGCAGCATATTGTAATTTAGTTATGTCATCATAGTCACATTTATCAAGCAGAGATATAGGTTAGCTGTTGTTTGGCAATACTTCTCTATGCTTGAATTTGTTTAGAACACACATCCCTTCAATCTTCAGTTTATCTATTGAAAAGCCAATTTTTTACACTGGAATCCCATCTTCCCTGAGCAATGGCAGAAAGGATTTAATAAATAAGGTAATGTGACAATCACATAATTCCCTCCAGCCTCATGTTTCAAAGATCTCAGCCTCATGCAAGCAATAGAGTTCTCCATGGACTCACCTTGCAATAAGACACACATTGCACCTTTAATTCCAGTTAGGTCATGTCCAGTGATTCAGTTTATGTTAGTACTCCAGGCCATGAAGCAGTGTGTCCAGGGAAGAGCTGCATGTCTTGTTCATCTCTTCTAAATCCAAGGGAAGAGCACATTTAAACTCAGGCAGAAAACCAGGCAGGAAACTGATAGTAGGTTATATTATCCAGGGTTAACACAGCTCAGAATGATTAACTATGTCCTTTGATAGAAAAAAACATAGAATAAGATGTTTTTTGATAAAGGGCATTTTTTTTTCTCCAGATCTGAAGACAGTAGTCCCATGAGTAAGGTATTAATAACAATCAGCAATCCTTACTAAAACCAGTAGCTGAAAGATTAGCTTCTCCTAAAGTAATAGAATAGTGTGTAAAGCATGACACACACAAAAAAGAGTACAGCACAGCAGGCTGGACACTGAGTTCTCTATAACTCACCAGCAGGGTGCTGGGGTCTTTTTCCTTTCATTTGTTCCCAAGCTGTATTTCAGATGAATTGTTATGAATATAATACAGAACTATCATATAGGAGCTGCTGAGGTTGTTTAGTTTGTTCAGCCTGAAGAAGATGAGACTGAGAGGAGACTGCATTGTGCTCTTCAACACTGTCACAAGGGAAAGCAGAGGGGCAGACACTGATCTCTTCACTCTCATAACCAGCAACGGGACTTGAGAAAACAGCATGAAGCTGAGTCACAGTAAGTTTAGTCTGGATATCAGGAAATAGTTCTTCATACAGAGGGTGGTTGGACATTGGAACAGGCTCACAGAGATATGGTAGCAGCACCAAAAAGCATTTGGAAAACACTGTCAGGCACATGATAGGATATTTGGAATGTTCTGTGCAGGGCCAGGAGTTGAACTCAATGATCCTTGTGGGTCCTATCCAAACCAGGATATGCTATAATGTGCTATGCTATGATTCTATGCTATAATCCTCAGCATATTTTATTCTATAAATTTGGGGGGGAGTTAATTTCATCATATAGAATTTGGTACAGGAGATATAATTGCTTAGTTTATCCTGATGATTCAAATAACCCACAGAGAAACTGTAATTTTGTAAGTAATTTAATAAGTTTTTAGGTTAGAAAAGGTATTAACAAAGGAAAAAATTAACAGAGAATATCAGGAAAAAACTTCCAGATGGCAAGATGTATTAGTTGGTGAATAACTTCCCAAGGGATGAGGTGGAAGTTGCATTGTCTGGAACTTTAAAAATAGATTCTGACAAATATAAGCAAACCTACAATAAGCAATGATCTTGCAACAATGAGAGGAACTGTTCCATCTTTTTCTCTAACATTTCTTCTTATTGACAGTTCTCATTCCCTTTTTCACAGACTTCTCTCTGTGTGTACTCAAGTGACTCCAAAAATCAAGAACAGTGGCACTCCCCTTCATCACCAGATTAGGCACTTCCAGTGTTAAATCCACAATTAGCAACACCTTAGGTGACAAAATACTACAGTTAGAACTAAAACCATCGTAACCTCTACACTCCAGCAAAGAAGGCATCTAGAATATTCACTCTCTTTAGCCTTAAATTACATGGAAAAAAACAAAGGCCGTGTACAAACTTTTTAGTACAAGTTAATGAACCCTTGAAAGCAGCTGTCAATGAGGGTGAGGTGAGGAAACAATTAGCAAAAAACAGAGATGTACTGTGTGTCCTATAAGAAAAAAGGTGGTGCAAAAATATGAAGCAGTATATTTGCTTGTTTGTCATGAGTACAAAAGCATCTTGGGTCTCAAATACTGAGAAAAATTGCAAGCAAAGGGAATGGGTAAGATTAGCAAACATCTTGGTGATACTAGAAAACAGAACAAAGTTTAGTGTGGCGTACACAATTAATATTAATTGTTTCAGTTGAAACTGACCTAAAACATGAGATCTTAGACAATGATTTATTCAATATTAATACAGATTATTCAATATTAATACAAGTTCAAATTTTAAAATTACACCTTATAGCAAGGAAAATATAAGGTCATATACTTACGGACTGACTCCTGTTCAGACAAAAGAATTTGCTATATTTTTGATGCTGTAGGGCCTATGAATGAATATATTTTTAATGTATTTTACTACCTAACTTAATTTTCAAAAACAATAAAGACATCTAAAAGCTTGACTTTCAAATACCCCTTAATTCATGCAAACAAAGTTTGTGGTGGTACAGGTGCTTTTCTACTGGGGTGCCATCACTTGGATCCTTTGCATGGATTTTGCTGTCAGTCTGAACAAAATTATGGAATAACTGCTTCTTAATGACCTGGCTGGTCATCCATTTAGTGAATTGTCATCTTTGCTGTATGAATTGCCAGTGAAAAACTGAGCTAGGCGGTCACTCTAATGCAAGAGGAGAAATTGGCCTTCACACAATATGCTTGGCTTCCAAACCAAGCTGCCTAAGCACTCCCAGAGCACCTAGGCATTACACTTGATGAAAACTAGGCTGTTGCTAAACATACAGTGTTAAAGAAAATCAAACCAGAAATATTTTTCTATTAACCATTTAAAATTTAAAAATGGAAAACCAATATATGTCCACTGCTTTTTAATGCCAATTTCCAGAACTCTTATTTCCCACATTATGTCAGTGACGTAACTGAGGCTGATCCTTTCCTGTACCTGAGAAAGAGAGAGAGGAAGAGCCACATTAGCTGCTCTTGTTTGCTGAATTTTTGAGCCAAACATATCACAGCCAGAGGTAGAGCCATGTTCAGTCAGGTTCTCTTGATGGCCTGCAGCCTTTAACAGAACTTGCACAAATGGAGGTCTACTTGGACACCTCTTCTGACTTTGCCCTTGTGTAGAAACTTCTCTCTTAGGAAGACCTCTCTCCTGGCCGGCTGTGACCGCTTCGACATTAGATGTTTCAGCTTATTCTGCTCCAAGCGCTATTCTGCTGCTTGTTGTGCATTGCATTTAAGTTCAGATTAAGCATTTCACTTTGTTCTTCATCTGCACCTGACCCACCAGGTGTCTCCTGGGGAAGAATCTTCAACAGCACACATTAGTTACCAGGTCAAAAGTATTGCATCTAAATCACAGAAATTTATGGCATCAGCTGACGGTACTTCAGAAACCTCCTCCCTCCTTGCAGAATGCACCAAATGGCATAGGCTGCAACTCTGAAAGAGCAGTTCCACAGCTATGGCACTTGGTGACTGGGTGAAAACCAGTCCTTGTTTAAAGACCATTCATTGAAGGAAGCCATCCTGCCTCTTCTTCCAGCAGAAACCAGATGTGCTGGCCAGCAAGGCATGCATAAAACTTTTCATCCTGCTCAGGGTGTTCCCATAGGATTCTTGACTGGGACTGGGGACAGAAGAGAAAATGTTTTATTCTAGAGAATTGCTGCAGTCTGCATATGGGTATGAGTCTGATGCAACCGAATTTCATTTGTTTCTTACTGTTCATGCATGGATAACTTGGAGCAACAGATTGTTATTTACATCTGCTGAAGTGCTACAAAGAGAGAAAATTTTGCAGGGCCACAGTCGGTTCATATCCCACATAGCAATGAGCAGCTAGAGCTGAACATTAAATGTCATAACCTGTGTGGAAACCTCAATGAAGTAAAAAATCTATATGTCTCAGAGCTCAGCAGAAAAATTATCATGCAAAGGGAGCCCCTTGTGTGTTTTTCTTGAATAACACTCAACAATTACAGAAGGCTGCCAGGGTGACTAAGGATGATCTATCATAAATATTTGTACACAGAAGATCATGAATTGTACCACATTTCCTAGTCTGTCTAGGAAAAGAAAGACTTTCTTTCCTAGTCTGACCCCTCCTCACTGCTTTATGCAGCAAAGAAGAAATTGTTACCCCTATGGATTGTGTGTGAATTTACAGGCTCCTTTTGTACCAGCTGAAGTAGAGAGAAGGCAGATTCACAAGGATTCAAGCTGTTAATGGCTAAAATTCTGGCAAACATTAAAGCTTCCTTAGGACTAAGACATGTTCTTGCTTAAATTAATACAGCCAGTTCTCACCCTTCCTGCCAGGATCGTCAGGAAGGGCAGCTGGGGTAAGTATCATGAAATTCTGATTGGGAGTTGGGACACCTGTGGAGACTGGCTCTGGCCTCTGTGTGTGTAAGGAGAGCTGGAAGGGTCTGTATTTAATGGGTGTTCTTATTCACCTCTCCCATAGTCACAGTGCTTTTACCCTTGCGGCACTAAAAGTGGAGTTTTTCAAAGCCTTCCTCTGGCAGAAAAAAATATCTGTAACTCACCTACTATTAAATAGCATCTGAGTCTGCAGCTCCTCTGCTTTTCCATCTATAACTATGGCTATAACCGCCATTGTCAATAGGTTTCCATTTGGGAGACCAATTTTGATTTAAGTGCGCACAAGAAACTTCCTCCATTGAAAAGAGTGCAGTATTTTTTAACCAAAAAGCACACAGCCATTAGAACAAGACTTAAAATTTTACATGACCACTTAAAACACTGCACATTCCCATTACCTTCCATAAATGGATTAATTCCACCTTCATCTGCTTCACTTTACCCATCCCCTAAAAAATGCCAAGCTTGGTAAGACTTATTGAATTTCTAGAAATTATGTCTCCTCCAGTTTATATATTTTTGCTTTCTCCTTTAAAATTCTTCCTCACCATACCTAGGTTTCATTTCTTTTGTGCTCCTACTCAAATTCCCTGGAGGCTGTGAACCTCCAGGTGAACCTCACCAAACTGGTTTGCTCTTCTCTTAGGGAGTTGAAGGCTGTTTTTAAGAGGTCTTCTTGATTTTCTGCCTGGAAAGCAATAACTCAAGTTTGCAGAGTTCTCTAAATAGTTAGATATGCAGCAATCATGGAAACATGGATGTTGCTGGGCACAGGCAACACAGGCAGTATCCTAAGACAGAAGACTGTCAGCAATAGGAAAATGCATGGGTTTAGCCCCAGCTGGAAACAAAGCACCACACAGCCTCTCACTCATTTTGCCTTGGACTGTGGAGACAATTGGAAGGGTAATAGTGAGAAAACTCATGGGCTTGATAAAGACAGTTTAATAGGTAAAGAAAAAACTGCACACTCAAGCAAACAAAACGGAATTCACTCAATAATTCCCATGGGCAGACAGGTGTTCAGCCATCCCCAGGGAGCCCAGGCTTTGTCATGGGAAATGGTTACTCAGGAAGGAAAATGCCAGCACTGTGAATTTCCCTGCCTCCCTCCTTCTTCCCACAGCTTTATATACTGATCATGACATCATCATATGGGATATCCTTCGGGTCACTTGGGGTCAGCTGTCCTGGCTGTGTCCCCTCCCAACTTGTGCTTCCTCAGCTCATTCACTGTTGGGATGGAGTCAGAAGTAGGAAAGGCCTTGGCTCTGTGCAAACAGTGTGCAGCAATAACCAAAACATCCCTGTGTTATCAACACTGTCTTCAGCAGAAATCTAAAACACAGCCCCTTAACAGCTACTAGGAAGAAATTTAACTCCACAATAGCCAAAATCAGCACAAAAGGGACTGCACTGCTCTCACCAGATGTCTATGACCTGACAGTTTATTGCAAGGGAGCAGAAAAACAGAATAGCTGCAGATAATTTCAAGTGAGTAGTTCTGTGTTTGAAATGGCAAACTCTCCTGATACAGAGGGTATATGTCCTCTCCAAAAGCACCAGTTGCTGCCTTCACTTACAGTTTTGAAAGGGACATTCAGCTACTTACCCGTCTCACACCACAAGAAGTTCAGACATGACCAGCCCCCATCTCCTCATCCTTAGGGCAGGAATATTCAGTTCTGTGTCTCTTGAATAATGAACACACACACAGTGACTGGCATTGGTCAGGCCTACAGCAATAGAAATTTTGTAAATTACTCTCCCAGATAAGCACAGAGGATTTTCCCCACGCAGTTAGTCCTCAAGACATACCACTTGCTTTCAGATAACCTCAGGCTTGAACATGAGTTATTTTTCTCAGAGAGCTACTTGGAATATGAGCACACACTAATTTTCTAAGAGGAATCCTTAGCAAACAGAGAAACTCCTATTGTTTGTTTGTTTTTTAAGTAATGAATGAATACTCAATTTTGCTAGACAAGAGCATGCATTTCAAAACCTCACAAACATGTAAGGGAATCGCAGTTTATGTTTGTTTGAGTCTGCATATTTGAAGAGAACTTATAAACTCATTTAAGTCAAAATTTTGAGAGAAACCTTGTCAAGGGCATATGAAATGGAAACACTGGCCTGATGGTGCTCAAGAATCACTGGCATCAGGCCTAACTCATTATTTTATGAAGGAACTGGCAGTCAATCAATGGGAAATTATCTGTGCTGTATTGACATAAATCATAATTGGTTTCCCTTGAATGCCATGCCAAATCCTTAACAGAATGAGTTACTGTATGCTTTATACAAGTTTTCTTTCTTTATCAGTTCAGTTTAAATCCATATTTGAATGCAGATGAACAGTGACAACCCCAGCAGAGCAATCCCTTGGGAACACAAGAACTGCCATACCTAACCCAGCATCTTGTATTCTGATGTCTGAGAAGCCAGGGAAGTAAGAAAGAAAATGCATCTGTTCAGCCATGCATTGGGATTATAGGAAGCAGGGTTTTAAGAGACTTTAGTGTTTCTTCTCTAAATGGAAAATGTGGCTGCATCTCTTTTTTCCCTTTCTGCAACTTAGCATTTTCATATATGTCCCTATCAATATAGTATCCCATTCACATCCTGAAATTTTGCTCAGAAACTGATTTCTTGCTGAGAATGACCCTTTTTTTTTTACAACCTGGAGGATGAGCATGGCAAAGCAGCACTTTTATTTTCCCTCTGATTCTCAGCTGACAGTTTCTTCTCTGGGTACAAGAGTCACTACAGGTCATGGTATCAACCTGGCATTCCAATGCTGCTTGTCACATTCTGCCCAGCTGATCAAGTGTCTGAAGAGACCTAGCACAAAATGAAGGCAGCTTTGCCTTGAAGATTTGCCACCTTGCTTGCAGTGATCTTAGCAGTGGAGTTTCCTCCAAGAGCGCTGTTAACACAAGGACTGCCAGACTCTGAAATCTGTGGCATCTCTGATGATCAGTACCAAAAGAGGCTAACACCAGCCTCTCTTTCTCTGTGGCTTTGTTTCCCTCAGTTAAAGACTGGAGAAGCAGTGCTGACGATTACTCTCTGAAGCTAACTCCCTGTTTTTGGACAGAAAGAAGGAGAAAATGAAAGAAAAAGAAGGAAAAAGCCATAAGAAAGGAAAAGGATGGGTATGGCAGGATTTCACATTCACAGCTTTCTGGTGAATGGGAATGTTTTCCATCATGCTACAGTCAATGAACCAAACTCTGTCATGCCAGCTGGCCTCTGCCTTCCTTTGTGAAGCAAGTCCCAGGGACTGCAGCAGACCTTGCCTTGCATAGTTGCTGCTGAAAGGGTCAACTGAGCTGCTGCGGTCACATCAAAGGAAGAGCAGCTTCAGTGAGTTCATGGCAAGTGAGAGCAAATATAGACTAATGAAATACTAACACTGCAGTAAATCTCTCCTCATGATTGTTTTTTTTTTTCCCTGGTTGTTGTTCCTGTATTCATGATACATATTTTCCCATCACAGACCGGCAACTATTGTACTTCTAAATTCTTTGTGAGTTAATAACCCTTAAACCAGACAAACTGGCATTTAGAAACTTCTTGTCTTTTCTTCCTGTATATGTATTTTTTTTGACTTTTCCTTTTTTTTTCATCAAGATGTTCAAAATTAAAAAACACATTCCAGGATGTACTTCCACCAGCCAAAATAAGCATACTTTGTATCTGTTCAGGCATGAGGCATACATATTAGATGCACTTGTTTTAACTCACTAACCAGCACAGACCCAGGACTTAAAATGGCTTGTAATTTCTTGGCACCTGAACTGTGTACTTACAGTAATATCATAGGCTGACAGTTTGTTGATTAAAAGCAAGCCAAGTAAAGCACATGCAGATGTCAGTACTTGATTTAAATGATTATTCACATACTCTCCTAGGTTAGATAGAAAAAACCCCACATTTCTTTCTGCAGCATAACAACTTAATGCATAATCTGGAGTAACTACAGGACCTTTTTTCCTCTCTTTAGTAAAATAGTTCTTACTATAGGTCTGTATAATACCTATATCAAGTTTTAAGTGACCTTCTGAATATCTTTCTCCAGTATTGTATTCCCTGGAGCTATCCTCAGCTTTAGAAAAGCATTCTTGTTTTAAAAGAAAACAAACAAACCAACAGAATTGGTTTTAGATTGCAGTAAGTTAAAAAATTAAATAGGATATTTTTTCTTTTGTAGACCTCCAGAAAATCTTCAGGCCATATAAATGCATACTTTGTAATAATAAGACACAGTGGCCTTGAACAAGTTTTCAAACCTTCTGATCCAACAGCATTTCGTACAATAAAACCAGAAATTTGAAAATATATTAATCATGTCAATGTATGATAAGAATCACTTATGCTGCAGATAACAAGATAAAAGATAATAGGAAATTGTAAAGAAATACAGAAAAATATTGTATTTCATACCAAAAAATGCAGAGATCTCTTCCCCATCACTGTATGTGAACCTAAAATCCAGAAAAAACCCAAAACATTTAACTGCCCTAGGTAGATATGAAATTATGTCAGCATAGCAGACACCAAAATTGTCTCAGAAAAATTTCCAGGCACAAAGTGGGAGTACAAAGTGCTATGAAGAGAAGAAAATGGACAAAGATAATAAAATCATGATGAATTATTGCAAAGTAAGCCTAGGGAAAAAAGCTATGTGAGCAGGTGAGTGAGTGATCTGTTGTGATGATATATACTCCAAAGAACTGTTAGTAGTATTTATCTCTCTCTTCCAGGTATGCAATCAGACCAGGTCTTCATTCTAAGATACTAAAACATTTCCAGGAAATATTTGAAATAATAACAGTAGAAGAGATACTGTAAGCAGCAGTAGGAAGTGATACAATACAAAAACATATTTTCAGCATCATTGCCAAAACCTCCAATTTATATCAAAAGGTTAATAACATTTTCTTTGGTTTTTTAACATAGACAGAGACATCCTCAGAATAATTTCATGCACAGCTAACTTTGTCAAGAGGGTCTCAGAAGAATGTCTGAGAAGAAAAGGGATCTGTCTCACTCCAAAGAAAAACAGCATCTTGGGAAAAAAGCTTGATGGCTGGGAACAAGTGAGAGAAGTGTAAGAAGTGCTGACTTGGATGGGGGACAAGAGTAACAGAGCAGAGGAAAACAACATCGTAGGAAGAACAAAAAAGGCAGAGAACAGACTGCATTTCTGAACATCTCAGATTCCTGTGTATTAATACAAAATCATGAGGAGCTCTCTGGCAGAGCTGGATGTCCTTAAACAAGAACAAAATTATGAGTCAACTAGAATAGGGACATGGTGGGAATACTCACATGACTGGAATACATACCAGCTTATTCAGCCAGGGAAAGGCAAGGAAGAAGTACTGCTGAGTGGCAAAATGTGAAAAGATCTATAGAGAAACAGCTTAATAATAATAATAATAATAATAATAATAATAATAATAATAATAATAATAATGATGATGATGAAAAAAGCCAAGATGTTATCCTGGCAAATGTCAGCCATCAAACCAAGGGGATCAAGTGGAAGACACTTCTGTGAGAAATTAGCAGAAAGTCCCCAAGTTACAGGGCTTTACAATAAGAAGCTTGAAAACTCCGAGCATCTCTTGAGAAAGAGGAGAGCAGGCTCTCCAGAAACTTCCCAAAGAGGAAGTCTGATTAATTTTTTGATGCAGAAAACTGTGCAAGCCACCAGAAGGGAAGTAGGTCTCAATCTCAGCATAGCCTGTAGGGAAAAGTCATTTGAAAATATCAGAGTGGAAGGGAAAAATAGGAGGTAAGCTGAGCTGAGGAAATGTGAAAGGAAATTTTTCCACAAGTGAAAAAAAGCAAAGACAAGACACTGGACTGCAAAGAGGAACTTGAAAACCTAATAAATGAGATCCCATGGGAAACAGGGAAAAGGAGTTCAGAATTATTGACCCCTAAGGAGATAACAAAAGCAAAATTGTGGAATATTCTAGTCAGCTGGGGAGGAAATGGGTAGGAAATGTACCAGGAATGCAGTTTGATAAACCATGAGGATCTCTGAGAGAAGAAAAAGGTATACCAGAAATGGAAATAAAATTTGACTACTCAGAATTCTTACAGTCAGAGAGATCAGTGTGTGAAATGAGATACAATTCAGAAGTCATAGGGATTATAAAACAATCCAAATGTCTGCAACAGCAGGTTAAACAGAGAGAAAGATAGAAAGTTTAGAAAAGAGGACAGAGAAAGCTAAAAGGCTAAAATTCTTGGTAAGCATTAAGTGATTAAGTCTTCATTAAATTCCACATGAAAAGAAAATCTATCACACATGAGGAAAAACAGTCTAGGTTACTTAAGGGAGAAACAAGTTACTGTGCACTTTAGTTTGGGGGTCTGTTTTTCTATTTTTTTCAAATTGCTTGGCCTAGTAGAATTCACCTTAGCTGCTGAAATATGGTAAGTATCAGAGTCATTATTGATTGCCTTCATAAAAGTTTGGTCTGGAAAACTGAAAAAGATCAAACAAGCCATCTGTTTCAAAAGCTGTAGAAAAGAGAATGGAGACTTCAGTTAACATCACCTCCCAAGAAATGCCAGAAAATTAGACAAACTATTTGTAAAAACTAAGACTCCAAAGAAGCGAGTAGGAGGCCAGGTTGGTCTGTCAAGCACATATCAATCTGAAACCATACAATTTCCCTCTTTGACGGGGAACAGGCTTTGTGGACAGAGGAAAGCATGTCAAAAGTCTTCATTTCTTAAGGTCTTTGACATTGTCTCAAGTAATATAGCAAAGGAACTAGAGAAACTTGGTCCAGATGAAACTACTAAAATGTGAAGAGCAAAGGTGCTCAGATGTTCAGAGGAAGTTTCATAATCAAAAAGGAAGGCAGTGTCAATTAGCATTTCATAACAGACATATCCTGAGCTCACACTACTCTTTATTAATGGCCTGGAAACAGTGCAAAAGGTATGGTTACTACATTTTCATTTAACACAGTAAATTAGAAAATGAGGTAAGAACTCAAAAAGTATCTTAGCAAACTGAAAATTATTCTGCAGAAATATTTGCTTGGCATCAGATCTTCAGGAAAAGAACTTTGAAACCTATAGACAATCAAAAGCTGAGCATAAGTTACCAATCTCATATTGTTACAAAAGTGTAAACATTGTGCTGGCACATGCAAACAAAAATATTTTGTATGAGACACACAGAAAGTTTCTTCCACACAATTTTCAAAAATTCTTTTTCCCAAGAATGTATTCTCTAAGTAATATTAGTTCAGTAAATTTAGATAAAATCATATCTAAATCCTCTTTACAAGGAAATGAATTATTCCTGTACAGAATGCTAATGTGAATTCATGCTGGCAAGAATACAGAGATGTTATCAAAGTCTGTAACATGAATACCGTCTATCTCTGTTATGCACAGATTTAGCATTTAGAAGGATACACTAAACTCAGACAACAATTGATCACCAGAGGAAGGCAGCAAGATTAAAATCAATTAACAGTAAAGCAAAGGCAGGTCCTCTCTATCATCTTCTATTCCCTCATTTTGTTACTGCTGCCTTTTACAAAGGCAATGACAACAAATTTATTGTAATTTATATCTATATTTATAGTCATATTTTGATCATCATGCACTGTCACATTTTAAACCATAGCAGAACATGATTTCTTAGTTCAATTCCTTGTTTTTCCTTTTTAGAAGATGAATGCAAGAAGTATTTTCTAGAAATGTAGAGAAAATTCCTTATCACTGTATTATTAACTGAAAGCCAGTATTTTTTTTCTGCAGCTAGGCTGCAATGGCTTCCAGGTCACCCAGCTGCAAAACCTGTAACAGTGAGAAATAAATCACCCAACAACCTCGTTACGTTTTTCCCAGCAATGTTAGAATCTTCTCTTCTGGACTTCAAAAACAGAAGCAACATAAAGGTCCCCCAAAAGATCCACAGTCTTGGATGGGTTTTCTGAAGGCTTCACACTCTTTGTTGGCATAAGAGACCTTGTTCAAATCCCCAGCTCCAGCAAACAACTTATACACCCATGGGTCACACAAAGGTGATTGGAACATATTCTCCAGCCTCTGTACTGGATGTTTCTACATTAATGAGGGCTAAGCTCCTCAATATAAATTTTAAAATAATGAGACACCATAGAAGAAATCCTCATAAAGGCAATCATGGGTTTTTATATTAAAGGACACTGATCCAAGGAAGAGAGAATAGCCTTTGAGACAATGCCCATATACAGCTATCTCAAATTAAGCAAGACCATAGCTAAGAATGGTTGACAGTAGGCTGCCACCACTAATCACATGCAGTTGGCATGGTAATACTTTCTTATCTTTTTTACTATAGGTCTGCATCATTTCCAGTACTATGTACCTCAGCAATTCTAGGTTCCTGATGAGAACATGGGAATTATTACATAATCTTTAAAAGCATTTGCTGAATTTTGTTAAATAAACTGACCCATAGTTCTGCATAAACACAGTAAGAAAATATGTGTTATTTTTAAGGTTACCCACTGCACATTGTTATATACAATATACAGCTCCCTAAAGTTTTTAAACATTTAGAGAAAACAAAATTTGGCAGAAATATGTTGTAAACAATGTCTATCCATATACTCAATGAAAAATCCTACTAAATATGTCATAGGTAATTTTAAAAGGCCTTTTGAAACATCAAATTATTTTGCTGCAAATAATGAAGTATTGGTTTGCAATGTTTTAAATAAGTGTGTGACTGATGAGCTGAATTCAAATCCTTGAAATCAGTTTACCTCAATTTTATGTTGAAATATTTTTTAAAGCTGATAAATCTACCTTCCAACCCCTGTATTGTACTCGCTTAAATTGTTCTCATTTTTAATGTTGCTTGTATACTCAAAAAAACTCCCTCTATGTCACCTGTTCTGTGATAAACAGAAGCCTTTGTTTTCATCAACACCCTGAAGAAGGTAAAACTACTATAAGACCACTTGGAATAAAATAATACCATCCCAGTCATCTCGCAAACTAAAATAATTTGTTACCTAAACTATCTCAGGTTAGCTGCATATGCTAAACTAAATTTGTGAGTTTGGATACACTGAACTAGTTTCAACAGTTTCTACTTCTCCCTCCTTTCCTTCCTATTTCTTTAGCTCTTCCAAGTTTCTCACTCTTACTGTAATTCCTAATGGCATTCCTCTGGTTGTTCCTATGGCCAGACTGAGTTAAACTTACATGGTTGTTTTAAGCATCCTCTCAGATCACATTTTGATATCATTTTAGCAATCTGAAATCTGGATTTTTCAACTTTGATAATGCTGAGATTTGTGATAAGGACAATATACCTCTTGAACTTTTAAAAATACTGCACTATTCCCAGATTCAAGACCTGATTTAATGGGTTATGGCATAGCACCCCATAGAGTTTTAGGGAGCTACCAATGAAGATCAGCCATAATCAGTTCCTTGGAAATTTTGTATCAAATATGTCGTAATTATAAGGTTCAAGAAATTGAAGCAGTGTGTTTTCACTGAAGCAATGAGATTATTCAACCAAATTAATTCAGCTATTTATATAGAATAATTACCACAACTGTTTGCTACTGGTAAGAGTTTGACTGATAGGGGAGTAGTGCCTTGGAGGAAATATCCTATATCCAGGATGGATAGAGGATAGCTGAAAGCCAATAGGCAGCTGTTGGAAAGATACAAAGAGGCTGAAGTAACCAGGGAGAGAGGGAATGGGAGATAGGACAGCTATGGAAGGGAACAGCAGCTGAAGCCCCTGAAGGTGTGGAGGAACCAGATCTTGAAGCTAAGAAGTAGCTGAGAAGGTAGCCAGAAGAATGATGGAGTGGTGTGATGTGACCTCCAAGTTCAAGAAAATCTTATTCCTTCAGAAATGTCCAGCAAAGCAACCTCTAATGAGATCTGTCACGTGTTAGTAACATGTCATGTGTGCTCTCCAAATACAGATAACAATGTACTAGAGACCATGGGCTTCCTTGAGTACAAAGCCTTTTACTGGTACAAACCCTAATAAATGCTACTAGTAACTTCATTATGGACACAACAGCTTACATCATTCACTCAGTAAGACATATGAAAAATTTTAAAAAATTATCTTTAGTGCTTCAGAAACGCATCCAGGTGGAACTCTTATGGTACATCCTAGCCAGGGCAAGGAGGAAATTGCCACTATTAAGCATCCAATTAATGTCCAATTCCAGATATAGCCATCAGTCCTCAGGATATGTGTATAAACCTAATGTAAGACTGTCCAAAAAAGGGTATCACTGCAGATTCCAGCTGTCTGGGGATGTTGTCTGAGGCTAGAATTGCTGCTGTGGGCAGTGAAGACCAGGACTGACATCTGGCAGCCAGGATATGTTTTGACTGGGTTAAATAGACAACATAGTAAGGTACCTGTTGGCTAAGTTTAAGTCAAGCTGCATTTTTCTCCTTTTTTACTTGGTTCCAGTCTTTCTTATCCTTAAATATTTTAGATATATTCTTAAAGATTTTAAGACTCTGATTTAAGTGTGTCTGGCATTTGTGGAAAAGGATGAACCAGAACAAAACTGTCCCACAGAAAGTGCTCAGGCTGCAGGGTGGCAGCAAAGCAATTAAAGCTGCATGTGTGGGCAGCCCTGAGAAGTGCCAGAGAAATAAGGGGGCAGGGCAAGGAAAAGCAGCATCTGGGGACAGTTTCATAGCAGCAAAGCAGCTCTGCACAGGCTGCCAGACCTCTGCCTGTAGCCAGGGTGAAAAAACCATTCCTCCCACAAGGAGCAGCACAATGAGATTATCACCGCTGTCGAGATTGACACAGTGGGAAGGTGTTCCCAAAACTGTGTTTCACACAAGTGGACATGCTTAGAATCCAAGATTTGAGGGACAGAGACCTCGCAGCAACAAGGCAAGAGTCAGTTCCAGCTGACTTCTGGCAAAGGAGATCCTGGCACAGAAACTGAAGCTGGACCGGCTCTGTTTGGATATCAGCAGAGGTCAGGGAGGTAGGGAAGAGGTGGGAGGCTATACGTTCCCTAGAGGGAGGAAAATGAAAGTGTTTTGGGTAAAAGATCAGGAACTCTGTTTCTCCTGAAGGCTGCAAAATTGAGTTTGCTAATACTATATGCTGGGACAGAAAAAAAAAAAGGTAGTTTATTTAGGACCTCCCTACAGTTGATAACATTATAGACTGCTAAGTAAACCTGATGAAAGTCCAAGGTGTTTTCATGGAAAATGGCTGATAAAGAGCACCACAAGGTGCCAATATTTCTGATGACTGCATAGGTAGAGATATAATGACTTTATGCTTTTCACCTATCACATAGACATGCAGTTTCAATACTTCATGAGGACATTCAAATAGATGAGTTATGAATAAATTTATTTCAACCAGTATATACACAGAATAAAAATTTATATCTATTTACAGTGCATATAATTTTTCCTACATCCCAATTTCTATTGACATGGTGTTGAATATAACTAGCCTTGGCTGGATTTCTCTTTCTACAGTTGAGATAAAGTATTTCCAGTATTATCATTTCACCTATCTTCTGCCTCCTTCATTGCACAGTGGAGACCTGGTTCAGAATTTATCATTCAAAAGCCCAAACATTTGTGCTAAGGCCCACCACTGCTACTCCAGGATGAGCTTATAGTATGAATCAAAGGTTGCTTCAGGTAAGTTAGCAAGTGTGAACTCTAAGGAGAGCAAGCCAGCAATGTCTAGAAGAACCAGAATAAACAGCATCCTTGTACAGCCTCTGTCTAAAAACTGTTTTACTGTCTTCCATGCTGGAGAGCTGATCAGATAAGAAAACATAACTAAATAAAAATATTTACTTTAAAAATCCATCTCTTCCTTCCAAAAAATACTTGCTGTCCAGCCTTGAGCCTATAAGAGTGCAACCTGCGTTGTCTACAAGCAAACACAAAAAGTGATGCTGTTTTATACAAAACCCATCTTGTAAACATTCCCTACTACTTAGTAATTTTTTCTGCATTTTATGGCATTTTTCTATGGGCAGACAAAGCTGAATAAAATGTGTCTTATCTAGACATTTTTAAAAGGTCATTAAGTACTTACACATTTTGCTTAGCTTCCCAAGTAGAAGGAAGTCATTTTGTGGAACTGCTGGTCCAGCCAGTGGCAAAAGAAAATGTCACTGCATTTTGGCTGTTCCTGCCTCAGCAGTAGCAAATAAAACTTTTTTTTTTTAACATCCTGTGTTTGTTTAAGCACAGAAGCTTTGACAAAATTACTTCTTATTCATGGAACAGCTTCCCAGGGAGACTGTCCAACTCTTTTAGGGGAGGCACTGCATGAATACTCAGGACTCTTAACTTCATTTTGGATCTCTGCAGTAGGCTAGGATGATGGGAGTTGGTCATTCTAGTTGTGTCCATCTGGTCAACATGACAGTAGCTGCCCACTGACTTTACCCATGTGTGGCTTCTTAAATACCGGCTCAATCAGCACTTACATGGACTTGTTTTGGCCTTGTGTTCTGTAATGTTTCAGGTCTCCATCAGCACCAGACCTTCCCCAAATACATTTTCTTCACCTCTTGCCTGTTCTTAAGTTTGGGCTGGAGTACTGGGACCAATAAACACAGTGGAATACTGGCCTTATTTGAATAATCAAACCCAAATGTTGCTTTTGTTTTTTTTCCTTTCAGTTTTTCTTCTATGCTATCCTTTCTTTGCCATTGTGTCATGCTTTGTTGTTTTGGTTTTTTTTTCCTTATGTCATCTCTGCTATAGTTAAAAGACTATAGCAGAGCTAGAAATCTAAGCGCTGACTTGCAGCCTTTTGAGGTTCTGGCCATGAGCAGCCAGGAACTACTGACAACACATCCACAGGTCAGGGGAATAAATTCTCTTCAGTTTCTCAGAGGTCTCTTTTTCAGAGGTCTCTTTGGTCCCTGCTGAAGCTCTTGTAGAAAGTATAATTGGTGGGAAAGGAAAAAACAAAACAATTGTTCTCATCAGTCCCTGATACATCACAGCACTCCTAAGATTTCTGCAACTAAATACATTAATAGTTGCTGTAGCTAGGGTTAGTTGAAAATGGCTTAAGTCAAAGCAACACATGAGGCTTGGTACAAGAATTAGAAACCAATGCACCAGAAGTTTCAAATTTGAGTGTGAATTTCTGCTGTTCCTGTATTTCAGGAGAATTATCTCTGATGTCAGGAGGCCCAGCTGTAAAGCTGAAGAATGAAAGGCTGTCTCCACACCACAGCCCCTCTGTCATTTTTCTGTGTTTAGGCACACAGCAGGCTATGCCTCAGCAAGGTCTCTAATCTGTGCTGAAAGGGAACCAGCAAGGTGACTGATGCTGTTTCAGCACCACATTTTTCTATCTGTCTGCTTGTTTTGAACTCTTTTAGAGTAATAAGCAAGATTAATGCTAAGATTATTACTGATAATAATCTATAAATATTGGTGAAGTGATAACATTTTCCACTTGGTGGCAGATATTCCTTTTAAAAATAAGCACAAAACTCAAAGACATATGCCATTTTTTTTAGTAAGGAAAAGCTCAGTGGCCCCGATGAGCACAGAACCTGTGGATACAGGGCTGAGCTGCAGAGATTTGGGGCAAGGACTTCCCCAAGAGCCAGATATGTGGCAGACAGTCATGCATGGACACATTTCCTCATGTGCTTCGGAACCCACCCATTCTCACAAGTGTCCTCAAGGGTAGAGAGGAAGATAATGACTTTATCATTCCAGGAGTCCATGCCACCCATGAAACCCACAGGCCTTGAAGAATGTCAAAACATGCAGGTTTTGGGTGTGTCAGCAAAAATTCAGCTTCCTGTAGGCTGTGTAATTGAGAGAAGATGCTCCTTCTGCTCCTGCTTTCTCCCACTTATCTGCAGGCAGGTTGTTGCTAAAAGAGGCAGTTTTCCCCCATACTCTCATGTGCAGAGCACCCAATAAGGACATTAAATGCAAGAACATTATTTCTAATTCAGGGAACCTGGAACAGAAGCTGCTGGGAGCTGGAGAGAGATCTAGGGAAGTATTGCCTGGCCCTTGCTTCATGCTCTCTTTAAGGCATCTACTGTCATTCCTCTAGGAAACTAGGTACTGAAATACGGAAAGTGTTACCCTGCCCCAGGGCAACCAACTTTTTTTCTTTCTCTTCTAAGATCCCACCAGGGTGGGAAGGCAGAGGACAAATTTTACCCTGATAACTACCAATTAACATCTCAGAATCAAACTAATCCCATCTACCTGCAGGTAGGACATGTACATTCAATCAGATTGCTGACTAGAAACTAGATCATTATTCTAGCTGGCAAGCATTTAATCAATTGAGTTCATGAATGTCAATGCATTTTTGCATGAAAACTTTTCTTAAAAAACAGCACAAAATATTTAGGATCTTGCTCTTCCTTCAATAGTCAGCATGATCCCGAAAATACAGCCTTTTTTTTTTTCTGGTGGAAGTCAATGCTTATCTTCAAAACAAGGCCACTGCCAACTCAGTGTTCTGAGAATACTCCTCTATTGCTGTTCTGAGAATGTTTCTTGAAGTAATACTATGTCAGCTGAGGAAAAAAAGTAAACATTGCAATGAGACCTCTCTCAAGCAGAAGGGCAGAGTGGAAAACAGCTCTGTTGCATAGTGCTGGGGACTGTCATTTCCTTTCTGCAGCAGAACCCCTCATTTTCAAGGTAATGCCTTCATCTCTAACATAGCTGCATATTCTTTCAAGAAAGACAAGGTAACTTGAGGCCATGACATGCACTTCTGTAGCTGAGATTTATTTTGAACTGTGTTTAACAAGAACACATAGCGATGCATCCTCCCTCAGCATCCTCTCAAAGTTCCCTTCTCTCACCACTACCACTGAATAGGAAGCTGAGTGCTTCTGTCTAATTATTCCGACCTTTCCACTCTCAGGGTTTGACTAAGACTATTCAAGGAGCAGAGAAAGAAGCTCTGCTTTTGCCTCAGTAATGTGTTCCTCGGTGGGATCATAGCTGTCTGACACTGTACTGTCGCTCTTCAGCATTCACTTCCTCTTGAGCCTTTTCTTTGATACCAAAAAAAAAAAACAAAAAAAACCCAGCAGAAGAATATAAACCATTCCCATCAATTCAACATCTCTCCTGTGTAAGTGGCTCTTTGCCATTGAATTTTAGTGCCAATGAATCCCATCCCAGAAAGAGCATGGGCCACTGCTTAGTGATGCAAACGAAACCTCCCTCTGTATCTATTACAGCCGTATCTGCTTCAATAACTGATGGTGGAAGGAAGGTGGCTTTGTCTCAGCTAGAGGGTCATATGTGACATGGACAAGCAATAGGTCCCGTGGGATTTATTGGGAGCACCAGGTGCCAGAAATTTCCAAGCTCTGCCTCAAAACTAAAATTACATTTATTTCCACTTTCCAGATAGTTGGCAGGATGCTGCCTTTGTGCTAAGTCGACCACATCATGTTTCTACACAGGGAATTTTGTGAGGGCTTGCAGTTAGAGTCTCACATTTTCTATCTCATTACTTTGTCTCTTGCTCATCCTGACCTTACAGGGCTTATTTCCCCCTTCCTGTTTACTTTTCTGTGTCCCCCCTCTCTGCTGTTTATCACAGTGACAAGGTACAAGAGTGGCTATCTGGATTTACTTTTCTTCTTACTAATTACTTTTGCTCTCCCACAGGAAAAATTTTAAATGTAGGTACCATACTAATTGAACAGGAAATTTCACTCAGAATTTTCCCCCTCCATGCTTTTGTTATCTTGTATTGCCTGGAACTAGGCTGGTTATTATCATATAGAAAAACAAGTGAAAAATGAACAAGATCAGAAATGTGAAAAATGGCAACTAAGTAATTAGAGCAATTTAGCCTACTTATCTGCTTTTTATTATTTATCTGCTGACATTTTTGAACAGCATTGGAAAATTCCCTCTTCCAGCCAGGTGGACTAGTGAATACCCATGCCATCTGCTTAAATGTCTAATTTGCAGTAGGCCATCTATATGACCTTTAGTTTTCAAATCATTTTATAACCCATCAATCTGTGCATCTGGCACAATATCCTCTCTGTGTACCTGATAACTGATTAGCACATTTTAACCTCACTCATTACAAACAACAAATATTTCCTATGCTCATCACAGCTTTCTTCCTTCCCATGCCTTTGCAGGATAACATAATGAATTTGTCAGGATCAAAGTTATTTTCATCTGACTTTTTCAAGAATCCATTTGTTCTCAGCACTCAGATTTTTTTAAGTATTTTGGCTGATTTTGCCAGTCCTGCAGACTATGTGAAAAAAATACCAATTCTGCATTTTTAAACTGGAAAAACTGTGCAACTCAGCACAGAAACTGAGACTACAAGGAGCATGTAAGACAAAATGCTGTGGACTGAGACCATTATTCATGCACGTGCTCACAATGTGATATTCTTCATAAAAATAGTATCCGGTGCTGTCGTCACTGGAATTGTCCAGAAGAATGAACAAAATCAAACAGCTTGCTACGTGCTCCAGATGGGGTTAAGTGAATGTCTGCCCCTTAAAGCATTTTCTGAAAAGTTTATATGTCATGTCCTTCAGCTGCCTGGCCATCAGTGATTTTTCAAATGCATTCACTGTTTCCTTCCTTGCTCCCAGCCAGACAGATGCTGCTGATGCAGCAGTACCAGGAATGTGACTTATGTTAGAAGGGAAAATACTCACCCAGCACATGTTCAACATATGTTGCACGGAACACACAAGCCCAAACAGATAGCAAGAGCCAAAATATGCCTCCTAGTTCTGATCACTGGCAGAATGAAGCACAGAAGCTCTCAGGAAAACTTTTGTGCTGAAGGAATAGATAGTCAGGGCAGTGCAGGGCAGTTCGATGGGAAAAGGTTTGCATCGAGCAACACAATGGAGCAGATATGGAGGGAAAGGGATTTGCTGTCTTCTGTGGGGGCAGTAAGGAAATGGTTCATATCTTATGGCCTAACTTAGGACACTAGGAAAAGAAGTTAATACTCCCTTTGTTTAAACTGGAAAGCATGGCTCATATTTCCAGTGGTCCTGTAACATTTTGGCATTAAATAGATCAAGACAGTCAGTGTGAACGTGTCTTAGAGATGTCAAAATTATTATTGGTAGGTCAAACATAGGCATCAAAAGAAAGAAGAAGGACCCTGAAGGCTATTTCCCTGCAAATCAAAATGACAGCTGGTAATTGGCATCAGAGCATTTCTTCTGTCACCTCTGATGCCTTACTTAAGTCTTGCTAAGTCTGCTAGAACTAAAGTAAACATTTTCTAGTCTCAGCTAAATGTTGATAAACAGGACTTGACACTGTGAGTGGAACTGGCCAGGAATTTTCTGGCTAGTTCTTTTATGGGAAAATATGAATTTGTAAAAACTGACACTTTAGTCCAAAGAACATTTCCAAGAGACAGAGAGAGGTGTTTGCCCCCACAGTGATATGAGGATAGCAAGCAGGATATCTTATCCTTGCTTTATCTTACTCAGATCACAGATTTTGGTCTGGGTCTGCTTGGTGAGAGCCTGGTCCATGACTGCAGACACAGGGATTAGTCTGACATCAGCACCTCATGGTCTTCTACCTGTGCAACTGTTGATGACAACAGCTGATGTAAGAAGAGAGACAGATTTTCTGTAAATTAAGGCACATACCTTTGGTGAAAGAAAAGAGCAGAGCTTTTACCCTCCAACCTGCTGGAATTATACCTATCTCTAATTCATGGTCAAAATGTGACTTTCTAGAAGAAAATATTCTGTTTCATCCAGTCATAAGAAAGGAAGGATGCTGAAATCTGAGCAGAGTTTGAGTACAGTCCTCACCACATGTGATTCACTGTGCTGGTCAGTGCCAGTCAGCTGAAACCCACCAGTGGTAACCTCACTCATCCCCTCTGCATTTTACTGGTGTAACTCCCACCTTTTATGAAATACCCTCTCTGTTCTCTTAAGCCTTGAAGATTTTAGCAGCCTGCTGTCATCTATGAAACCAAGATCAAAGGCAACAAAAATGTCTATCTAATCTTGAATGTAATCCTCCTTACATGCATTTGTTCGTGAGCTGTGGGTTGGTGCCAGCAGTCTTTCTATCCCTTTCTTTGAGCTCAGGGATTAAGGCTGGGGTCACTCACACTGTTTCCACCATGGATCTGACTACTTTCCAGCTGTCCAGTTGTGCTACTATTCATGGTGTGTTGTACATAAAGGCATGAGCAGAGTTTGTGAGTAGTCCCATAGCATATGACAAAACTATCAGAAACTGGCCTGGCATTACACTTGTCACAACTATTTCAAGGGGTCAGCCACTGACCCCTTGGCAGCAGGACCAGACAGGTGGGACACTGCAAACAACTTCCTCTATAAATGCCAACACACTGTCCTTATCTGACACTGTACAACTCCAGGTGATAAAATCGGTTTGACAAAAGTGGAAGCTGGGAAGCCAGACCTGCAGGAAGCTGGAAAAATTAAATAAATGCATCACTTTATTTTTTTATTCTTCCAGATGGGTCTTCTTTTAGCTTTCATTCATGCTGTATTTCTCACATCTGTGCAAATTTGTTAGCAGTGAAACAGCACATCCAGCACAGACCACAGATCTTCCCTTTTTTATATCCTTTCAAAGCCTGGCCTGGCTCTTCCTTCCTTGACAGAGGATTTAACATCACCCTTTTAATATTCCCAAGATTTTCTTGGGCTTAAGTATTATAAATATTATGTAGTTCTAATTATTCCAGTAAGACTGCAAAATCTCAAGTGCTTTCATTCCCCTAAAAGCTGGCAACGGATGTGTAAGTTTTCTGTGGTTTTGTTTCACTTACTACACAATTTGTTTTCTCGTTCTCTCCTACTTGCCAGTGCAAAACCAAAATCTGCAAACTTCTCCCTAAACCACCCTGTGCCAAAATTTCCAGGAAGTAAGCTGTAGTATCAAGTCCCACAAGGAGTGGTTGTTCCCTCTGAAAACATCTGCACTGACAAAAGCACAAGGAAAGATGATAAAAAGCTATGCAGCTCCTATATTTTTTTGCATCTATGTGGCTATAACCTATTTAGTAAGCAAATTTCAAAATTTCAGCTGTGCTTTTTAATTTCACCCTATGATCGCATTTGTTGCATATAGAAATTGTTTTATCCACTGCTTCAAATAAATAATTTACCATTTTTATCTAAGATTACATTAAATTTAACACATTGATGCTACCTAGCTATAGTGCACTTAGGATAATAACTCTAAACTTAAATAATAATATTTTCTTAGGTTTTTAAAGAGAAAGAGTTAATTAGCTTTAAAGTGTGTATTTCTTAGGTAAGTAACATTAGTCATTGTTCATTGTGAGAAACATAGCCACATATTTACTGTAATCCAGATTTCTCTTGATCAACTAGGAAAAACAATACCAGTTTTTCTTCCCTAGACTTAAGAGAAAGACTCCTATTTAAAAGGACTCTTGAGAAAACAAATTCCATTTCAAAGGTTATTAGCAAAAAGAAGCCTTTGTTTTAATCTTAATGGAATCATTCTCTTAGGATGACACAAATATCCATAAAGCACCATGATTTCATTTGGGTTTTCCCTTGACACAAAACAAGATTAGCCGGCGTGGTTTTTTTTTTCCTGCATTGGGTAATACAATAATGGCTAGGTTGTTTGTCTCTGGCCATCGCACGAGCATGCAGGGATGAAGACATTAAAGATTTCCTCTGCAGAGCCGCTGAAGAGCGGGAGGCGGTGCGCCTGGAGCGCAGCCTTCTCCTGCTCCGCAGCTGCCGGGGCTCAGCATCCCCCGAGCCGCCGGGCACAGCCGGCTCCCGGCGCGATGCCCGCTCATGGCCAGGGAGGGAGCCGAGAGGAACCTGGGCTCTCCTATTCTCTGCAGCAGCCAGCAGACTCCATCCGGCCACAGCACGCGGAAAATGAAGCTGCTGCTTCCTCCGCTGAGCAGGGCGCGGATTGCCCTGCGGTTTGCAGCTGTGAGGGAGGCTGTCCTTCCTCCAGCCAAGGGCTCTGTTTACATCAGTGCAGCTGTGAGGTCCCCCGAATGCAGCGCAGCATATAAAAGCCAAAATGAGCTCCAAACGGTGTGAACCGAACTATCCTGCTACATCTGTGTCTTCAATCCCATCCAATAAAATGCCCACTGGTAACAAAACAGAAGGAGGCTGTAAGATGCAGAGCACGTGCTAGAGCATTACTAGTGGATAGATCCTACTGTGCCTCCATGGAAAAGGAGCTACCCCAGCCCCTGGCAAGGCTGTGGAGAGGACCCCTCACCTTCACAGAGTGTAAAGTGACCAAATGGTAAAATATTTGCCTGATTTTTACCAATTCTGCTATGGGAATAATCTCCAAAAATAATTAGGCCAAGATGAGTAACTGAGTTTACTTAATTTGTTCACAAATCCTTCCTGTTGATAAAAAAAATAATAGGGAAAAGTAATAGGCAACTCTTCAAACAAACACTCTGAGGTCTTTAGACTTGAAAATGTGTTCATTAATCAGGGGGCAAGCCCTTGGAAAATACTGAAGAGGTCCAAGTGCTGAAAAATATTCTTTCCCCTGCTAGTAAATTATCTATAAAAGCAAGAGGCCTAACTATAAAACATTGCAAAGCTGGAGAGGATCAAAATTCGCTCATACCCTATAGCATGAATCTAGAATCTGTCTGTACCTAATAAAAATTTCCTCCTTAGTACATACTGCCCAATGAGATTCGCAATTCCTAAGTTCAGGGGGATTTTTCTTTCTTTGAAAGCATCTACAGTGAATAAAAAGACAACATCAAAAAACCTTTTAGAGCACAGAAAGAAAGAGATTATTGTTTGTAGCAGATATCTGCAGGAAATTCTGCTCCAGTTATCATAACCTGAATGTGTTCTCAAATTAAACTACCATGAAAGTCCAACAAGCAGAGCGAGGTTTGTTTTCTTCACAGTTCATTGTGAGCTTAGGTACCTTCTACTACCTCAAGGCAGAGCCAGTGTTGCATTTGAGAAACATGTCATGCTCCAGGTTTATTTGCATTCACAAGAACAGTATTTTGTAGCACAGTTTGATAAACAGTTTTTAAATAGCAAATGTTACTGATAAAAAACAAGAGGGAAGGTGTTTTTCAAGACAAAGGTTTTCTTTGGGAACAACAGAAAGGAGGGCATGTAGAAAGCCTTGTACCCCGTGGAGCCCTCCTGGAAGTAAGTAGCACTCTAAACAGAGGCATTATCAAAGGAGTCCTGAGCATCTCAGGAAATTAGCTGTGCTACCTTAACCACATTTGTATTCAAATCCTTATTAACATGGGCATCGTATCTGTGCTACACTTTCATGATTTTGAGGCTATAGCACAGATGTGTGACAATCATTTGCATTGTATGTTTTGAAAAATAGTGCTCAATATAATAAATCTGTTTTTCAGAATGTGCAAGAAAGGTTTCCTTTCTAAATAAAGAAACCATTTTCAGGAAATGCAGAGTTTCTGTCAAAATATTAGAAAATAATTTTGATAAAGCATTTGCAAAATATTAGAAAATATATATATAGTACACAAATTATCATTTCATAATTACAATAAAAGTATTTGCTTTTAATAGGGACTTTCCCCCTTCAAAGCATTTTTTTACCAGTGAACAACTGATGTTTTGATCAGCAGGAGTAAGAGGAAAATATGCTGTGAGTAAATGTTTTTAAATGCACAGCACAGCTAGCTAAATATGCAAATAATATATGCAACATTCATTTCCTATTATTTCCTAAGGAGAAAAATACGGAACTGTTCCATAGGATTCTTCAACAAGTCCTGAAGGGTTGCTGAGAAATGACCTGTCTATTCCTACATCTGCTTAATTAATGCAAGTGAATGTGTCAAATATCCATCCTGGTAATGGATTAAGAAATTATCTACAAGCAGCTTTGGAAAGCTGTAGGCAAACAGAATTTCTCAGTATCACTAAGCAGAACATTCTGCCCTACATCAAGGCATAGCTGAAAAAGTTGAGGTAAAGTGAATGGGCTACAGAAATATGTATAGCTTTAAATTTTCTTGTAGCAGACCAAAGCAGCATTACCATAATTGTTACATCCATCATATATCCCATCACAAAATTTCTGGCTCTCCCACTCCAGGTTTGCCAATCTTGAATGCATATTTCTCTCTTTTTTTGCTGGTGTATCTGTAAAGCTTCAGGCGAATTTCCCTCACTGATCCATTTGCACACACTCCCTGAATCAAGCCAGAAAGATGCTTCTTATCTCCTTCAAATTCCTCCTCATGACATACATATTCTGGGATGCTGACAAGGAATGAAAACCTGTAGCAGCTGGGGTGAGCAAAAATCACCTAGGAACCAATTTCAAAAATGCCTTTTTTGAAACAATGTTAGTTGACAAAGACACGTATGATTATATTTCCCATGCCTAAATTTTTTCCTCCACTTAATTATTGTATCTTGGCCTCTTTAGATGACTTCTCTATTTGTTGATACAAACAGAATAATTTTTACAGATAAGGAGACCAGAAGGCAAGGAAACATGGCAGATGGTCTTTAATAAGAAAAGCATTGACCTAGAGCAAATGAAACACTATCATTGAAGGAAGTCACTCTTTCACAGTTACAAAGAGATTGTATGGGACATTTCTCTGCAAAATATTTAGCCATCAGACATGCAGTTTTAAAACAGCTAAATGTCTTTTCAGAATTGAAGTCTGCTTACACAGAGAAGAAAATTGAAAAAAAAAAAAGACTCAATGAAGCAATTAGTGTCAGCATTTACCATATGAGGAGCTTCCACTGTGGGTGTTAAATTCACAAAAGAGTTGGTAAGATCAATAAATCTGGTTCTGTTATATTGTCACCTCTTGGGAGTAGGAGGAGACAGTAACTGATGTCCAGACATGTCTGGTGCCAAAACTTTGAGATAGTTGTGCAAGGACACCAGATGAGCCATGCAAAATACCTAGTCCTGAAGGGATGGATCAAGAGCTGAAGGCCACAGCTCCTTATTTAGTGCTGCTCTGAGGTGCTTTCTTGTTCCTCAAGGACCCTGGCCAGTAATGTGGCCCCAGGACTGCCACAGGGTCTTCTCACAGAGAATCAGCTCAATATATTCTGGCATTTCTAACAAATTTGTAGATGTGTGGGGCCTTTGGTGTGAACCTTCCTCTTTTTTACAAAAATAGAGGACAGGCTACAACAGCTGGCCAGAGCTCTGACCTGTTCCTAAGGGTTTATCCAACTCTTTGATAAGTGCTGTACTGCACTCACCTGTCTCTCCTCTCTATCATCTGTCCTTCTCTCTAATCTAAGCAACTACAGATTCAAAAAATTGAAATATGAACTTTGACCATAACAGCCAGAAGGTCTTCAGATATGAATTGAAAAGCAGGATACTCTCCGTGAAGCAAAGTACCACTGAGCAGGAGATGAACCAGTCTTCAGAAGGCAACGGGACAGGTTCTCTGCTAGTTTCACTGGCTGGATAAATGCTGGTTTCTCCTTGCATTTTCAAGAGGTGTTGAAACAGAGGAGCAGATCTTAATTAGCATAGTTGTTTCTCTCAGCCATTAGGGACTGGTACCTCTCTTGGGTTAAGATTTGGAAAAGAAGTCTGAAAAAACTTAAGGGGAAAAGTAAAGCCTCAATTGCAGATGACAACACCTTTCAAGGAGCCATATCCTTTACAATTTTCCCAGCAGTTAACACAGGTCTTGGGGAGTGTCAGAGACAAGAAGTCTCTGCCCCTGGGACTTCACCTAGGAGAATCCTGCAATTTTCCAGGGAGAACTTGCTGTAAGAAACAGCCTAATTTGAAAACTCAGGAGAGCACCATAGCATGCTGCAGATGGGATAAGAAAGTTCTTCCTGGATGGGAGAAGACTACATTATTCTTCCTGCCCACAGGCTGCCTTGCCCTTCCCTGTCCTGTAAAAGAATGCAAACAAGAGGAACAGAAGGAACCTATGACTGGGTGTGAAAACTTGAAACATGGAGCATCAGAAAACTGCAGAGAACTACTACAATCAAGAAGAAAGCATTCCAGCTAACTGAGGAGAGGGAGAAGAAGCAACAGTCCCTACAAGACCCAGGAAAGCTACCTAAAAGTATTTTTCCCTTTCTTGGTTCCAAAGAGACAGTTTTGGTGTGTAATCCTTGTGAAAGGATTTACTCCATGAAGCCCAGTTTACAGATATACTGAAATGAGGCAAGAAAGAGTGTTTTGGACACATCTACTACACATTTGTACAATTGTACATTTGTACCTTCTACTAATTAGCTTTTTGTGTTCCCCTGATGAACATCATGGCTTCTATGCAGTTTTTTCTTAGATATACAACTGTATAATTGATCACAAATGTCTATAGTGCCACATCGCTGTACAAATACACAATAGGAGGCTACAAGTCTGAGACCTGAAAGTTAATTGAATTCCCAGTCTAATATTTAGGCATCATGTTATCTGTACATATTCTGGACTTACTCCTTTATCTTGCACATGTTCTGTTTTTCACTTCCCCAGAAAATCACTAGCCTTATCAATATTTAAATATCAGATTAGTCTGATGTGAACCGCTCTTTGGCAGGTTTTGTTGAAGTCTGTCCTCTGTTCCATTCACCTCTGTTTTTCATTATAATTTCTTTCAAAATCCTTTCCTCCTCTACTGAATGCTCCTTAAGTTTTGTTTATGGAAGGCTACTAAATGAGCCATTAGCCTCGAAAGCAAGCTATTAATCTGTGGTGGCATCATTTTATACTCGCAACACTGAGTAGGCTACACCTTAAATGTACATAGCTAAAATACAAGACACTCAGCACTGCTACTTTCTTTTTTTCTGCTGAGTGAGACTAAAAAATTGGCTTTTACTGGCAAATTTCAAATCCTGTATTTGTTTTTTGGTGCTGCCCTTAGAGAAATCACAGAAGAAACTCCAAGACTGTCCTCCAAGGGCCTCCTGTGCCAAAATCTTTGTTCTTGCCTGTGGCCTGTGCCCAGTCTTTGTATTGCATCCTCTCTCAGCTTTGGCTCCATCACCCTTCACTTAGCCCTTGGCCCCTGATCGATCCTCAGAAACCTGAGCCCTACAGTGAGAGAGAGCCTCAACCTCACCTAGGGCTGGGAAGTGCACAGGCTCCATCTCTCACTCCACCTGCTTCCAGGACCAGGGGTTTCTGCTACTCCTGCTACTGCTGAGCAGCTCCACAGGAGGCTCCTTCTTGATGCTACATGGTCTGGGAAAGGGTTCCAAGGCTGGGTTTCTAGCTGTTCGACTAGGATATCCTGGAGAGCTCAGGGACACATGCTCTGCTCCCTCCATGTTTAAAGGAGCAGATGTGCTATTTCAGGGATATTTCAGAAATATGGGAAAATTCTTACAGCCAGCTGATTTTTTTTCCTCTCTTCTAATGCCTTCTGCTGCCACTCCTGATTCCTAGGAGCCATTTTCCTTCTCTTTCTGGATTAAAAAAAATACTTTTGAATTTGAGCTACTCTTAGTCAACTTGAATCTCTGTCCCATTGAATGTTTTCCAACTCTACTACTTTTTTCAAGCCCATCACTTAAAGGCTAAATAATTTTCTCAATATATTTTAACATTTTTTAGAAGGCTTATTTTACCCTAATATTTCGTGGTTTACACTTTTTGCCATTCTTTCTGTTCTGTATGAACTGACTTCATTCCTGAT
The DNA here is from genome assembly GCA_003676055.1 of Chloebia gouldiae. NCBI lineage: Eukaryota > Metazoa > Chordata > Aves > Passeriformes > Passeridae > Chloebia > Chloebia gouldiae. The sequence continues at coordinate 1,206,270 of QUSF01000038.1, forward strand.
ATGTCCCTGTAATAACTTTTGTTTGCTGAATATGCTCACTCCTACCATCATTCACAGTCAGCTGTTGACTTGAATAGCTTTGGTAATATATTGTTATCATTTCCTTGCTCTTCTTGTTTGGCAAATTCCTTTTATATTTTGTGATCTTTATTAGAGGAGAGTTCAAGCCTCTAAGTCAAACCCCTGAACACTTCAGTCCAGTTGACTTTACTAACCACTTCCTTCTACTTCACAAACTTTGCCTCCATGAAATGACTCTTTATTTTAAAATTCATCTTAACTTCTGCTCATACAATGCAAGGTAATTTTCTACAATCAACCCCATTAGAAGGTCCATAAGCCTACAAAAAACTAGCCTGAAATAAATAAGTGAAAATCCTCTTTGCCCTTTTGTGATTGTGACAGAGAAAATTAGCAGTAAGGACTCGGCACTTTTGTTAGAAAAATGAACCAATAAGATCTATAAATACAGTTTTCATTTATAATAAGCCTTAAATTTGTATGTTTCATAAGGAAAATTTCTGTTTCACTAATGAACTGAAATAATATCTTCTGGAGGTAAAAATCTTAGCTTTATGGGAGTAAACAAGGAACAGAGTTTAGTAATGTTAGGACTTAGCCCAGGAGTTGTGAAAGCAGTATCAAGTGTGGAAGCTCTCAGCCTGCTTTAAAGAAGCTGGCTGAGTATCTCATCCAAAGTGTCAGGAAAAACAGGCTGATAAAAGGCATCTGGGAGCAAACTCATTGTTTTTCATTTTTACATGTACTCTGTGTATTTTTGTAAAAGTTCTAGGTAATTGTTAGGAGTTCAATGTGGTAAGAAAATGCTGACCTAAAAGTGAAATGTGAAGCTTAAAATTCAGGCCCAAACTAAATAATAGGTATTATAGTCACATGCATTGGGGCTCAGACATTATCTTCACATGAGGGGATACAGTTTTTTCTTTTAGCTTAGTTTGCTTTTACTTTATTAGTCTTGTAGCTAAAGATGGATAAAAAATTCTAATAAGAATTCATTTGAATTTTCCTTCCACAGGCATAGACTACCCTAATTTGTAGCTTCATGATGTTCAATATTCAAGTGGCATTCAGGTGCCTAGGCTGCACTCTAAATGTCCTTTCAAGTCTTGGAAATTCAGTGCAACTGTTTACTCCACAAAATATTCCAGGCATTCATTACCTTGTTTTGCACAAGAGTTTCCATAATTTACCCAGAGTGTTATAGCATGCCGCAAGAAGCTGACAGAAAAAATCCCAACAGCAGATAGGCACAAGGCCATCTTCCCTCTAAGACATCTATGTACTTGGGGGATGGTGAGAATGGGTGTGAGGCAGGAGTGCAGGGAGCCACTGTCCAAGTTGGCACAGGTAATTTCAAGATAGCTTAAATATCCTTACAACTTGCTTCAGTCCAGCTCTGGTGAGTGGGATGTCACAAAAGGACCTAGGAGGTGTTGGACCCTGTCTCTGTAGCAGTGCAGAGTAGACAACAAGGCAAACCATCCCACCACTGCTGCTACATGGGTACCACTCACACAGCTCCTTGCAGGTGTTGATGGTACTTGCACCAAAGTCCTCACACCAAACTTTCAAACCTTAGGAGCATTGAATGGTATTGAGAAGTATTAAGTTCCCATTTTCCAGTAAGGTTCTTTTTGCAATGCAGAATTGTTTTTAACAATGTTATTATCATTAGGCATTTCAGATTCTGTGTACAATTACAAGTCAAATTTAAACTCTGGAGTTGAAGTCATGGTTTGCTTAGGTTCTTGTGAAATTTCCCTCAGAATAAATTAGCCCAGTGTGGGAATTATGTGAAAAATACCTACAAATCCTAATTACTTGTCCCAAAGAACAAGTTCTTAATATATTCACCAGTTTTATTTGAAGCACTCATACTATGTTTTTATTTCATTTTTTCAGCTCCTCAGAGAGATGAGCACAAGGTCTGAGACACCTGAAGGAGAAGATCTGTACTCAGCTCAGCAGGTTTTCACATCCCAGGGGTTCCCTTTCGCCCATCCACTCTATACTGTGAAGCCTGTTCTTTGCTACCTGTCTTGCATCTGAAAACAAATATATATGAGATAGGAAACACGAGCAGGAGGAACAAATCAGAGTGGACCACATTGTAATGAAACATAGCTTTTCTTCCTCTCTAGTATTTACTAGAAAATAGATATCAGGTTTGTGACTGACCAAACCAACTGCAGCAGGCTTTGTAGACAAATGAGGTTTTAAAAAGCCTTTTAGATCCAGGTTTCTCATGATCCCTCCTGGCAAAGAATTAATCAGTTCAACATGTGAGGGGGTGTTTTGGTCACTGTTGAGTTGATGTCTGAATTGCATGTAGACAAAACAGCCTGTTCGTTTTTCTTTCAAAGAACAAGCTTTGTTATTTAATGAAGGACTACAATTCATATTTCTTCCTGAAAGGAAAAAAAAATCTATATTTATATTTTTGTTTTGTGAATGTATTATTCTTTACTTGGGTGGTAAGCTAGCATTGTACTTAAGAAATTGTTATCTTTCTAAAACCTGCCCTCAAAAACATAGTAGCTTAAGCCAACTATCAATGTATTCAATACTTACGTTTTACAATTTCATGGTTGTCGTGTAAGAATTCAGATAAGTAAAACAAGACTGACTAATTGCTATGGCAAAATGTTACAGACGTTTACAAATAATCAGTCATTGTAATGAATTACACCTGTGTACTACAGCTAATTATTAATGCTTGCTTTACTTTGGGGGGAAGGAGGTGGTACTTATTTGATTACTGATTATAATTTTCTAGTTACAGCTGACAGCCAAATATTTTTCTTTCATTCCCAAATAATAGCTATTAGGTTAAAATATGTTTAGGCAAATCTCCTATGTGTTTGCACAGTTCTGCAACAGGAGCCCAGCACAGGGTCAAATCCAGGGCTCAGGCTGGGACACTGCTCTTTCTCACCATGCAAATGCATGTTTTCCTGAACACATTTCTCTTTCTTCCTTCTCTTATACCACTTGCAGCATTCACTTTTATATTATGAAGTGGTTTCTCCTAGGAATGAAACTCAGGGAGAAAGAGTGAATGTCTTTTAGCCAGTGGCAGTCAAGAAGATTCACAAGACTGCGCAAAAGCTGTTTGTGGCCACTGCCTGTAACACAGAGAGGACAGTGTTGGCAACACCTCTGTCAAGGGCTGCTTAGAGCAATGAACCAAAGACAGAGATGTGTGCTCCACGGGGAGAACTGTTGTTGGGTTAAGGAGAATTTTAGAGAGGCTGGTCTTTAATAGACCCTTTAATTTTGCATCAAAACTCATGTCAAGAAACACTGATAATCTCTTGCCTCCTCATATGTTGGTTAAGAGGTTAACGTGCAAGTAAACCCCAGGTAAATGCAGCATGGCATTACTCTTTCCTTTTCAATTTTTAACAATTACCTTGCTGTACTATCAGTTATTTTTTCTTCTTAACATCCTATCCCAGCAAATCCAGTGCCATTTGTTCATATGTATGCACCACATTGCTTTGCCACATCAGCTTTTCATTCTTACATTTCATTCTTGTTGTCAGACTCCAGCTTCATTATCTTTTTAATAGACTATTATTTGACCTCTGTCACACCCAATGTTACTTTTTATTTAAAGCAGCCCTGGCTTGAAGTCATTTAGAGGAATCAGCTTCCACTTCCACTGATGCACTGGGGCAGTTCATGTACTCCTTTTAGTCTTCACATGTATCAATTTTTATAAGGCTTTTTGTCTTCTGAGTGTGTGGAAGCCCCTTTGTCATTTTATTAAGTACCTGAACTATACATGAAACATAACTGTTCACATACTTATTCTTTGGCACCCTGTGTCATTCTGGAACTTCACTAGGGTAACTGAAAGACTTCAAATACAACCACTGTATACACCATTATATAGATGTATAGATAATCCTCAACTGTAGCACTGAGGATTCCAACAAATCAATACTTATTCAAGTCAGTAAAATCAGGGCCTTGTTCTGATTTTTTGTGTAAAATTTTTACTCCTCCATTTCAAAAAATAATGATTAAAACTACTGTCCATAGACTTCTACACACTTTGCGGAACTCATTATAAACCTCATGATTTAACCTAATGCATTGAACAGCAAACTCCCACAGCAGAGGGGCAGGTCCATGGGATGCTCTTTGGCTACTGTGCTGGGTCAGCAGCTCTGGCAGAAAAGTGAGGCCAGCAGCCAGGGGACAACTTTCATCTCCCTAATGAGAAATGTTGGAGCCTTTACATCTGAATGCTTCATGAACACTCCCCTATCTGCTTCAGAGATAACTGAGGCATGAACAGGAATTATTTACTCAGTTTTGGAGTGTGATTTAGCTACAATTAGAACCAATGTCAATTATGTAGATTTCCGAGTTATTAAATTCCTTCAGTAGATAAGCAGACTCCCTTGCTTAGCCCTTTGACACTCTTTTAGTGATTTTAATGTCTCTATTAAATTACAGGACTGTTTTCCATCTAAGAGAGGTTCAGTCATGAGCTTAAGAACAACTTATTGGACTGAAAAAAAACAAAGTTTAAATTAATGGTGGTATTATCAGTCAAATGATTAGCTGCCATCTCTAGCTTTACCTTGAGTACCAGTGTCCTAGAAACTAGAACTGTAATAATAATAAATAGAAATCCCAAGAACAATCTGAGTGCTAAGGAAATGTGGCAAATTTTGAACAGAGCCAGTAGGAAAGGAAGATAAAAAGTGTGAATTAATCTTAGCCAGAGAGAAACTCAGAAACTCTAAAAATACTGCCTGCTGTCTCTTCCCATATACCTTCAGAAGCAGGCAGCTACCAACACATCAGTCTGTGTCTATGAATACATGTAAAGATAGCAGATATCCCAAGGCATCTGAAATAGCTGCCACCAAACACAGAAGTAGTCCGGAGGATTCAGTAGGGACCCTGGCAATAACAGATAACAGTGAAGGGGAGGGGAAAGGCTGCAATTCACCTGTATTTTCATTCATTTCATACCACCATTTTTCTCAAGATGACTGTCATCCCCCAACTATTAACCCTTCAGGCTCTGCAGATGTAGACACTGAAAACTGACCACAGCAGCTATAATTCATCTCTACTCTTCAGCAAGTAGTTCTAGGCTAAAAGGTAGCTTTTAGCAGACTGACACTGCAATCTGTGTGGCATTTGAAAGTGCTTAAGTATTAATGGGTGGAAATGGAACCAGGCAGGCTTCCCGAGGGGCCTCCTACAAAACACTGGCCACCAGCTTCTTGCTAAAAGTCATCTTCTGCTGAGCAATGTATCTGAGTGAAATTAAACTCTCAGGACGTGCCATCTATAATGCTTACAGAACCAAGAAAGCATTAGGAAAACATGCAGAAATTGAACACATCATCTAATTTACCTCAACTGGATCGCATTCTGCAGCTGAGCAACAGGAGCGTACGGCATTCACCTTCTCATCTGGATCCACCTCACACACTGGCAGAGGCCCTGTGCAAAACCTGGGCATCTGGAGCTTTTGTGGATTGTATAGTTTCTGTAGGATATCTGTCCATGTTGGTGTTCCTGTCAATCAAGAGAAGACTCACCAGGCAAAAGGCTAGGAGTTTTTGTGGCACTTTGAGACAAAGGAGAGCCACTAATTAGGGCTTGACTCCAACCTAAGGGGACGCTGATCCCACTAAAGGCAAGTCTCTGTCAAAAGGATGGAGGTTTTCCTCCAGTTCTGAGTTTTCTCCGCAGTTTATACTGTAGCCTGTCCATCTACAAAGCATCAGATTCCAGTTGGCTGTGAGTCTCCTCATCTGACAGGAAGGTGAAAGAGGATTTTGAAAGAAACATGCACTATATTTTCTGTTATTTATGGCTTTCTCCTATTAAAAGTCAAGGGGTTTTGTAACTATTTAGTGAATTGATTTTTTTCCTTACCTTCTTATGCCTCCACATTTTAATCTGCTCAATGGAAATGCTGAGGGAGCCGATGGCCAGTGGGGAAAGTGGGTAAAATCAGAAACACATTCAACATAAGACTCTGTGAGAAATCTTAAGGATTATTCTTTTCCCTGGGAGAAATTATTTCTTTAAAGTTATCCCCAGTTTTACACAGAAAGGGGACTTGGTTATGTCAGGTTGGCCCAGAAATTTTACTTTCATCAAAGCTTAGACTGAGCTAAGCTCTTTAACGTTTCTCTTCTCCCTGATCTTTTTTCTAAAGGGGGACCAGGTTGCTAGTGCATTTAAACTCTACAAAATAGATTTTCATACAATTTTCACCAAATTTCTTCCTCCTTTCTACAAGTTCAGTTACTGCCATGCTGCAGGGCTTCTTTATAAGAAAAAATGCAAAACCTCACAAAAGACATTTTTGTGCCAGCCTTGCTGTCAAACTGGGTCTTTTATGACTAAGACCTCAAAATTTTGAGTAGAGTATAAAAATTAACATATTTAGCTTATGTTAAATAATTACAATAAAATAAAAACAAATACACACATCATATTGAATTGTCTCCATATCATATAAAAATGAAAAAGTGTTGCTTCATCAAGTTAGGTGTTAAACACTTAAGGATGTAGTGTTCTTTGGAAATACGATAAGCAAAATAAATCAGGTTTTCAAAGTGCAAAATAACCATTGGCTAACATTATTATCAGTGTGTCACAGAACAGTTTGGCAGGAATTCATTGGTTTGTTTACAGAGGCTTCCTTGCTACCAATGGAAGGAATTTGTTTTTTTCCTAAAAGATAACCAGTTTTCCATGAAGCACAAGATACTGAAAACTCCATTACAAGCCAGAAAGTGATGGTGGCTGCTTGTATACTATGGGCTGTGCATTTTGCAATGTTCATGTCTCCATGAATACTGTCAAGTTACACATCAAGTTTCTTTTCAACCTCAGCCTCCCCTTCAGAGCACAACAGTAGAATCCGTTTTAGTCAATATGGGCAAGTTCCAAAACCCCTACTGCTCCCTTTTGGACTGCAGTTCCACTGGCTTTGACCTGGAGAAAATGATGCTATTCAGGCAGAAGGTGGTAGGATGTGGCCTTCAGAACCCTTAAAGTCAGGAAACATTTAGGAAAAGCCTCTTCTTCTGAGATTATCACCTTTATGTTCATCACCAGGTTTCTCCTGCTGCCTCTCACTCTTAACATGAAAAGGAAGGGAAGAGTTGTTCATGTGATGGTTTGGATAAAAAGCACTTTAAAAAAATTGAACAGGAAAAGGAAAAAGAGGCTTTGCCTTGGATAATAGTAGAAAAAGAGACTTTACATGGAGAAGTGTACAATTGTATAAAGGTTACTGGTGGTACAACCTAAAGCCTCTGCATAGCTGAGCTATCATTTAGGAAATTACATTTTTACTCCACAGACCAGAAATGTCGGCCTTTGGTCTTATCAAAATACCTTACTTTGGGGTATCTGTGATTTTTCCTCATCCTTCTGAGTTTTCCTGAGGAAAAGAAAGTGATGTAGCAATTGATAAACAGCATAAACAAGCTCCAGACTCTAGTGAATTTTCCTGCATAAACAGCAGGAGATCTCTCATAGGAAGAGGCCTTCTTTTCCTGGATGTCTAAAGGCGAATATGCATGTAAGATTTATTTGTAGTACAGTAACACAAAGAGGCTCCAGCTGAGATAATAACACTGGTTTTTTTCCAGGTGCTCTTTACACAGAAAAACAGAAGTCCTTGTGTCTGAAAGTTTGCAACCTATCTACAAGAGAAAAAGGAGGCATTATTGCCTCTTTTCTTGCACAGACCACATTAAGATGCTAAGAAATAAAATAATTACTCCTGAAATCACCAGAGGAGTACAGAATCTAAATTTCCCATACTTATTGCTTGGGTAGAGTGACCTAGATTTTCCTTGCCTCCTGCTCTGGCCTGTTGGGTTTGATCTGACCCAGTGACAAACATGACCCCACAGAGGGTGTGTGGAGCAGGCAGAGAGCCAGGGGCAAAGCCATATCCACTCATGCACCCTCCAGATCACCACACAACCCTCCCACTGCAATGCCTCCTACTCAAGGGGAGCCAGGGATGTAAAACACAGTGCAAGAGACCCCTTGAAATGACCTATGTCTGCAAACAGGAAGTCTTCTTCCTTGCTCCCAAATCAGAGATTTCCTTCTACTCCAAAACATAAAGTTCCAGGCCTTGTGGGATCCTTTTATTATGACTATTAGTTTTACTTTGGATGATCTCATCATTCATGTAAAGTTCAACTCCCACATGAGAAATGTATACAAATGGAGGGGTTAAATAAACTCATAGGGATTAATCCACTCTGATTTCCTTTGGGAAAATGAAAAAGTTTTTATTCATGTCCTGCTTTTCAGGCCAATACCTTTCTGCATTTATTGAGTCTTCTGAGAATTTTCTCCCAGCTTTGAGACATGTAGTCAAATCTCTTTCCTATTCCCTATGGTTATCCTGGCTTTTCTCTCAGTCACGTGTACGATATGTTTTTGATAAACTAGTATTGACTGCCACAAAAGCCCTCAACATTTATTAATGTACTATTAAAATTTTATCTTGTAGAGTGTTTATTTATTGGAAAGAGATAGAATACTTGAGTCCCTTCATGCCCTCAGTAGACAGCAAAGTTGAATTACCTCTGACTCTGTCCAGCAGAGCTGAAAGGCATCAGCAAGATTAAACATTTCCACAAAATGTCACATCCATGCACACAAAAATAGGTTTATCAACACCTTGTCTCCTTTCACCTCTTCTGAAATACAAGTATTATCTTTGCTAATATCTAGCTTTATGATAGTAACACATTTTTATATTTTCTAGAAGAAATATACAGTTGGACATGCAAATTCATGCAAATGTTCTGCCAAAATCCTAGGAAAGCATTTATCCCTTGTTGACTATAGGAACCTCTTGCAGTTTTACTTCTGCCTTTAGCATCCACTGCCAGAAGTATTCCTGCTATCAGTCTCTTTATCTCTGCATGCAGCCTCATTTAATCTACTGAAAAGCTGCAATATTTGAGTTTTGAGTAATACCTGCCTATTCTGAATCTACATCCACTTCACCTTCTCTTTCACTATTTTCTTTAAAAATATGCATCTGAAGAACTTCGTGACTTTTTTTGAGTGTTTTTTTCTGAGTTATGAGTCAGCTTGACTTAGCAATTCTCACCTCAGCACTACGATTTTTTACTTATAACACACAGCTCTCTTCACCCACCACAAAATTTTTCTTTCTTAGAGGCTCTCTGTCTAACTGCCCAGACTCAATATCAATAAGGTAGTTTTATTTATCTGTTTACATCCAGTGCTTCTTTTCAAAAATCTTTCTGTGTCACTTCTGATACAAACTTTTAATGATATAAACAGCTTTGTGACCCTCCTCTGCACTGAGGCTTTATATTCTCCAGTCTAGTCTCATGAAAATAATCTGCCTCATTTAATCAAACTTAAGCTTTTCAATTTATTAGTCTTAGCTGTCCTATTTGTGTCTCAAATGGGATTAGTTCATGTTCATTTGGTTCCATGGTTATTTTCTATAATGTCATTTATTCTACAACTTCCTTTGCTGCTTACCTAAATCAAGTCTAATAAAATATTGCTTCTTGTAGCTTCAGTGATTATTTAGTGAATAGCAGTTAGTTACTATTCCTTTGAATATCTGAGCACAATATTTTTTCTCCTATCTATTAACTTACACATTAAGGCCATCTAAAAGTATATTTTCCATGCTCAGATAAGACTTTGAGGTCTACAAAGAACTGACAGTACCTTGCTAGTAGAATTTTTCTTGCAAGGCATCTCAAAATTTACAGTTACTCAGTTTCTTTTATAGCCATGCTTATTTCATTTTTCCAAGAAACATACAGTGAGGTGTCTATATGATATCAGACAAATTACCTGTTGCAATGTGGTTGACTACATATTTTGTTAAAAAATTATTTGGTGTTTTGTGGAATTTTTTTCTTTGAGAAGTGTACAGTGTATTTTCTCTGAGAGGTGTACAGTGACATATTTGATTTTCTCCTTAGCCAGATTAAAACCAGATAAAAAGATTCAAAAATATGCATTTGGGTGGAAGCCAAAAAAAGAAAGTAGGATCTGCCCAGATTAATCACTCTTAATTTATTAATCTCAGAAAAGAGGGTTTATAGGTGAAACCTTTTTGTATTTTTAACATTTGGTGATAAGGTTCCATATAAGATAACTATAAACTATACATAAGGTTGCCAAATTATTGTAGAAGAATATAAATCAAATTTATACCAGTGATAATCCAATAGAAGTGCAGACTTTGGGAAAAATAATAAAATAGAATTTAAACACTTTATTTTTCAGATACTATTTTACAGTAAGACTTGCTACATAAATTTTATGTTGCAATAGAAATCGGTTTTTTTCATGGGAAAGCCATAGAACATTTACATTTGCATTTATGTTAAAAATGTGGCTGTCACTGATCAGGGAATGAATGCATAAATCTTTATTTTAATTAGTAAAGTAAAACAAAGGAACCTTTATTTCAATTGTAGGTGTGCTACTTGGAAAGCTGCAGCTGACTGATATCTCACTACTCTCTTCAATCAGAAACTGAACCTTTTCACAATAACACACAATTGAGCTTGCTTTCCCTGAAACTCATAAGCAGTGCTAGTGTATAATCTAGGTCTCAGTATAATAGTTTTGCTTTTTATTTTATCCTCCAGAGAGTTCTGTTCAATCCTGTCTCTTGGGTGACTTTCTTAAAACCCCAGAAAAGAAAATAAAATGTGACTTTCTGTGTTCCAAAGGCATTTGATGTTACATCATGTGTCTTTATAATTAATTCTTTTTAATAAAGATGGGATTTTTTCCAAAGGCCTGTTTTCTCGCACTGTTTAAGAGTGGCACCCAACTGGAAAGTCACACTGAATGGTCATAGGGTCTTTCAGTTCTCCCATGAAGACCTGCCTATTTGAGTGTTTTATAATGTGGCCATTTTTATTCACATCAGGCTAAATCTTGGCAAGTGTGTCCAGTTTAGGAGTAAATGATTTGTATGGAACTGAATTGATCTAGCTGCTGCTCAATGAGAACGATGCCAAAAACCACAGCTCCTGAGGTCAACTTCCACCTCACAGGCAAGCCAGAGGCTAGCTGGGTGTTAATCAAACTCTGGTCTGGGATACATATGCCCTCGATCCATCCCATTTCTGTCCCATCCTCCCAGTCAGTTCTGCCTTTTTGCTTTCTGCAGAAGCCTAAGTGAAAGCCATTTCTTTCCTTATCAGACTATCTGGAGAATACCTATGTTATTCTAAACCAAAATTTTGCCATTTTGTCAGGAACAAGATGGACTCCAAGGATTATCTACAATGTTCATCTGGATATTAGATTCAAAACTAGATTTGCCAGTGCAGATGAAGGTGTGGAACATCCAGGCATGGGTGGTCCGGGACAGGCCACGGAGCTCATCCCCAGGAAAGCTTGCCTCTGCCTCCAGGCTACTGCTTGGGCATCAGGCAAGGGAGCATCCCAGTCTCAAAAACCCCCCAGAGGTCTCCTCTGGGACAGGATGCAAACCACAGCCCTCAAAGTAATATCACTTTTATGCCCTCAGGAAGCCTAGATTATATTTCTAATATTAATGTATTTTAATTTCAACCATTCTTTTAAATTATTATTTGATGCCTTTCAAAGTGAGAATTATACTGTCTTCTCTTCAGAACATACTGATTGCATTCTATATATATTGTATTCTATTATAAAGAAAAAGAAATTTTCTACTGCTGCAGTACTTCTTCCCACTGTTGTTTTTAGTAATATAAACAGCATATACAGGCCTTAGGGTGGTTCCCTGCTGCATTTTTCCTTTTTAATTATGAGGCCCACTTTCATTTCAACTGAGACAGAGATTATTTTCTGAGAACTAAGTAAAAGATAAGGTGTTACCTAATCCTACTAGCCAACTCATCCTTTTATTATCTGTAGTTCATCATGGAAATTTCAGATGATCTCTTGTGTCCTGTTAGACATGTCTAAAAATGGAATCAGGCCCAGTATTGCATATTCAACACTAAATTGTATAGAACAGCTAATCTCGTATGTTGCTGTGTTCAATTAAGTTGTTCTTTTGCTACCTTAATTATAAGTAATTTGACAATTTTAGTTTCCCAGTTCAACACTGTTAATGGACAGATAAAGTTTGCATATTCCCTATGTATCCCACTGTGAAGCTTAAAGTCTGCTGTTAACTGGCATGTAAAATCAATTTTTTTTTTTAATGCAATGGCTTACAATTACTTTCTCTACTTCAATGTCTTTAATGTTCATCCTTTGGAAATCTTTCTATTACATGGCACTCAATCCTCAACAAAGTAAATTAAATCTTATATCATTTTATTCCACTTCTGCCTGCACAAATATTTTGGTTTTATATGAAGAAGTAGTATAAGAAAAAACTATTGTATTTTTTTATTATTTTCCTTATTATTTCCTTATTATTATTTAAAAACCACTTTTGATCAGTGGTGCTCTTTGCTGAGAAACTTTGCTGAGTTTGCTCAGTGCAGGTAAGTACCAAATAGAGGTAAACTTGGTATAATTTAGTTTCAAATGATGGTAACTATCTATAACATCCCAAAGAGATCAATGAGCAAATAACAGCTAGGTCTTCTTTTCCACAGGCATGAAAGTCTAAAACTAATCTAAAATTAAAAGTCTTGCAGTTCATTATGGAAAGTGTTCTGCAGAAGGGTAGAGCTCAATATCAGAATGTATCTTCTGGAGGCTTTAATCTTCCTCCACTTTATTCCTCCTGTCCCAGGCAATAACTATTTCAGGGCTGCCCTCAGACACAACCTTCCATTCCTCTGACCTATTTGCATGTTAGACACAAAAAAGATGAGATATGCTGGGATGCAGACCCACACCCAGCATCTGCTGCCAAGGCAACAGGAATAAGACAATTCAGATAAAGAAGGAATGATGTCTCAGTCCTGCCAACACCCACCATTTCCTTCAAGAGAGGCCAATTTTGCCAGTAGATCTAGAAGTCATCTAGGATAAACACTTTGCACTTGGCTTACCTTGAGTTCTTCTGACTGAGACAAGTACAAAGCGTGGTTTACAGCAATGCTATTTAGAAACTGGAATCTGTGCTCTTCCTTCCACATGTATGTATATCATGAAGACATTTCTCGTGCCTTCTTCTTACACCATGGCCTGAGAAGACATAATCTGAACCTGAGAGTATGTGTCTTCTGCATAACACTGGCACACATCTTTGGCCATTTGTGATATTATTTCATTTCAGCACTTTGATTAGGTTTGTTCAGTTAGACAGGTATTATGCTGAAAGGCAATAGTCTGAATAGTCTACTCACAACCTGTCAATGAAGGTATTCTGCATGCAAAATTAGAAAAGGACCAAAAAATTCCACAGCTGTGGATAAACACATGAAAAAAAAATTGAGCAAGTTTAGTTAAATTATTTTCTTATTTGTCTTTTAAATTTCACTAAATGAAATGGGCTGAAATATTTTATTTCACATCAAACAACTCTGCTGTGTGATGTTGGGCATGGAAAACTCCTGCCTTTACCTTCCTGCAGGACTACACATTCCAGCAGAGTAGTAGCTGGGAATGTTCTCAGCAACAGCAGAGCACAGGAAATAATCTGTTAATTGTCTTTTGGAAGCCTTTTTATAAGCACAGGAAGGGAGTGCCATTTAGAGAGAAATGTATGCGTTTGGAGCACAACACTCTCTATGAGAAGTCGCTGGAGTCTGGCAGTGCAGGAAGCCTTATGCAGCCAGCTCACACGGTGTCACACACTGGTGTTTTTCAGCCTCTCAGATGTCCTCACAGTTCATCAGGAAACAAGTAGGAAATCCTCTCTGTGTGCCTTTCTAAATGTACTTTAAGTATTGCTGAGGCATGTCTGTTGAAAGACCTCAAACCCACTGAGCTAAAGCGGCTGCAGAGTGCAAGGGGAGCTGTTGCACACAGGCCCTACTACCCAAGACAGGAGACCTGCCTTAAATTGTGTCAGAGGAGGTAAAGATATTGGATATTTATAAACATTTCTTCATGGAAAGGGTTGTTAAACACTGGAAGAGGCTACCCAGGGAAGTGGTTGATTTACCATCCCTGGAGGCATTTAAAAGGTGTGTAGATGTGGCACTTGGGGACATGGTTTTGTGGTGGACTTGGCAGTGCTGGATTCATGGTTAGACTTGATGATCTTAAAGGCTTTTTTCAACCAAAATGACTCTGATTCTAAGATGCTCTCTTCATAACCTTTTTCCCTCTCCACTGTGCCTAAAAAAGTTACAAATTTTTACATTATGGTCTTAGAAACTGCAATGGTTGAATACACACATGGTGTATTACGGAACAGGGTACATGCTGTCACCACAGGTGATCAAATCTCTAATGAACCAGATTTAGATTGTCTCACACTCCTTAAAACCAGTGATATAAACCATTATAACATTCACCTTAAATCTTACTTGCATATTTAGAGATATCAGGTAAAAATGCTACTTACTATTATTATTATTATTATGATTGTTATTATTATTAGGCAAACTTCTAGCTTGATTCACAAAATCAGAATTTTTTTTTCCTTAATTTTTATTTAACTGGTTAAATAACAGTAGTTGATGCACTACAGAGGAAACATTTGATTATCTGTTTAAGAAAACCACAATGGAACATATGAAAAGCTGTAGTGGTTCTGGAAAAACTGAGGCAATGCTATAGGAAATATTTATAAAAGCAAAGTAAGTTTGAAAAGTTATTTCCAAAATGCAATTACAATTACTTGAGATAAAAAGATTTTAGTGATTCTCTGTCCCTGAAGAGTGTTTAAAAAAGAACATGCAAATATACATTTTACCTAACTGTAGTCACGGTAAGGTGATTTTAGAAAGTTTGGGTTTTTTAAATGAAGCTATAGCTCTAGGCAATTTTTAAAACACTGAAATAGGATTTTCTGGTACTACATGCTTACCCTGTAGCATTTCAAATCTACAGAACTATTCAAACAGTCTGTCTAAATGTATTAAATTTGGGAAGATAATTGGCTTTACTGGAAATACAATTATGTAACTGCATATTCAGGTATTTTATGTCCACTGGCAGTTATTTTTCAGCCATGGTGTTTTCATTTTACCTAAGCACTTATTTGGAAGTTTCATTTAGGATAGCAAATAATAAAGGTTAGTTGTAAGATTCTTGGGTTTAATGCAAAGGAATTCCTCCTGAAATATATATCACTGTACCTTGAGTCTTCAGGATTTATTTATCCCCATGCCCAAGTTTATATCATCTAAACAGCAAGTGGCTATTCCACTCCACCCTTTCAAGAGCTTTCCAAAAGCTCTCAGCAAGTGAGAGGGTTTTTCCAATATCTTTCCTTTCTTCTTGTATCCAACAAAAGCATTTTAATATTACAGCAGACAAAGCTTCTCTTGTGAACTGGCCTCACTTCCACAAAACATTAAGCACATGATTAACTTTCAATGCATTTTTTTAATTTAAGCTCAAAATGTATCCCCATATGACAAATATAGCTGATATATCACATATGTGAAAGTAGATGCATGCTGAATTGCTTTACCAAATGGCTGTCCTGTGTGCTGAAAGATAAGTATGTGCTTAACTGGTTGGACATTTTTTAATATCAGTAGAGTTTTTTCCACTGTATTTCTTTATTTCTAAACAAATCCCAGTAACAAACGATAAAGAGGCTTTAAAAAGGAGAGTTCTGATGGCTTTATGAAAGGCTTCCATTCATTAAATTTTTAGGATCATGATTTTACAAATACAAGTTAGTGCTTACTTTGGGGGATTTTATATTACTCAAATGAATTATTTGTATGAAGTACAGTATTTTATGTTGTACTATCTTTCATTTAACTGAGTTAAATTACAACTTTTCCTTTTTCTTTTTTTTTTTTAATATAGAAAGAGTAATTTAATTTTCTATCTTTTTTTTTTTTGCTCTTTCTTTGATTCACTTAAACTATTACTGTAGTGCTTTTACTTGTGTGTGTGTCAAATTTACCCTTAAAGTGAGGCAAGTAATGAAAAGTCCCCAAGAATGCCATGGGGTTTTAGTTAACTAAAGCTAATTGTTCCAAGGGGAGTAGATGCAAAAAGTTACACTCTAAGTTTTGCAAGTCCAGGTACCAGCTGAGTATGTTAGAGATGGTGTACCCAAGCGCTATAATTATTGTCTACCTTTTCTTTTCCAAAAGTTTCTGGGGACTGTGTATTCCATGGCAAAATTATTCTGCTGTTTTGTACAACAAATGCAGGTAGGGCAGGACTTCAGCTGTGGTAGCACTACTATTATTATTTAATTTCTATTACTCTGTTACCATTACAATACGAGCTATATGCTCTCTTCCTAGCCCAAAACAAAGTGTCCCTTCCTAAACAGGTATAGAGATAATGTAATGTACAACCAGAGCTATTGTAAAATGCAGGCGAACCCGGTAGGAAGAAATGATGATGTCCAACTCCAGTTCAGAAGGCTGAATTATTTCTTTATTATAATTATACTTTAATACATTAATATAGTACATAAAGGAAGATACTAAAACTACAAACTTGTTCTAACTACCATCTCTAACTTACTCACAACTCGTGACCCTCTCTCGAGAGTCCAGACACAGGTGGATTGGATTGGCCATCAGGCTCAAACAATCCTCACCAGAATCCAATCAAGCAATCACCCCAGGTAAACAATTCTCCAAACACATTCCACATGGTAAACACAAGGAGCAGAAATGGAACTTGTTTTCTCTTTCTTTCCTCTGTGCTGCTCTATGAAAAATCCTGAAAGAAAGAAGGATGTCCCTGCAACAGAGAGCCTTTTCCTCCTTCCTCAAATTCCATTTAATCAAACAAAAAAAAAATCAGAACTTTAATAGCAGGCAAATAACGAAAAACTGTGCATAGTGTTTGCATGAAATTTATGAACAGATTTGTCTAGGAATTTTTTTTTATCAGAGTATTCAAAACATTGGTATATGGCTAGAAGACCATGCAAACCAAGCAATAATCATTTGCACCTAGGAGTGATGAAAAACCAATCAAAAACTCAGGGTTTTCAGTTTAATTTTTTTTACATTGTTGATTTATCAAAACAAAGATCTCATAACACTAGCAATTGTAGGAAGTTTACACAGGTGTGTTTTCAGAAAGAATAGATCATATTTAAATATCAAAACTTGATCAAAATCTCCTCCAGATAACTGTGAGCTTTGCCTGTTGCAAGAAATGCAGTCAGTGTCACATCACCTATAATATTTTTCTGATATCCAGAAGAATTTCCCATAAACCAATTCTATTTTCATCACAGTACATTGAGTCTTACAATAGAGATTGTTTTGTATGAAGAATTTGTACCTATTGCTACAATAATCAAAATTATTCATACATTTTCACTATTATCTGAATTCCTTCAGATCAGAGCTTGATTCTGGTGCCACCAAACCAAAAATAATAAAAAGAAACAGCTGAAAAATCTGTCACAAAGCTATAGTTTTATACTTGTATTTCTTTAACCACTTTTATCTACATAAGAGTAATTCCCCACACCTCAGTTCTATGCATACATTGCCTTTCAGAAGCATTTGATTTGTTTTTTGGCTTCAAGGCTCACCCCAAGTATTCCGCCAATTGCATTGCTCAGTCCTTGCCTTGAAGTAAGACATACACAAGAGTTGCTGTTGCCTTTCACGTCATGGAACAGTTTTACTGTTGGTGGCTAAAACCATCCCCACTATCTCCCACATCCTCACATTCTCACTGAAGTACCTTCCTTGCTTTCTGTACAGTGGTCTTTATAAGAAGCCCTTTCCTGAGTGCTGGTTTCATGTTTCAAAATAGGAGGAAGCTTCTGACATTTTCCAGAAGCTCCCAGGCACCAGAGGATCCATAAGTCACCCAAATCTGGCAGTAAACCTGCCTGCATGTCTACTCTTTCTGCTCTCTCTCCTGTGCTTTCATATTTCATTCTGTCTCTTGGTGGTCATGGATGTATATACTTACCTAATAGCAATGTCTCTCGTGTGCTCTTGATAAAGAGCCTGGGGTCCCACCCAGGTGGTTTCACTGGCACAGGCACAGAGATGTTAAATAACCACAGACAAGCTATAGGTAAAAGCTTCCAGAGCTCACAGGGCTACATGATCCCAGATGTGATTATCTTTAACGTGGCAGTGAGCCACACTAAACAGACACTGCTTTAGTCTGGCCTACAGCCTTCATTAACATGGTGACAAAGCAGGCAGGTATGCAGTGCTGCTCCTGACAGCTTTGGTCCTGCCCACAAGTATTACCCAGAGAGTGCAGAGAGGGGATGACAAAGGAAGTCAAAAGAAGGTGATGAATCCCTGGCACTGTTAAGAACCAGTTCCAATTATTTCATTTCCAGTTGTGATTGATGAGGCTAAGGAAAGGGTCAATGTAAGGATCACTGTTTTCCTTCATTCTCTGAAGAGGCACAAGATAAATTGCAACCAGGCTGCATTTTTTTCCTGTACTTTACAGCAGTAGTTAACAATCCCAGTAAACAATACATTTAATAACACTATTTGGAGCAACAGAGTGCACCTGTGTTAATTTACAGGTTTTGCAAATGCAGGGACAAGGGTTGGCTGCTGGAAAAATGGGAATGAGATCCAGCCACATCTCTCCTGGATAAGCTCCTTTCTCACCGGTCTCACCTGACAGCAGCAGAGCTCTACATGCAGCTGAGCATTTTCAAAGGGTTTGCAAAAATGCATTTCAGATACATCCCCTTGCAAAAAACACTGTCAAAAGTCTTGCTGGCTCACCCATGGTCTCCTGCTTCTGTTACAATGAAATCAATGGAAAAGGCACAGCAGTGTCTTGAGAGACCCTTTATAAGCTGCACAATAAAGTGAAAGTCTTGGCTAAGGATGTGCCATTAAAGACTGTAGACTTAAAGCCACATATGTGGCAGATGTGTGTGATTGTACAGAGAATAAACAGCAGCTGCCTATTTCCAGTGACCAGAGTCCTGGCATATTAACATGGAACAAGTCTAATAAATGTCAGAGCATCTAATCCCCTAATGTAGACAGAGTAAATGATTATTATTTACTGCAGTAGTGTGACAGTGATAAAATAAAACAGAATATAAACTTAGGTAGGTAGGCACCAAGATGAACTGCAAATTTTCTCAAGTACAATACAGGTATTATTAAGTGAATACACCAAAATATTCCTCAAATATATAAATTTAGGCTCAGGAGTTTATCACACACACTCACTAGCTCCATGCACCTTGCTGAAAAGGGTCAATGCGGGACAACACAGACTGTGCCATGGCTTCTCAAGCTGGGAAGCAACTGTTGGGATCAGTGGAATGGCTACAAAAGTCAAGCTCAGGCACTTAGAACTGAAACCTGTAAGTATTATGAAAAACATTTCAATTTACAATGAAGTGAAGGAAATCTGTATCTGCAGTTCCCTAGGCAAGCCATCTCTTTTGCTGAATAGCTCAAGCAGTTTCCACTCTGCTTGGATAACCTGCAATTATTTGTTTAATTAGCTGTTCTGTTCATTGAATCTGGACACCTGATTAGGAAAAGGAACTTCTATCCTATGAATTCGATCAAAAGCCAGGTTAAAAGAAACTACCGAATTTCAGACTCACTGCATGCAATTTATGAATTTCCACAAAATTGAGAAGGTTGTTTAAAACCATTTGGCAACCAAATATAACATAATTAACAGTTTTGGGAAAAGTCACTGACACTCTTTCACCACTCCAAGAGTTCAAGAACAGTAGAAGGAACTGACAATTATTTTGTCCAACTATAGAAGTCTTCAGCTCTATATTTTAGTGACTACTGAGCTTTAAATGGAAGTACAAATTCCAGATAGGATGTTCTAAAAGAAGTGCTGACCAAGCACACAGTGTCTCAAAGCCTGGCAAGAGTCCATTGCCTTCCTACCTTTTCAAAAACTTTTTTTTTTTTTGTTTAAAAACAAAACCATGTAACTCTCTCAGTCATATAAATAGATTCCATGTTCAAATCCGTTTGTAATCCTTCAAGGAGATCTGTCTTTAACTCTCACACTCCAGAGAAAGCAAGATGCATGCAGTAGACTATGTAGGTAAGATTTAAGTTGGATTTAATTAAGGTAACTCTTAAATAACCAAGATCTGTTCCCTTCCAATGTAAACATGAACTATGTCCTCTCATACAATAGTGCTTGCAGCAGAGACTTCCTGTGGATGCTATGTTAGCATTTTCACGTGTCTGTGCCTGCCTGTGATTGTACAGGTTGCTGCAATGTGGCAGGATCTCTTTGCTATAGGCAAAGTGCCCTGTGGCAGTCACTGCCCAGAGCATCACATTATGGAGACTCCCAAGGGAGCAGAGCAGGTATGCCCTGTTGGACTGCCCCACCTAAGCAGGTTCACAGCTCTCTAAGGCCAGAAGGGAGTGTTATGGTCACACACAAGCATCACGTTTCTCCTTGTGCATGCAAAGGAACATTTAAGCAAGACTGGAATAGGATAGCTCTAGAGGAAACAGATATCCTCATTCTTCAGTATTGAACAGAAATGTCAGGTTAGGACCTTGTTTTTCTGACAAAACAAGAGACAATTATCAGCACTTACATCTCAGTCTATAACTTCCACTCAGGTTTTATCCATTTTTAATATGATGAGGGAATAAGCTCTCCATTTATAACTAAACTGCTCCTCACTTTCAGGAACAGACTTCCTGAAATTTATGAAGATCACTAACAATAGCTTTCACTTCTTCATTCCCATTGAATATGTAAAAGATAATCACAAGAAAACAGTCTTTCAATAGTTTGGAGCATTAACTTACTGCAACAATTAACTTAAAATGCAAAGTCCTAGCAACCAGAGCTACATAAAGGCTACTGGATTGTCTCTAGACCTGCCAGGAGCCTTGACACATAAGATTATACTAATTTATAAGACAGACATCATTTATGGCAAGACACAACCATAGTATGAACAAGCAGACTGGGCAAAAACAACCATGGCACATATCTGGGGATCGGCACTGCCAGAGGGCTGGTGGGTGAACTGCAGCCTTTCGACTCCCCTTTCCTCTTCATCCTGTCCATAAATCCTTGTGTCCTCAGCTCCAACAGACACTTTGAAAAAGCTTCACTTCAGGTAGAGAAGAAGTCATAGATGGAAGGCATCTCTTCTCTTTATTTTTGGAGTAATGCGGGATAACAGAAAAGAGAATGAACTTCCAATGGATACATCCTCATAGGAGGCTCTGTAACAGATTTATATAAAAAAAATCCCAACCAATCTGGTCTTTGAGAGAACATTTCTCCATACCCTCTGAAACACTGTAAGTACATATATGTGTGTATATAGACTCACACAGCTGCACTATTAGATCACATTCAGAGCATTCAGTCCCAGACTGGCAGGGGAATTTTTCATTCATCAGCAACAAACTCTGGTATTCTATCAGCAGTGTATTTAAAATAAATGATATTTGAAGTCTGGTGCATATTTGAAGTAGCTGCCATACAACAGAGGATCCAGGGCTGTGGCAAGCACATTTCTCTCCCTCTCGGGATTTTTCATAGAGGCGCACAGAGAGAAATGGAAGAGAAAAAAATTTCTATTTCCACTCCTTGTTTCTCCTATGTGGAATGTGTTTGGAGATTTATTTACCTGGAGTGAGTGCTTGCTTGGATTCTGATGAGGATTGTTTGGGCCTGATGGCCAATCAGATCCACCTGAGAACAGGGTCACGCGTTGTGAGTTAGTTAGATATGGTAGTTAGAGAAAGTAGTATGTAGTTTTAGTATCTTCCTTTATATAGTATATTAATGTATTTTAGCATAGTTATAATAAAAAAATCATTCAGCCTTCTGAATTGAGTCAGACATCATCATTTCTTCCCATTGGGTTTGCCTGCATTTACAATACAGGGCTGACTCAGCTGCCAAGAGTGAAAGACTACTGCTTGTGGGTATAAAGGAGGAGGCTGATTAAAAATATTTGGATGTATGCAAGAATGGCTAAATTCAGGGAAACACCTAAATCAATAGGCATCAGCTTTCAGCCTCTCTTGGGGAAGACCAGAAATTATTCTCACCTGTATGAGAGTAAATTCTGATGAACACTTGCAATATAATGATAAAACTTCAATTCACGTAAATTGAAGTACCTGACTATAAAAAGTAATTGATTACATACTGTAAAAGAGAAAAAGCAATTATAGGCATAGAAAACAGGAAAATTCTATTATATACAGGATGAAAATTGCTGTACTGTAAATAAGATAAATTCTCATTTATGTATTAATCTAGAGAAGCTCTTGTCTATGATGGTTGCCTCAGAAGACCATTGTGCCTTATGAAGTTGTTGAGTAAGTAAAATGGAATTACATCCTAATAAACCAGAGAATATAATGTTATCAGTATAAATGCTTTCTTTTTTCCTTGGTTATAGTATTATTTTTTCAAATTAAAAACCTGATCCTGCAAACATCATCTCTCCTGCCCACAAGCAAATCTACTGATGTTTAAACATTTCTGATTTGTGTTTGCTCTTAAATAGTCCAAGATCTTAGGACTTTGATCTGAAAATGAGGACCAAATAATTTGAGTAAAACAATTTTTAATCTTTGGTGATTAACAAATATTTTCATTTGGACTCCACATTTTTGGGAGGGTCATTGGACATTGCAAATAATACTATGCACAATTCCTCCCTCCTTGCAACCTTTTTACCAGAGACAGCAAAGTAGAGACTAGTGAATTACAGTCTGTCCTCCTGACCTTTAGGTTAAGCCAAGTCTGCTTTGCAGTATCATCAGTGAAGGAGCAAGCCACAGTTTTGTTGCCCTCCTTCCAAAAGGCTGCTGAGCACTTAAGCTACACAATGGCATTGTATTCAAAGGGCAAATCTGAACACATTATACAGGTTTCAAATGTACGTCCTTACCGCTCACAGCAGACTTGATACAATGCCCTGAAATGACTGAAGTCACTTGGGATGGTATTGCCCTCTTTTAACCTTGCACAGTTAAAGCAAACATATCTACACCTCAGCCAAATCTTTGTCTTTATAGTCAATGGAAGAAAATAGGTCCTTTAGGGTGTGTTTCATTTGACCAGTTTTGCCTTCTACATCAGGATGGAATAAATTTCCCTCCTGAAGCTCCTCTATTTTTCCATTGATTATAAAGTGATTACAGCATAACTCAGATGACTTTATTAACATCTAAAGTTAAGTAAAAGAAACTGGAACCTCTGGCTCATAAAGGTGTTTGGTTTTGGCTTTTTTACCTCCTATGAGGTAGCAAGTAATGATGCAAGTATGAATCAGGACATGAAAATTCTTAGTCTCTGCAGTTGTATCTGTGATGAGGAAGACTTCAAAATAACCTGGAGAAGGAAAGGAGTCTCCAGTTCCTTTCTGAGAAGCCCTGAATGCCTTAGTATGCATCCTCAGGGTTACACAGATCTCTGGAAATGAACAGCGAAGTGTTTATTTACATGAATTCAAATGTATGAAATGCAAGCTCTGGGTTGCCCTATGCTAGGTCAGAAAACAGTGACCTCACTTTACACAGAAGGCACCTTATACAGTTTCATGAAAGCCCCACAGACAAGCTCCAAGATCAGCCAGCCCCTGTCACAGTGTTTGGGGAAATCTCAAGCAATTGCAGAGTTGTGCCCTAACCCTGTGCCAAGGGGTGTCCAACTTGTCCCTACATGTGGACATTTCTGTATTTTCAGTGCTCCCCAATGGTAATGTCTGGCAGATTGGATTGCTGGGCAGCAGCCCAGATGAGCGTGGCCAGCACAGGGCAGAGAAGGGTACGCAGCAATCACTCAGGGGCATGACCGTTTCATGAACTTGATCCAAAGACTGTGAGTGTATAAAATTCACTCTGGTGTAAACCTGCAAAGTGTCTGTTCTGTATCAACAGCTTTCACCGCCCCTGCATTTTCTACTTGCGACATTTCAGACGCAATTTTAAGTTGTCATCAGTGTATCAAATATAATTCAGAGACTGGATAGTCTCTGAAAGAGGCAGGTAAAAGCCTATTGCTTTTATTCTAACTCTGCTTCTGCTTAAACTGAAAAACCATATTAAATTATTTGAGAACAGAGTTAATAATCTTCAGCTTTGTTCTGTGAATCGCCAGGAGACACTAAATACAAATTTAACACTGTAACTCTTCCTTAATATTTTAAGAGTTAATTTGGTTTTATACAAATTATTTGATTTATTATATTTATTATCCAAATTTGCATGTTATGAGAGAAGGATTCTAAGCCAGGAGTTTTGCCTGAGAAAAAAGTACAAGTATGTAGCTTCTGTAAATGAAAAGTTGGTTTGTTTTTTCACAGACAAATGTAACATTCTGAATGCAACACAAACAGTTTTAGAAAAAGGAAATAATATGAAAAGGAAAAGAAAGAGATTGAATTTCTAGTGATGTACTTTCAGGCATTTCCATTAATACTTAATGCTTCCAGCTCTGCTCTCTCAAGAATCCAGAAACAAGATAACAGGCTCCTTTATGAAAGAATAACATGGGTCTAAAAGATTATATAATGAGATGCAGCTTCTTTTGCAAAAATTACTGAAACCATAATTGCTAACATAGTACCTGCCCTTAAGAAATGCCCATCTTTAAATGCATTCATTATAATATGTTGACTGTATTATCTGAGACATTTATTTATTTTTATTCCTTCTGAAGTTGCTAATCAGATCCTGTGGCAGATTTGTTTGAGTGTAGAATTCCCAAGCTTTTATGCTTTAATTTAAAATAAATTCTGAGGCGCAAATTTCTTTCTGTTGTTTTCCTTTTCTTCTTGTTACCATACTTCAATTATTTTAGGTCCTGTTCAGAGATTTTAGGCACAAAATCTTGTCTAAGAAAACACAATGACAAACATTAGATTTATTACTTTTATAATGGTAAGATTCTCAAATAATTACACAAATAATTACTCAAATACATTGGTGAACAGGTTTGAATTTTAACACTGATAATATGAATGTATTTTCTTTTCATCCTTGGGAAAGCCATCTCTTGACCTAAAGTTTCATAAAACTCTGCACAACACCGAGAGGTCAGCTCTGAACCCCAAGGACAGATTTGTGTGAACATAAAGGCTTCGTTGCTGCATGTGTTTTCAATTGGTCTCTGTATTTCTTAACTGCAAAAAAATACAAATTAAATAGAACATAATCTCTGTTTATTTTAGTCATTATGTTGGATTGATATATCTAAAACTTATCATTCTTTTTTTCTGACCCAGTGCCTGGGAATGGCCTTCCAATCACACCTGACACATGCAGACAGATCAGAAAGAATTCTGGTATCTGAACCACTAAGACACAGACTGGTGCTGTAAAATAGGAAATAAATTAATTCATTTAGCCTGTTACACTTATTGAAGCTATATTGTGATTTGGCTTCACTTCATTTCCTGACAATTGCCTTAGACTTACTCTGAATTCTGCACAAAATTTTAGCATCCAAGAGCAAGCAGATATAACATAGAAATTCAATCCGTAGAATTGTTCATTTTCATTGTGTTAATTATTGGAAAAGTATTATTTAAGTTCATTCAATAACTTCCACAGCTTTCCATTCTCCCAAGGAATGGCCTTGAGAAGACAAATGTACCCTCAATCCCATGGAGAAGACAGAGGAAGAGTGGGTAGCAGGATTACAGGATTGAGCAATTATTTTACACGAGTAATACGGGACAAAGAGGAAGACTGAGACATGTAATTCCATGCTTGAATGTTGAAGACCCTGCTAATGGGAAGGGACTTTGGGAGATTTGCCCCAGAAAGGGAAGTTTGCTTTTGCCTTTTCTCCACTCCCAGATGTTTTGTTTAAATCCTTTTTCCTCTTTCTCAAGGTGAAACAGGTCATTTCAAAAATCTGGCTGAGTTCAGCACATGAGAGAACTGGTCAATAATGATTTTGCACCCTTCCCATTCATACAGATCAAGTCAGTGTATTGACTTGAACAGGAACCTCAGTCTCACATTTCCATTTACAGACCTGAAGCAGATCCTTACTTTCAGGTGCAATTGTGAGAATGCCTCTTCACATGGATTTAGTTTCTGACAAAATCCTGTTACACGCATTTGAAATAAAGTAGAGCCAGGCTGGGCCTCCTTTCCTTTTGTCTATGTTTTTTTTAATTCTGTTTTTTTAAATTAAGTAAAATGTGACCTTTGGTCAAGACAGACTAGGCCCTCCTAATAGAAGAAAAGTTGGTTCATTCCCTGCTTTGGCATGAGGCAGCATCTTGGGCTTAGCTCTGCTCACAGTTAATTCAGGCAAGCATTCACAGGGAAGACCAAGAGCAGTTAAGTACACCAGCCATAACCTTTGATAAACAGGCTTGCTGCCACCCTGCCACCCTCCAGCAGCCAGTCTCACCCTGCACCTTGTACCTGTTTCTGCAGAGCAGCATAGTCAAAATGGGATTAAAGTCAGTGGAATTATTCCAGCTTCAGAGCCCCATGTGTGGCAATAATCCAGCTTTCCTCTGTGTTTAATGTGGCCCTAGCAGACCACTCTGAGCAGCAGTGTGTACAGATAGGACTTTCTGTGGAAGGTCTCCATTAGCAGTGCCTGCTCCTCCTCCAGCCACAGCAGCCTCTGATTCTGGGGTTGGTTTTGTTTATTGTGGGGAAAAGAGAAGAAAAAA
Organism: Chloebia gouldiae; assembly: GCA_003676055.1. Taxonomy (NCBI): domain Eukaryota; kingdom Metazoa; phylum Chordata; class Aves; order Passeriformes; family Passeridae; genus Chloebia; species Chloebia gouldiae. Next base: position 1,232,986 of record QUSF01000038.1, read on the forward strand.
AAATTTAAAAAAAAGCCAAAACTTTTCTCAGTGAATCACACTGAACATGCATAGGTAAGGGAGAGGATGGGAGAGGACTACTTGCCAATTAAATTCAAGGTGCTAACTACTCAACAAAAGCACCGTAGGAATCCCAAACGTGACTCTGTGGTATTTCAGAGTGGTTCTGCTGCTGTTGTTGCTCTTGGGGATTTTTTTCTCAAACCCTAAACTGAGATTTTTATTCTAGAAATGAAAAAGAATTCCTGAGCTAATGTGTTATTGAAGCATTGCAAAACAATACATTCCCTTTAATTCCAGGGCACATTTTGAGTTCAAAATAAAACAGTAACAAAAATAAAATTACTTTTATGCTATTCCGAAGAGGACTTTGTTAGGCAGCCAAGAATTTTCCCTCATTATTTCAGGCTGTCATTGAGCCTTACTTTCATAATAATAATAACATTTTTATTACTTTGCATTAATAGGAAGCACAAGCCAACACTGTCCAGATATAGTTGAGATGAGTGATCACATCTCCCAGGACTGGACACATAGCTCACAGCATTAGGGACACCCTTGTCTTCCTCAGCACAGAGCACTGCAAAGAAATCCCACCACTAGCACTGCAAAGAGATCCCACCACCTGGCCAGCTTGGCAGGAGAGTCCTCAGGAAAGCACACAGGAGCTCCCATCCCAGAAAGGAATAAGGGGATATGCAAAGGGAGCCTCAGGGAAAAGGAACAGATTTAAGAATTTGAAGTTTCCAGGAGATACCACTTGTGCCAAGAATCCCTTGAGAAGTTTTGGGCATACCTGTAGTGATTTCCCCATTTGTCAGTGCTGAATCTGCTACATTTTTAGGCTATCCTGTTCATTCAGACCCCTCTGTCCTCAGATTGCACAGCCCTATGTCCTTCTCTCCCTTGTCAGCTGTTACAAAGTCCCCATCAGTACCTGGGTGTACATGTTTGCTCCAAAGATTTACAGCCCTTCCACTTTTGATCCCATCCTGTTTTGGTTTGGCCATTATTTCAGCACCTGCTTACAGGAATATAACAGATGCCATTGGCTCTTCTAATGAGTTGTAGGATCTGGCAGAAGTTTCCTATTTTTTATTTTCCTTGGTCAGTCTATCAGATAAGAAGTTCATGACACTTTCCTGTCTCAGATCTCTATTTTTGAAGTACTACAGAACAAAGCATTCCTCAAGTTATTTCAGGAAGTTTCTGCGAGCTGAGAGCAGATTTTCTGCGCTTTCTTTTTTATTATATCTAAACTAGGGATATACAGGCTCTGTGAATGTTTCCTTCTTTTAAGGAACTACAGGGTGGAGGGGGGTGTTTCTCTGATCTGACAACACCATGCTCTGTGCTTCATGACTGTGGGCATATTCCTTCCACCTACACCACTGTGTTTATTGTCACCCACCCCACCCCCTGCACTCAACTCTATCAGACTCCACAGAAAGTAGTCCTTCATTTGTCTCAGTAAGACAAAAATTCCTACAAATACTCGGCCCAGGTTTTAAACTAGTTACAGAGACAGAACCAATTATTACCATATCCATTAAATAATCATTTTAACAGTAGAAAATCAGGAGAAATCCTGCTTTCTCTAGAAAACAAAACAGTCTATCCATCTACAATCCCTTTTCCAAAGCATGCCTACATCACCGTTAGCTAGAGGAAACTATTACCTCACCATAGCCTCCATCTCTTCGCCAATAAAAATGTTAAAGGTTTTTGAAAGCACTTATGACCCCATGTGTGTAAGGCCTCTGATTTCTCATCTTTGGTATGTGGAGAGTAAATAGCTCATATAGAAAACGCCAACAAATTGTTGGGATGTTTTTGTAGTAAAAATTAGATTCTGAGCTCACAGAGATGTCCCACTAACTAGCCAGAAAATGTAAGTGCCCTGACTACTGTAGTGCTATGCCAGTGAAAGAATCTGCCTCTTCATCTAGTGCTTTGAAGATAATTTGAGACTGAAATCTATTCTCAACTGAAAGAACTAGCTGTGTTCAACCCAGAAATTACAAACAGCTATTTCTTCAGTTTAACCAGTCCATAAGCACTTTGCCTTCTGGCTGAGTGCTGTCTGCTCAGTACTCTGCTGTCTACCCAAATAGCAAAAATAAATATTCCAGTACCATCTGATACATTTACTAGGTTACATTGAAAGGTGTAGCTTTATTGGCAATTTGGTTTGTAGGTATAAAAACCTTCCAAACTCCTGTATGTGTGTGATGTCAGTTTGCCACACTTCACAACTGTGGAGTCCCCTGGGATTCACTCCAGAACTTAGGGTTGGTAAAGTGGACTCCTGACACTTGTGGCATGCAGCCACAATAGCTTTGGCTTGGTCACACCACAGGTGGAATTGGCGGACTAGACCTGGGGCATTCTGATGGAACAATTGATGGCTTATCTTGGCCTGCTGGAAGATGTTTGATTGGCCAGCCAGCTGTAAAGGAGTGGCCAGAGCATCTGCCTTGCGGTTACCTTCTGCGATAAAACCTGGGAGGTTGGTGTGTGATCGCACATGCATTACAGAAAAGGGCTGCTCTCGACGGGAAACCAGACAGATCAATTTTGAGAGCAAACTGAATATCACTGGGTTGGAAACCTCTTTGAGCACTTCATGCTCTGCTCTGGATACGATACCTGCTACGTATGCCGAATCTGTAACTAGATTAATTGGTTCTGGAAACCTCTCAAAGGCCCTGACAACAGCGTCCACTCAGCAACTTGTGGGGAACTTTCCACAACTTTTACATCAGCTTCCCACTGCTGAGTCTGCGGGTCCTTCCACGTGATTACAGATTTGTGGGACCCTCTGGATGCATCGGTGAAAATGGTCAATGCCTTCAACGGTTCACTACTCTGAATACTTATTGGAATCAACTCAAACTGTGTTTCAAACAATTTGTGGCCTGGATGGTTAATGAGAATTTGTCTGGTGTAGCTGTCTAGGGAGAACTGCAAGTTTTCATTAGTCCGAAGCAGATGCTCAAGTGTTTCCTTGGGGAGTCTCCCCGTAGATATTCTTATAGGGAGATGAATGCACATGAAATCACACCCCACCAACACTTGCAGGCGAGCCCTGGCCCACATGATCAGCGAGGCCATCAACTCTTGTGGCTTGGTGATACTTTTGGACAATTGATGACCAAGGAACACCCACTCTATGATTAAAAGGGGGTCCTGTTGGTCTGTGTCCCATTGAAAGATCAACCCATGGAGATGTGGCAACTTGCCAAGGATGATGAATCGAAAGGGCAGGCCTTCACGGCATCGGTGGGCCTGTCTGTCTGCCAAGGTGGACTGGATTTTCCCTAAAGCAGCCCTGGCCTCCTGGGTCAGAGTCCTCTGGGAGTCCAACTCTTCCCCTCCCTTCAATAAATTGAAGATGGGGGACAAATCTGCTGTGGTGAGCCCCAACCAGGGTCTGATCCAATTCAAAGACCCAATTCAAAGCTGGTGGAGGTCCCGCAATGTTTTTGGGTTGTCATTTATCATTGGCTTCTGGGGCATGATTGTCCTGTTATTAATTTCAAGGCCCAGATATTTCCAAGGTGGCAGGTGTTGTACCTTATCCTTCTGTAACTCAAATCCAACTGCCGACAAGGCTGCGATAGTGTCTTCTAACACTCCTGCAAGTACATTGTCACTGTCCGCACAGACAAGAACATCATCCATAGAATGGTATAAAATGCAGTTTTCCCACTTGGCTCACACTGGGGACAGAACTCTGGCAACATACCACTGGCAGACAGTAGGGGAGCATTTGAAGCCTTGAGGCAATACTTTCCAGTGGTAACATTTCATGAGAGCCTCTCTGTTGATGGAGGGCACAGAGAGGGCGAAGCATGGTGCATCCTCTGGGTGCAGGGGAATTTGAAAGAAACAACCTTTGATGTCTATCACTGCCAATTTCCAATCTTGGGGGAGCATAGATGGGGAAGGCATCCCTGGTTGGAGAGACCCCATGTCCTCATTGTTAATTTTTCTGAGATCATGGAGGAGTGGCCACTTGTCCTTCCCTGGTTTCTTAATAACGAAAACTGGTGAATTCCAAGGGCTGTTGGTTTCTACTATATGTCCTTTTGCCAATTCATCTTCCACAATCTGCGTGAGTTCTCTTAATTTCTCTTTATTCAGCGGCCACTGGTCTACCCAGACGGGTGTATCTGTGAGCCACTTGAGTTTTTGGGTAGGGCGCTCTTCAGTGGCCGCACCTAAAAACCCTGGGGGGTTGGTAGTTCTAATTTTGCCCCTCATTGGGACATGGCATCTCTCCCCCAGAGAGTGAACTTTGAATTTAAAACGAGTGGGCGTAGAGATGCTAATTGTCCATTTGGCCCCGTAATTGGGACTACATTTTTAGACTGTTGTGCCAATTGTGGACCTCCCATACCTAAAACTGGTTGCCTACTCTTTCCAGCTCCCACTGTTGTGGTCATTTGTGTGATGGAATGATTGTCACATCTTCCCCTGTGTCCATCATCCCCTGAAGTTGAATGGAATGACCCTCACTCTTAAGGCAACACCATACAAGGGGCTTTTCCTCTCCCAGCGTTTCAGTGTAAAAAACTGACAGGTGTAGATCATCACATAAAAGGTGGGGCACTGGAATGGCCTGTGCAATGATCTGTCCCTGTGGCAGGAAGAGGGGGGGATGGACACATCGTGCCATGAGATAGAAGGTCGTAGGGTCTAATGAAAGGATGGTAGGAGGGACCTCTATCTCTTGTGGGGTGTACTTTATGTCACCAATGACAAGGTACTTGGAGTTTAGAAGATCATCTCATCAGCGAGTTTCGCAGCTCCGAATGCGGGGCAGCAGCTCTGCTGTTGCTATGATAAAATGACAATCCTGGTTAGAGAAATGAACAGGTTTAGTAAGTCGCAATTGGTAAGGTTCAGTCTTATCAGTGGTGCAAAATTGGCTGCTGACACTTGGCACTATGCAGTGTACAGCAGCTTTGGCAACCACGCCCTGACCCACCCCATTTGTATCATCGTGCAGGGCAGGTCCGCACTCCTCAATTAGTTTTTTTGCTGGTTGGGGAACTCTTCTCCCCCCACCCTCCCCCCCTGAGGAGGCGCTGTCTCCCGAAAGGGGCATTGGCTGATGAGGTGGCCTTCCTGATTGCAGTAATAACACCTGCATTTGGGTGGAGGAGGTTTCAGTGTGGGAGATCTTGGAGTTGCCGATTTTGGGGCAGCAACTTTTTCCCGAGGCTTTTTCATCAAGTCCTCTGCCATTAGTGTGGCTTTTCTTGTGCATTCCTCGATGAGCTGATCACGTGTCGGTGGAGGGGATGCTGGAAGTGCCATGATGACTCGCCGACAGGCTTCATTTGCATTTGTGGTGACAATTTCTAATGTGAGCTGGTCTTGTAGCTCTTGCCCTTCCACCCGCTTTTCGACAGAAGCTCTCACCCAACAAACAAAATCTATGAATGGCTCTGTAACAGATTGCTTGAGAGCGATATAAGATATTACGGGTTCCTCAGAAGGCATGCTAAGGAAAGCTCGCTCTGCTGCATTCTTAGTCAGGTCTAACACTGATTTGGGGATCCCTGCTGCTTGCCTCTGAGCCTGGCTCCAATCACCCTCACCCACCAGATGGTCTAAGGTGATTTCTTCATCCTCTGTATCTGTGGCATATTCAGCACTCTGCAAAATTTCTGGAAGAAGGTCCCCTGCTAACCTTTTCCAAGTCCTTTCCCACATTTTATATTCTGATTGAGGAAGCAGGCAACTGAACAAATGCTTCAAATCAGCAGGGACCATGGTATTAGAGTTAAAAGTTGCTTTTAAAATGCTTTTGAAAAATTTGCTTTTTTCTCCAAATTCACATTTTGTTTTGCAGAGCTCCCTTATGCATTCATAGGAAAGGGGTTCCCATCTGGGGTGCTGCCCTCTGGCATTGTATGTGACTGGAGCCAGGAACAGGGAATTGGAATCACTGGCTGCTTCTGTTTCCCGGGCCCAGCACCTCCCCACCTCACGTTGCCGTGGGAACCAGAGGGCTGGGTGTGGGAAGCAGAAGATGGGCGGGCAGGGTCCGGTGGCTGGAGGGTGGTGGCTTGTGTGGGACTGGCTGAGGTCGATGATGCCGTGGGGAACGGGGCGGGTGCGGGTGATGCAGCCTTGAGGGGGATGCTGCAGGTGGAGTCTTACAACAGCACCTGGGGTGGGTTTGGTCAACAACCTCAAGGGAGGAAAAGGGGTTGGGATAAGGGTTCGGGGCTGATGTGGGGAAGGGCTGGAAGGGATTCTGGGAAGAAGCTCCCTCCGTGAGGCACTGGCCATCTTGGGATGGAAGAGGGTTCCCCGCCACGTGGCCACCACCATCTTGTGGCGAGACTTCTCGTGGGGGGTATAAGAAAGGATTAGAAGGGGTAAAGCACTTTTGTGAGCAACTAGAACTGTGAGCTGTGTGAGAGGAATTGGAAAAGTGCTTAGGAACTGAGATTCCAACAGTGTGGTCAGTGTTCTTGGAGCGGGGGGACTGGGGCAGCAAGGGAGAAGGTAAAGCTGATGAACTCTTTTGTGCCTCCTCTATGTCCCATCTGTTCATGTCCTCTTTTACAATGTCATAAACCAACAAAAATATTCTCATAAAGCCTTCTTTCAGTGAGGGGTCTCCTCTCTTAGTGCTTTCAGTTAAAACTACACCGACACGCTTCCAAAATTCTTTCTGTTTCACTTCCTGAGCTGACATGTTAGGGAAACTTAAAGACATCCATTTAACAAACTGTTTCAGAAAACTATTAGAAAAAACTTTCTCCTGTCTCTTGCAGGGTTCCCCTTACTTGCTTATAAATCTCCTTTTGCTGCATGGACAACTGAACACCTATTTCTGACCATGAGCAAAGTCTCACCCACCTACTGCAGGAAAAAACACAAAGAAAAAAAAATTTTAAAGGGTCTAAAGAGCCGGCAGCGGCACCCCCCCACAATGCTGCACACTGCGTGTTCCCCCACTTGGGATCTGGCTGCCTCCCCCTAGAAAGCCTCCTAGCCATGTCCCTCCCGTGCTAGTATACAGACTTACCAAACCACCAACTTTTAGAAAAAAAAATGCAGTAGTGGTTCTCGGATCCAAAGCCATTTTCCAGGGTGTATGGAAAGTTGCGTCTTCATCCACTGAGAGCCGCACCGGACAAAAATAGGCACGATTTCTCAGCAGAGATAGAGCAGCTGAACCGAACGCTCGAGGCATGCTACAGCCCTCAGGAGAAACGGTGTGGTCGAAGGGCTTTTCCCCGCTGGTCTGACGTTGTGCGCTGGCAGCCTCTTGGCGCCGGCAGCGGCAGCTGCATCTTCCACAGCAACGAAGGTGGAAAAATTGTTCTAAAAAGCCGGAAAACGGCGCTCTACATGTAGTGCTCTTAAAGGGACCAGCCATGCATGCCCCACAGTCAGGATGCCACTATTGCTCTTTTTCCCACGCAGCCTCCCCCACTGTGGCCCTGGGCGCTGGCCAGCAGTCGCCCACGGGGTCCGGTGGAAGAGCAACAAACACCGCTGCCTCTGGGTCTCTGCTGATATTGCCAGGCAGCAGTTAGTTCGCTGTGACATGGCAGAACCCCCTGAGAGCCCCACCAGGACCCAAGATAAAGAGACTAGAGAGGCCATTTGTAGGCAGTCCAGCGATAGATATATTACTCAAACCCCACAGGGACAAATGACCCCGGGCGGAGGTCTGGATACAGTTTTTATAGGGGGTGTAGGTCAAGAGGCTAAACCAATAGAGACAGTGTCCAGCCTAAAAACACCACAGGTGAAATCCAATGGGAATTGTTCATGGGAGGGGCGACAGCTCAGGAGAATACAATAAAGAAACTTTCTAAGTTCATGTTCACAAAGCCTTCTGCGCAGCTGCATACAACAAAGTACTTTGATATGAACTTCATGGCAACTCCAGGATTTACAGTAATCTGACACACAGATTATTAATTATAATTTCCACAGTTTAAGCCCATTAACTGGCTTAAAAAGCTCAGTGATTAGGAACAGTGTGCCTTCCTTTATCAGATGCTTCCATAATAGTTACCATTCTGTAACTCTCACCACAGGGAAAATAAACTCTTAATTTTATCAGTACCGTATATTTTCTCAAATGCATGCACTGACTGAACATGTGATGTACACAATGTTTCTTCTATAGACAGTTTGACAGTCAAAGACAGAGCAAGTCTTAGGGGTTTTTTGTTTGAAAACCCTGGTCTTAGCCGTATATTTATGCTTTCTTCAAAGTTATGTTAACATCTTGCATTTAGTAAATAAGAAAATCCCACTCCATCTCCATCTTATTTTCACATTCTTTGTCATGCCTTGTGGCTGGAGTCCACTTCACTGTGTACATAGTGTGCATGTGCTCTGATTCCTGCTCCCCCATCTTTCACCACTCAGCACGAAGAAACGAGTGACTGCAGGGATGTCCACTTATCAGTCATTGTCAGGAGCTGGCAGTGACAGCAGGCAAGCTAACATCCCAGAAATCTCTTAAACAACTGAACTGCAAGAGAAGAAAGGAATCAAAATAAAATAAGGTTGAAGAGAGTGGAAGAGCAAAGACGAGGATTAACAGTATATGACCACTTTGTTGGCACAAAAATAGATGTTGTAGGAGTGCAGTGTGTTTGTATGCATAGAAGTAATTAATTAATAAGTTGGAATTGTTCAGTGTTCAAAAACATTGCTTCAAAGTTTTACAAACTAAAAAGTCAAATAGTATGTACTTAAAATATTTTGTATTTTATGTCTGTGTAATTCTTCATGTCACTGTCTACTAGGATTTCTTTCAGGCATATGTACAGACTTACAAATTATTCTAACTTCCATTAAAAATGTTATCATGAAACATTCACTCTCAGCAGTGCTTTAAAAGAATATGCAAATATATCAGTCTTCACTCTTCTGAATATTGAGGGACTAGTTGGCTAATCTTCCACTTTCTTAAAGTAAACTGAACAATAGCCTTTAAAGAGAATTAAATTAATTTTTTTGCTGAGAATTGAGGTGTTCAATGGTGGCAGAGCTACGTACAGACATCTTTCAAATAGTGTGAGAAGAAAGATACTACTCCCATAGTATTTCAGCATTATGCTATTGTTTAAAAAATCCCTTGCACAGTTTTAAGCAGTTTTAGTGTTCCTTAAAGGTAAGTAAGTGACTACCAAGCAACTAAGAATCATGCAGTGAATCTCTGTTCCATGTCCCAGGGCTCTAACTAAATTATTTGTCTTTGTGGCAGCAGAATGTGAGGACCATAGGAAGAGCTGATTAGTCCCCTCCGGGAGGGGATGTTAAAGAGCAAGTTAGACTGTACCCATAAGCAGTGAGAGTTTGTACATGCTGTTTCCCTGCAGGGAGGTACAAGACACTGCCAGGGGGCCTTTTTGCACCTTCAGACTTGTTTCCACCATCCTGATGTGCCAGAGATGGGAAGCAGTAAACCATCAACCCCATGCCTGGAGCAAGTCACCATATTTATAACCTCCATATGTGCACACACTGACCCACCTCAATTCCTACTTTTGCTCTTCTGCAGTAACATGTGTCTTTGCCAAATAAAACAACATGAAAGAAAATCCCACAACTGCATATACATTTTTCTCAAACAAGTCCAAACCGGTCTGTAACTCCCGACTTACCCTATCTCACCCAAGCCATGGAGTAGTCTTTGCACAGGGTCAGCTTTTGGGATCCTGGAGATCAGCAAGGAGAAACCCTATACACAAGCCCTGTGGGATCCATGTACAGTTCCATGTACTGCTGCCTTGAAAGTAGCAGAGTTGCTCCCACCACCACCTCATCCTGGCATTAACAGTAGCTGGACACACACAGCACTTTGCAGTCCCATCTGGTCAGCTTTAGCCAGAGGTTTCAGTTTGTTCTGCTTAGCTGAGGGGCACCACACACTGCAGTAAGGTGCTACAGCAGAAGAGACTAAGGAGGAGGCAGCAGAAGCTTAGCAGGACAGACCCAAATGGCTCTGTGTTCAGCCAAGGGGAGCCCCCTGCACTTGGGGTGCAAACTCAGTTGTCTTTGGGACTTCATGACTACCTGGGACAATGCAACCATTCTTCAGAGGAACCCACCTCCAGGAACTGACCAACTGCAGGGCAAGATTTACCCCTCCCTGATCAGGGATAAAGCAGCACATCTTGCAGTCTTTCCATTATTTTGCCTGTTAAGGATTTGTCTTAAATCCTTACACAGTGTCAGCCATGTAAAACTTCACTGTAGCATCTCCTGTTAAATCTTCATTGTTATGTTGGGAGGGACAACTAAACTCCAAATGGATTTTGAAGCATTTCATTTAGCTGAGAGTGGTGTACTGCAGTCCTAATGTATTAATGTCATATGCTAAGCGTTGTGTCAGAGTCACAAGATAAACAGTTTCAGACAAACATTTTTCAGTAATTCATAAACAAAAACCCCAGCAAGGGTCCAGCTGACATATCTTTTTCTCATAAAAAAGTGTGATGCATCTAAAATAGGTGTTGACCATCAATGCAATCTGTAGATAAACAACAACGTGAGTATTTCATTATTCGCACGTTTCTGTACTTGGTATTAGCATAACATAGAGTAAACGAGAACAGACAGTCAGTTTGTTTTATACATAAACAATACTTGAAAGTATAGATGCATTGCCAGCAATTCTTAGCTTATTATTCTAAGAGGATTTTGTAAATCACTCTCTTTAATATACTATCACAATTTTTATAAATTGCTCTATTAGCACAATTTATGGAGATTGTGTCATGAAGATTGTTAGTAAATTGAGTCTGCTTTCCTCATTTATTTCCATTTTTGTTTGCAAGGGCATAATTCAGCAGAAATACAAGGATCAGATTCTTCTCTCTATTACACCAGACAGTGTCTGAGTTACTACAGTGACCTCATTTTAAGAAACTGAAACTTAGATCCTGATTTTCCATGTTCTAAATTCCATGAAAGAAAAAGAATTTCTTCAAAATGTTTCTGCAGCTGAGATGAAATTAGTTTACCCATTACTAATAGGATGCTCAAGTATTTATTTTTTCTGTCTTATCACAGTATTAGGCTAGACAGTAAATTCTAATTTCGTCTAAAATAATGTGGTTAAATTACCCATAGAATTATAATCATTTAGCCAAGTTTTGAGCAAATCATCAATGATGAGGGGAAAAAAATTGCAGATGTAAGAAATTAGCAAAGAAATTAGAAAAGGGAAAGATAAATAACAAAAATGTCAAAATTATCCTCACTTTAGGCTGACTTCCAAAGACTCTGGTAGCAATTCCCCTTGCATACAAACCTGAATGAAGCTCCTTTCATGAGACTTTTTTCTCTGTCATAAACAATATAGGCCACATTTCTGAAGACATGCATTCCAGAGGATACAGCATCACATTGCAAACAACTTAATCCCAAATATTTGGAAAATGTGAAGCTAGATCTTGAGAGTTTTCAAAGAACAAAAGGAAAGAAAACTCCCATGAAGTTTTCAATAAGTTTCATGCAAAATATTCAATATTATCATTCTAAGAACAATATCCTGGGATCTCCCAAGAAACAGCACAAATTACTTTAATGCTTAGAGGACCTAAGGAGTAAAGATCGTGGATAAACTGAAAGAATATGAAGGGGAGCCAGTCACCCCAAAGAGGAAGGGGACAATTCTACCTCTCCAATCTCTAAAGGTTCACAGAGGCAGCAACAGGCTTGACAGCAGAGGGAAATAAATGTCCCCATCCCTTCTGTCCATAAGAATCATTTCATGAAGGAGAGGCATAGGAAGCCCATCTTGTCAGGAAAGTTAAATAGAGGTGCTGGAGGTTGGATACACTGGGGAGTGGGGTGTTACACAAGAGACAGTCCAAAAATGCTGCCAAAAGCAACCTGTCCTGCCATCTGCAAGACAGAGGAAAGTAAGAAGCCCCTGAGAGGCCAGAGAGGAGACAACAGAGACAGGCACAGAAAGTAGAATGCATGTAGAATTCATTAGACCAGGTGAGGTATAGAGGAAATGCATCTGATTGTTGGACAGGGGTAAGAAGCAATATACAGTAGAGATACATTTAAGGACAACTAATGAGCAGAGCAGGACCAGGTAGGGCAGAAAAATGAGACTGCTGCAAGGTGTGATTTTTCATCAAACCAAGAGATTCTGGCATGTGTTTGCCATTCTGAGTGCTAAGAGGCATAGTAATGAGCCTCAAGGCTTTGAGGTAGGAGCATCCTTTGCAATGCAGAGTTTTTGCAATTTTACTCCCCCATATCTCCTACTTTTTGCCCCTCTTGCTGCTTAGAGAGAGAAATTGCTTCTTAAAATGTGATTGTGTATTACTTAATATTGAGCTGAAACTCATCATTAGTCCTACTTTAATGAGCACAATAATATAACTTCTGTTCTTTCATCTGGTGGAAATAACTGGTAAGACAAGTGGGGCCATGAGTAAGATGGATAAATTTACTCTTATTGCTATAGGAGCAATTTGTAGATTTTTCAAAAATATTGAAAATATTTTTTCAATAATATTGATAAAGATTTAGACCAAAAAAATGTAAATATATCCTGATCAAGATACAAACATATTTTAAAAATGAGAAAAAAATCAAATAAAAACTCAATACTAGAAATTGAATTTGACTTTTTTAATGTTTGATACTGATTTTTCCTTTAAATATATATTTTATACATTTTAAAATTAGTTTTATGTTTTCATAACTTTAATAAACATTTCTAGAGAAATATATAAATGCAGATGTTACAAGAAACCATGTAACAAGGGTCCTTCAAGAACAGTCATGGCACTGTAATACAAGCATGAACTAAAGTCACATAACCTCCTGGTATATAGCTCCTGAAAAAGAAACAAAAGTTTCATTATTTTCTTTTCATCTTCTGACTTTACCAAGAATAATTAGCTCACCAGTGGATCATCAGGTAGCACTCTCCTTGTCACTTTTCCCTCCTCTAATTTTCTTTTCAGACAGATTTACTAATGCAGACAAGAATGACATGAATAGAATCATCACAAATACAGTAATAGAATAGTTTGTGTTGGAAAGCACACTAATGATCAAAAATTTTTAATCTCCTTGCCATGGGCAGGGACACCTTTCACTAGACCAGGCTGCTCAAAGCTTTATTCAATTTGGCCTTGAACATTTCCAGGGATGGGGCATCCACATCTTCCCTGGGCAACCTGTGCCAGTGCCTCACCACTCATACAGTAAAGAACTTCTTCCTAACACCTAATGTAAACTTTCCTTTTTTCAGTTTGAAGTCATACCCTTTTGTCCTGTAACTACATTGCCTTGCAAAATGTCCCCCTCTGACTTTCTTGTAGGTTCCCTTCAGGTACTGAAAGGCTGCTATAAGGATACCACCATCATATTTGTGTAAATGAATACACAGCAGAAGGCAGGTCTCAACAACCATCTGTGCTTTATACAAATCTCACATACATTCACATACTTGCAGGCGTCTAATAATGAGCAAGCAATGAGATGTTTGAAGGAGCAGGAGAGGGTGCATTTCAGGGAAGCCTTTGCCCTAACTCAAATCACTGTTATGTTTTCAGGGTGTGTGACTCATCTGATGAGCTTTTTTTCCCTTCCCCACACAGGTAGAACAGTGATCAAGAAATAAGTGACAGGGTTTTAACACATACTACTAGAGAGAAATTAGCAACTCTGAAGACTTAAGAAAGGGAGCTTCTTAAGAAAGCGAAGTGCAACACTTAGCTTCCACTTGCAGGCATTTTTTAAATTCTCTTGTTAAAATACAAAACAGGGTAAGGACTCTTGATCACAGCTTCTACTTCACTTTCATTGCCATTGATGTGACCATAATTTAAAATTTTCTTAGTCCCCAAATTCTTCAAATACCATAAATAGATTGTTTTACACAGGCACCAAGAAATGACTAAAAATTTTGTAGCATACACATTCCACCCAGAATACTGGAAAAAATTATTATCTGGTAATGGATATTGTCACTATAGGACATGTGAAAGCACAACGAGAGCCACTGCTATTGCAAGGTAAAGAAGAAGAAGGTTTATTCTCTGACTCCAACTTTTATACTTTTCCAAAGGTGGCAGCGGATTGAGCCTGAATGGGCCACCTCTCCAAAGACACTGGACAAACCACCAGTACATCAAGTTTCTCCACCCCCATGAAGGAATGCAAAACAATATGTTGTTTACAGAAATTTTGTGGGAAAGTTCTCTAACAGAATGTAAACTCAGAAGGCTTTAGAAAATCTTAAGAATCAGGGAGACAGGATATAGTAGGAAAGATTTTGAAACATCATTAGTGACTAGGATACAAGTCTCAATGCTGACTTCAAATACATGTTCATGAAGTGAGAATCTGCCCTATTAGCAAACAATGAAGGATATAAGGAGCCAGCTGAAGTTATCCTACTAAAAAGCTGACTGCATAGCCACACCTGGTAAGAATCAATCCTCTCTTCACTGGGTCTGAACTTTAGCTACTGAACTTTACCTGCTAAGAACCTATTTAGAAGAAAAGAACACTAAACTGTACCTAAGGTGAAGAATGAAAGAATAAAATATGTAATTCCAAGAAAAGAGGCATTTAGGAAAGACCAATCCAGTAAATTCAAAGACAAAAAATAAGCAGGCACAGCACAGAGACAGTCATTACAGCAGGAAAGGGGTGAAGGCAAGTCTGGAGAGATAAGGATGCAGTAGAGGGTTAAGCAAAAGTAAGATAACCAGAGAGTAGTTGAAAACTAAAAAAGCGGTCACAGATAATAGGTAGGAAGTCCCCAGACCTGCTTTTAGGGAAGATTAAATTGAGGTGAAATTGAATTTCTTTTCAGGCTGGGTGATGGAACTGTTCACTCAGATGGCTGGGCAATAAGGTTAAGAAACCCTGGTATTTGCTCAGGGGTCAACTCCAGCTGAGACGGAAGTCTCTTGGAGCATATTTTTCCCATCCCTTTTCTCACATATTTACCTTAGGAGTACATTTAAAGGGAGAAGTTGTCTGCCCCAGGCTTTTGCTACAGCAGGGAGTTTAAAGCTGTTCAGATTTGTCTGCCTGTCAGGAGCTCTCCTTGCTCTGGTGAATTTGGAAATTTTATAAGAGCACATTGCACATTTCACCCCTACAGAGGGTACATTATAAGGCATCTCTGCTTTTGCAAGTAGTTCTTAATTTAAATCACCCCATCTTCTCTGAGATTTTAAAGTAAGAATTTTGTGGTTTTACCACTGGTTTTTTTCTCATTTTTGGATACTTTTTCCCTCTTCATTGTAGCAAAGTCTGTCCCATTGTTCCAAAACTAGTATAGTCAAATGACAGGAAATATCCTATTTTTAAAAGGCCCAGGGATGTGAGAAGGTAAAGAATAAGTTCAGTAAATATTCCAGAACAACAGAAAAAATAATCAAGAGACAGGGTGAGGCAAGTACAATCATGTTCTTTCTGGTGTGGTTTATACACATCCTATTTTTGCTCATTTTCAAAGCAATCTTTGTAACCTCCAAAGCATATAGTAGAGCCCTCTTATTTTGTCTGTAATAACTTTTTATACTCATACTAATCTAAGTCAACTTAATTTCCAGTTTCTGTACAAGTATTTCTTGGGCTTGGGTAAGTGAGAAGATGGTGATTCAGCCAGCAGGTCTCTCACTACTCTTCCTCACTGTCCTTGAACAGGGAGGTTATGTAGCTGTGCTCTTCATACTGCTCCTGTCAGCAACACACAACTCACCTCAACTCCTTTTAGCCAGGTTTGCTTCCTGAGTGTCCTGAGCAAGATGGCCTCTGATTTGGCTGATTCCAGATTTGTGCCTGCCTATGGTCTCTGTTTTGGTGC
Organism: Chloebia gouldiae; assembly: GCA_003676055.1. Lineage (NCBI taxonomy): Eukaryota > Metazoa > Chordata > Aves > Passeriformes > Passeridae > Chloebia > Chloebia gouldiae. The sequence goes on from QUSF01000038.1 coordinate 1,248,836, forward strand.
TTGTTCTCCTCCCTACTCCAGGAGTCAAAAGCTCTATGATTTCCTCCCTTCCTAGCACTCACAGCCTGCTGCTTAGGATTTAATTAACACCAGATCCTCTCTTCTGCTATCTGTATCTTCTGAAGAAAAGTCACCAACTCTTCTCAGTTGTCTCCACCTAATCTGTTTCTTCATTGTATTCCTGGATGGTTTCATAATTAAAATCCATCTTCCCCATCAGTTTCAGCAGGATCACCCAAATTCTTCAAAAATTCTTCAAAAATTAATCCTGCTCATTCGGGGGTCACTGGAGAAGTTCTGACCTGGTTTTTCCTTTGATGATTTCTCATCTTCTTGATCCACTCTTCAATACAATTCCACTTACATTTGTACTGTCAGAACCAAGGGGATGCTAAATGCCATAATAAATCTGAGAAGAAAGAAAATGTCTCTGCCCCACAGGAAAAGATTTAAAACAAATTATAGTTTTGATAATTGCAGGACTTGGAACTTTGTGTTTATATATTGGTAGCTTTTTTGTCATAACGGAAAGAACTGGAAGAAAACAGCAGTAAACCAATATAAACTATTTGCATAATGGACTTACTACTTGCAAATACTGATGAACAAGGTTCTCCTTGGCTAAGTTAGAGGGCAAAAGCAATTTTCCTTGTTTTAACATCAGCCCTTTTTGTTCCCTAGTCAGGCTGCCATTGTCTGGTCTCTCTGCTTCTCATATCCCAAGTTTCCTTATTATTTAATGACCAGAAAACTTTGGTTATAGCTCATTATCAAGGTGAATTCTCCCACAATTATTTTTTCTAGACATACAGACACAAAAAATATGTAAATAATAATTTGCATTTCATTTCTCCACCTTCAGATGGTTGACTAAGAAAAGAATGCAACCCTCCACTGTGTTTCTGTAAACACACAAAAGCATCCATCATCTAATGAGAACACCCATCTCATTTAGATGCCTGAGGTTAAAGTGATCCATTACAAAAGAGGGACTGTATCTGTTCATGACTGCCAAATATTGGTGGAAGATATGTTGGGACATGTGGACTAACAACATTTTGGAGAAGTTTGTCTTTTTGACATTTACATAAGCTTTCCAGATTCCATAAAATCCACTTGGGGTTATGCTACCTTACTGAGGTACCGTAAATGATGAATGAGTGGCATGGCATCTCAACCATCAGAAGACAAGGAAGACAGGAAATGGGGGAAAGTAGGAATAGTTTTGTCAAGATATGAACCCCACCTGTTCTTCTATTTGCCATTTCCCCACTCTCAGGCAGGGCAACCAAGAAAAAGGAAGGCAGTGGCCTCTAACAAGGGTTTTTCTTCACGAAAAACTGCCAAAGCCACTACTGGACCAGAGAACACTTTGTCATCTTTGAAGCTGCAACTAAAAGTCCATTTTGTATAATTTCAAGAGTATTGCTTTTCAACTATTATGACTTTTTATGTTTTCTATATCTGGACAGGGCTCAGATCAAAAGCAAAGCTGTAATGGTCAAGCACCACCTGAGTCAGAACTTCATGAATTTCTGTGTCATGCAATAGGTCTGTGCACTCAGATGCAAATTATACATAATAATTAAAATCTCTGCTGCTTGCAGACACCATCCACAGAAATGGTGGACACCGTCCAGAAGTGTCCAAAACATGGATAAAGACAGTCCCTGTGAGCAAGGCAAAGAATAGCAATGTCAGTCTGGTCTATGAGGCACACACCTGAGCTACAAAAAAAAAAAAATCATCAAAAGAGAAGCTTCATTGGTCATAAAGGGATAAAGGCATTTCCTTTTTGTTTGTAGGAAGTTTTCAGATATGCAGCTTGAAAGTACTGGACAAGAAAAAATCCTTCCTGATTTACATCTCCTGAAATAGCTTTAATTAGTTGTGGAGTATTACAAAATGCCTAGAAAGTAGCCACTTGCTGATGTATTCACCTGGGAGTAATTTGAGGAACTGTTCTTCAGCCCTGTAGACATGCAAGATGAAAAAATAGACAGATCATTAGCCAACAATGGAATTAAAAAGAAAAATACAGTGTCTGGAAAAAGCAATTATCGCCTCCATTAAAATTTATCCGATTCACTATCAAGTGTGGCTGGACAAAAGAACAAACATTGGTGTCCCAACACTTCCTTGGTGAGTTGCTGCATTCAGGACAAGAGGAGATGAAATGTAGCCCCCTGCACAGAGGGTTAGGCAGGATTTTGGCATATCAAATCACTTACTCAAATCAATCACTCACAAAATGCTGACAGGGAGCTGGAGAAATAAAGCTAGCACTGATGAATAATTCAGAGACAGGACCTGAATTTGGAGTCACTACTCAGACCTCAAGCGAGTAGATGTTTTGCCTACAGAAGAGCCATTGAGATTTCTTAAAAAAGAAATATTTTTCATAATATGTATGAAGCAGTTAGCAAGAGTCCTCTTCTGCTCCCCATGGGCAATCCTCATGCAGGGCAGACACCTACTTCTGCTGATTCTTAGTAATTGCATGACTTGGTGAGTGATCACAATATCTTCCTGGATGCCACTGGACCAGGTATCCATGGCAAGGTCTGTTTGAACCTTCTCTCAGTTCCAGGTGGTGATCCCTGTCCATGTCTGCACCTTAGGGACTTCCTTTCCTGAGGCATGGCACAGTCATTCTCCCCTATTAAGGTAACAGACTTATTAGGGCTACAGCTACTTTGCACAGAACAAGAATCAGTTATTAACAAGATAAATTAAATTAACCAGTTAAATTAACAAGAACCAGTAATTTTCTAGCTTATTCTCTCAGATGTATCCAGGAATATTAGATCATCATTCTCCAAGAATGCTCTCAAATTAGGATCTCAAAACTAAGAGGATAAAGTTTATTTTGAATACTTGCAATTTCTGTGAAAAAAAAAAGTATATTTTTTATTTTTATTTTTCAGGCTTGCTCTGAAGAATAGGTCATATTTAATGTCCACCATATGGGAAACAGCCCACCAAATGAAACACTACTTGGGATAATTTCATGGGTATTCAGAAGAACACAAAATTAATCCATTTTCCTTCTGGTTCTCAAATAGTACCTAGACAGAAGGGAGGCTTTGTGAGATGCTAATTTTCTTTCTGTCCCAAAATACCATAGGAATAATTTTCTTGATGTATTTTGTTATTTCAGATTCTTGTCCTGATCAGAAAGTAAAAAATTCAAAGGATGAAGAAACGTGAAAGGTTAGCAAAACATATTTGAACCTCAAAAATGTTACATTTGCAGTTTTGTAGAAATCTAAATGTCATTTCATGCAAACAGATTTTCCCACAGCTCTCCTTAATTCTTAGAGAACATGATAACAAGGATACAGTCAAGAGATAAAACCAAGATTAATGAGACAGAAGTGAGGCACTTAATAGTTGAATCTGTGGGATGATATGCACAGGAAAATGATGAAATGGTCATGAAGCATGATTCAAGAGTGAACTTCGCAAGAAAAAATATGTATCACAGGAAATATATTTGCGTTTTAAAAGGAAAGAACCCAATAACCCAGCAGGCATTTCCGTTTCTAGTTATTTGCTACTGTGATTCAGTAACTGGATTCTGGGTTTTGTGAAAATGCTTCTGTAAGCTGCATGAAAGAGATCAAAAGTCATCCATTTTTATGCTAATGTAAATGAGTTCAATCTCAATACAAGACCTGCCTTCACAGGCCCTTACAGAAATAACAGCATCCAATTAAAAGCAGCCCAATACCTCTATTGACATGAAGCTCTACAGCAGCATGCACATTTGCAGTGTCCTACACCATTGTAGTCAATTCTTTTTAGGTAATTCATTGCTCAGGTGACAAATTTCTCAGCATTGTTCACCGATAAACACAACCTGTATTTTCACATTTCCTCTCATTTGGGATCCTGGACCAGGAGTACCAAGCTAGGAAGTACCCACACTACAGAATATAAGAAAGAGGATAAATTATTTTGGAGTATTTTTAACAACTGGTGTAAAACACTGAAAGACCTTAAATATTCTTTTTGCAAAATATAGACTATTTGTCCCATTTGTCCTAACATTTTCCTTGGAGAATGATATAATCTTTAAATGTGGTGATTTTTTTTTCTTTAATGACAACACTGAAGATTATCTTTTCCCATTTTGTGTCACAGTAAACCACCAATCATAAATTTTAAACCATTTTTCTCAAAGGAAAGGCATTTTATTCACACTGATAGCACTCTGATATAAGAGAGTTAGCTGATAATAAGCAAAATGGGAAATTATCAAGATACCAATATTTTTCAAAGATAATCCTGAGAACAGATGAGTCCAGGTTTTATATTAGCCTTAAAGTTGCTTTAATACAAGGTTTCTTAGTTCCAATGTAAAAAATAATTCATGAGAAACACAGTCTCTGTATCACAAGGTGCTACATTTCCATGGCAATTTTGGAAGGTGACTTTTCACTACTTTCTCTATGTATGATCCTTACTCTATGAATAGTAGAAATTTTTTTGTGTTTTTTGTTTGTTTGTTTGTTTTGTTTCTGGAAGATTCATTTGTTGAAGATTAATTAATAAGCTTCAAACAGCCTGCTTTTGCCTTAGTGTCATGTTAAGGACTTGGCCCTATCTGACAGCATTAATCAGAAACTGATAGTAGGGCCTCTCACTGCACCTTGTAAATGAAACACAGACACAGGTACCCAAAATCAGTTTCCTTCCTCAAAGCCAGAACCTTCTGGGACAGAAGAACAGAGTACAATCCAAACCATTAGACTTTGGAAGAAAATTTGAGACAGGACAGGTAGCAATAGAAGCGACAGAAGAAAGTGAGGTTTTACCTTCCTCTAGGTTTTACTGACATAGTAAAGTTTTATTAGAAGATCCATCACATTGTTAAAAGGATTCAAAACCTGGCTGCCTTTCTATGCTTGGCTTTAACAACGCCAGGAGAACGGGAGGACAGTAAAACTGGACACTGGCTGCCATGAGTTCACGTTCTTGGGATAGAGGACTGTGGCTTTTCATGTACATTATTTATACTACAGTTCATAATAAAAGGGTTTGACATGTGAATAAACATAAGACTGAGTTTAGGAAAGGCAAAAATTAGTATTATCAGAACAAAGCAGTTGTCCAAAAGGTAGCTGCAGTCCTAAACTCCACGCTATGCTGCACAGCATGCAAGTGGCTGTCCCCACCACTAGCCCCTTGCCCAGGGAATGGGGCAATGTCCAGCCTCAGAGCTGTGGCAGCCACGGGTCAACAAACAGCCCTACTCATCCTCTCCATCCTGCCTCTGGGAGCTGGGGAAGAGGCTGAACCCTGTCCCTTCTGGCATCCCACACAGAGACAAGCCTGTAAGATGACTGTAGATGTGACTCACTCACATCCCTTCCAGGACTTCCTGGGAAGACCAACAGGGAAATGTTTAATAAACCCCTCAGCACCAGATATGGGAAACACATATTTTACTATGAAAACATGGAGCAATGAGCCTTGCTAAGAATGCAAATACAATGCAATACATTATATATTAAATGTTTGAGTCCCAAAAGGATACTCAGAGGAGTGTCACGGCTGTTAAAAACGCCCTATGCCAAGTGCTCAGCACAATACTGCTGAGACACTGCACTCAGAAGCCACCTGGGTGAAAGGCATCACCTGGGTATCCCCAGTGCTACTAAAGGCTTTATGGTAAAAATGAACCCATCAGGATGCCTTCTTTGTTCCGACTCACTTCCAAATTGGGTTATTCAACTATGACCTAAGACATCAGCTGGATTATTTATCCTTTCCCTCGATAGACTGGTACAGCATGTGACTACACACCATTAAGCAGCTGCTGGTTTTCCAGCAAAGCTGGCCATCATTCAGCCATGGATAAAATAATTATGTACAGCACTTCATTGTGTCTAGCCATCCCAAGACAGCTGCTCAAGCAGTAAAGAAACAGATTTCAGGGAATTTGCCCCCAGCCCCGTTTCCGAGGTGTTGTATGGCCATGACCAGCACTCTCCAACACAAAGGGCTGTGTAGTAAGGCCTCTCTAACTCAGAGATGGGTGTGTGCTAAAAGCCCCAAATAAATTTCCCATAATGGGGAATTTGGTGTGGTTTTATAATGTCACTTTTTTAAATAAGGTATCCAACTCTCTAGAGCTGCTGTAGGAAATCCTAATAGGTACTTAATGATTTTCTTCATTTTATTGTTTAGGCTTGAAGTATAAAAATGTTACTGTGCTACATGTGTTCTATAGATACAACTTTTTCTATTTATTATTTTTTGATTGTCTCTTGAACATTATGTACTTTTGCTTCAAACTCTTTGTCATTTGTAAACTGCAGTTGACAACAATTTATGAAGAACCATTTGAACCAAGAAGCATTTTTAATGAGTATATTTTGCAAAGGGCAGCAGCACCACAAATAACACTAATTAATAGCTGTATGTGATCTGGGGAGGAGGAAAGAGCCAATAGAAACTCCGATATTGATTTGTCCAATGATCTGCCTATTGTAAATAGTAACCCTATGTGTTCTCCACAGTGTTCAATTTTCATTTCTTTTCGTAGCATATGAAAGTACAACATCTGAGCAGAAAAAAAGAATGGAAAATTCTCTTTCTGACAGCATACAGTAAGTAATGTGTTTATTTTGGCACTTGATCAGAAGCAACTTTAGTTTTAATACTGCTGAAAAAACCCTTGATTGGAGAAACACATTTTCATTTCTTGCCTATTTGTTCAATATCTACAAAATGATAAAGCAAAATAATTAGACTGACCAGTTTAATTCTTAAAGAAGAAAACAAGCAAATATTGTTTAGTTCTTTAAAGCTTTCCCAGTTGTGTTCTTTGTTTCCTGCATTTGTCAAAAGCTTACAATTTTCTTTCTCTTCTTGTTCCTTCAAGACCTTACTTAATGACTCAGTAAATATGATCCTCATGAGTAAATGAGGATGCATGGAGAGTAGAGGAGGGCAGATTTCAGAGTCAAAGGCAAACAAGCCCTGCCCAAAGGTCTGTACTTCCCACACTGCCCACAGAGCCTGTCATCCTGCAGCTAAATACCGGCTTGGTCCACATCAGCCCAGGCTCCTTCAGTGTTGATACTGAATGCACTGATTCCCTAACCCTTGAGCAACCCTTCTAGCACAGCCCACCAAATTTGCTGCTCTAACTGCAGGACTTATTAGGTCTTTTGTCTTGAAGCCTAAGCTGCGTCTCAGAGCTTTCTGAGAGTATCTTATGCTCCCCCTGCCTCCTTCCTGTGCTTCAAATGAAACAGCAACATGTGACAGAATGTAACAAAAATTAAAATAGACTTCTTTAACAATATTGTAGATTTGTAACACAATGTAATAAAGAACACAAAGATTATAGAAATGATTCTAAAATACGTCAAATAAAAGTTTAAAAATGTAGGGGCTTTCACTATATCCGTATCTGTTTGGTATTAAAAAAAAAATAGATGTGGAGAAATAGTTGTAGCCATTAGAATGTTTTCAGGGCTGCAGTAAATCACTCCACCTGTGACCACAATGAGGGATTACTGTCACACTGAGAAGTAACACAAATACAACACATTATCCTATTGTGATTTTCTGGAGGCCATTTTTTATATGTAGGACACTTGGTAAGGGGGAATGACAAGGAAATGACTCAGGCCTCAGGGCAGAGTGGTCCAGTAGTTCCAGACCTCCTGCACCCTGGTCACTTGCTTCCTCCTCCTGCCCAGCTCCTTGTGGACAGCTCGAGGTTCTGCAGCCACCAGGACTGGGAGGGAGGGAGGCAGGAAGGCAGGAATGCAAGGCAGGAAGGGAGGGAAGGGAGGGAGGAAGGGAGGAAGGAAAGAACCTCCAGTTATTAAAGCCAGTGATGCTGCCTGCTCTGTGCATGACACCACCACCACCACACTGTATAGATGATCTCATCTTTCAGGGATTTTGCACATCCATCCCAACCACCTTGCAGAGCACTGGGTCCCTGCAGCAAATCAGAATGTAGGGGAGGCTCTCTGGCTGGCTCTTCCCCTACTTAGTATCTGTCCTCTGAACATTCCAGTGTGTGTTGAAAGAGCAAAATTGGGCAACTGGGCTCCAGCTAGCTCTGTATTAGTTTAAACAGGTATTATGGAGGCAAAGGAAGACATGCATTTAGCCAGAGCCACACAGAAATGCAGTATTTCTTTTTAAATATGCATAGACAATTTAAAAAGAAAAATACTATGATTGCTTCAGGACTGCCTTTGGCTCTGATTAGAAACAGCTGAGCAAAGCCAAATGCTCAGCTGCTTCTGCAAAGAGATTAACACCTGTTGAAGATGGAATAAAAATATGTGACAGAGTTTAAGAGCAAATATCAAAAGATCATTATTGTAAAACTAACAGTAACATTGCATCCCCACCCTGTCACACTACATTATCCCTGGTAGGGGAAAAAAGCACTTAACACATCTATAGCACAGAAGCAGCATGTGCATGTACTTTCAGCTCTTCATGCACAGCTGGAAAAATGGCTTCTTGACCCTGTTATCCAAAGAAAATTTAGATAGTATCAGGTTGTCATGAAATAACATCTAACCAGGCATGCCATGCAGGCTTAAGGCAGACAGTTGTATTACAGCCTGTGTTGTTATAGCTTATGCCCATTTGGGGCAGGAGGAGCATTCTTAGTGTTCTACAGGGCAACCCTTGAGGTACATACAGACAGGGGAACAAGAAGTTGGAGAGCAACTCCATGGAAAGGGATTTGTGAGTCCTAGTCACTGGTAAGTTGAACATGAGTCAGCAGTGCCCTGGCAGTCAGGGGGACAACCCTGTTCTGGAGTGCATCAGGCACAGCATCGCCAGTTGTGGAAGGGAGGGGATTGTCTCACTCTGCTCTGCACTGGGGCAGCCTCACCTCAAGTGCTGGGGACTGTTTTGGGTGACACAACATACGAAAGACATTAAGCAATTAATAGTGCATCCAGAGGGCAACAGAGATGGTGAAGGACCTTGAGGGGAAGCTGTATGAGGAGCAGCTGAGGTCACTTGGCTTGTTCAACTTGGAGAGGAGGAAGCTGAGAGGAAACCTCATTGCACCTCCCTCATGACAGGAAGGGCAGGCACTGATCTCTTCTCTGGTGGTGACCAGTGACAGGACCCAAGGGAATGGACTGAAGCTGTATCATGGAAGGTTTAGGATCTTCACCCAGAGTGTAGTTGGACACTGGAACGGGTTCCCCAGGGTGTGGTCACAGCACCAAACCTGACAGAGTTTGGACAATCCTCTCAGGCACATGGTGTGACTCTTGGGGTGTTCTGTGCGGGGCCAGGAGTTGGACTAAATGATCCTTGTGTGTCCCTTCCAACTCAGGATATTCTGTGATTCTGTGTGTGATTTCCCACATTTCTATTCCCATGTGCTGCAGGCACAGTAGGCACATGTTGTACCTCCCTTTCTGTAGGCTGAAGGCAGCCTCCTGCCTCAGGGACCAGAGCTTCCCCTCGATCCCACAATGCCAGCCTTGCCCCAAACAGTACCAGAAAAGAAGGCCTGGCACTGCTGGAGTTCCCCCACCACCCCAAAGTGCCCTTCCAAGGGCAGCAGAAAAGTGCCAGGCCCTGTGTGCTGCTCAGTAAGCTCACTGCATTTCTCTGAGGCTGATGCTGAAACTGAAATAAATGACCTCACATTTTTGACCCTAAATCAGAGTTTCTTTCCTGATGAAGGCCAGTTGCAGGAGCACTTCAGATCACAGTGTGCTCCTCAGTTCATCAGCGTGGAACTGTGCAAAGGGGCTACCAGGCTCAGACCAGGATGCAGGGTTGCCCACCCTCCCAGGAAGGAAAGCACTCCAGACAACATTGAAGGTTCCACTTGCAGGCTCCCTGAGAAGATGCCTCAGGAGTGCCCTGTGGTGCAGACATACACCAATATGCACCACACCACAGCTGTGGGCATGGTTCAGCCATGCCCCGAGACAAGGAGCCCACAGCTGTGACCACTACGATGGTGGTAGTGGAGACACAGCCTGGGGCTGCACCCTCTGGGTACTGATTAGTCTTCTACAACCTCAGGCATGTGATTTGTCACTTACTCCCTTCAAGAGTAAACACTGCAATTGTACCTGAGCTACATTTGGGTGTGCTCCAAAGCTGCCTTCAGTGGGGGAGAAGATGAAAGCTTGCCACCCAGGCTTCCCACTGGCATCTTCCCTCACGCTGCTAGAGACTGCTGCCACCTCTAGTCACGTAAAAACATGGCTGAGGCAAAGGCCACTACTCCTGGCCTTCTTCTCCCTGCAAACTGACAGACTGCAGCTTGCTTCTCTCCTGCACATATGTCATTCTTCAGGCTGGAAAAGCTGCTGAATTTGCCATGTCCAGTGCACATCCCTACACAGGTTTCCCTTTCCCAGTGGAGGCAATGGCTCAAAGATTTACACCGGCTAAAAGTTTTGAGGCACATCTCCTGAAAGCCAATTTATTTTTATTCCAGAATGTATTAATAATAGAAAAGCCTGGGTTCTGCTGGGTGATCTCTTTATTTTTTCTCTGGTCATTTATTGCAGCTCCATTTATTGCTTCCTCTGATTTCAATTTCTGTTCTTGTTTCATTTTGATTCTAGTTTCCTCAAATATTATGCACATAATTTAAGTAGCAGTATTCAGAAAAAAAAAAAAAACCCTGTGTAACCCAGAAGCTATGAAAGGATGAAAAATGCAGGGAGCACAGAGAATGAGAAAAAAATACTGACATTTTTATTCTATTTTCTTTCAGTGTTGTATATGGAACATTGTATTCCCCATATTATGTTTTTAAAAATTAAAAAAAAAACATAGGAAGGGTTCTGAAAATATAGTTTCAAAGTATAAAGAAACTGACAGACTATCCATAATAAGACAGACTGCAAAGATTTACAGAGAGAAATGAAAAAAATTATATGCAGTAGGTATATCTAATAATGTACTGAATTACTTTCTCTAATTTTTAGAGAAAGTAATTCAATACATATTTTTTCTATGCAGAAAGGGAAAGATGCTACCCCTTTGGACTAGAATTTTTTTCAAGGCTTGGTGAAAGTCTGTTTATTAATTTAAATTGTCAAATTTTCACTAAGTCATTGTATAGGTTTAAAAGTAATTCAGAATAAATATACACACATTATTCTTAGTGTATTATTAAAGAATTGATTGCTTTATACTGTTGACTGTTAAATATCTTGCTTATACGTCTGGAACATCTGATATTATGAGCTTCATTGTTAGTAGCTGGACTAGGCTGACCAAGAACGAAAATATTTGGGTTTCTGTAACTGTAACAGACTTCTCCAGCTCCAAGTGAGAAGAGTAAAACCACCTATTTATTCTTAAATGCAGTAGTTTATTACTTGGAGCACTTGGTTTAAAAAATCATAACATTTTGCATGTCAAATACTGTGAACTAAAAACAGAAAAAATGAGGCTACTGAAACTAAGACAAGGTTAATAAATCTTTTTAATGCTTGAACAGCTAACAAGGAAGGGCATGCAAGGACAGACTTAGTGATATAATCATTACCAAAAAAGGATTTTGTGTCACCTACTACAGAAGCGTAGAATTTAAAACATTTGAAATTATTGCCTGAACACGAATTTCCTTGGGCCAAAATACCATATTTCTGGTAATTGCTTCATGCATTATCTGCAATCACAAATTATTTCACTCTGCCATTCACATGAAAATAATCCAAGGACTGCTGATGCAAGTTCAAACCTAGTTTTTCTCTGGGCTGTCACTTTCAGGTGAATGTTGCAGAGCAGTGTTTTTCACTGCCATGTTCCCTCAACCATATGTGTCTGTCTAGCTACAGAGCACAGAATCAGAAAAAAAGCAGTAGAACCCTCTGTTTACAGCTTTTAATGGTTTCTTTATATCTGCAATTAGCACTGTTTATAACTGAAGGTAATTATTCACCTCTCACATCCCAGTTTTAAGGGTCCCCCATTTTAAGAATCATCAGACCTGACTGCTAGAAGAGACACTCATGGAGGTTTCCTCACTGAACTCAAAAGTTACTGTATCAGACAGAAATTGCCACCTACATTGATGTAATAGTGTTCTCCCTAAAATGAGTCTTTAGAGCATAGTTTCTGTTCAAAACTTGCACAAAGTAATCAAAATGAAACTTCTGTTAATTGCCTGAGCTAGCTGAAGTTCTCCAGTAATTTGACAAGAAGCAATTAGCTGCATATTTTCCAGAGGGACGCTGTGAGAGGGAAAACAAGGCAGGGGAAATGAGAATCCTGTGGAAATGCAAGATTTCAGTGACTTGCATTTTCTTGTATTTATGGATATAACCCTACAAATGTAGTTTGAGATTGTGACAAAAGCTTGTGTGTCCCATAATGGAGGATGTCTTTAGGTCCCTGTTTGAAGCACTGCTGGGCAGGCAGCCACAGCAGCGGGCTACCAAGCTCTGCAGCTGCCCAGGGAGACAAAGGCTTGGCAAGACCTTGGCTGTGGGCTACCACAGTGACATTATCATCTGTTTCAAGTCAGGTTGGGCGTGACCATATGAACATCCAGAGCAGTTTTGGGAGTAGAGCACAGGTGGCTACACAGCTCCATTTTTTCTCTTTAAAACACACTTGAGTTATAAAGGCTGAAGCTGAAAAACATAGATCCTTTTTGACCATGCATGAAAGACAGCACAAGGCAGAAGTTATTGAATCCACTTGTGAAATGGAAGAAATTGAGCCCATTTCTTTGTGAGCTGGTTTGGTTATTACAGAAGTAGTCCATCAGGTAGAGCACACCACACACAGGGCTGTAGACTGTATGGTAACCTGCCAGCCCATGTCCATGATGCAGAGAGAAGGGCTCTGGTAGAACAACCTTCTCACAGAAGGCTGTGGGTGTTCATTACAAAGCCAGTAATAGATCCACATGCTCCACATGCTCTTTGGAGAATAGCCCGGTGAAAATCCAGGATTTGTTCCCCATGCACTCAGGTACCAAGGTAAGCATCTTGACAAAGGGAAATCAAATTTTCCTGAAAAATAGTTATGATCTCATTACCAAGGGCTGGAGTTTTTCTTTGATTTTGTCTTCTTTTTTTCCCCATCTGGTCAAAGCAGACATCAAATGGACAGGTTTAGTAATTATAGGCAGTGTGCTTTGGCAAGCTCAGTATCTATTTTCAAGTAGTGGCAGCTGAATATAGTAGGCAATTCCCAACCTCCTACCCCAGAGTGGGTAATCTCTGTCTTCCTTTTCTGTGTACTTCCTCAACTGCCAAGTACTAAACAAACATAGAAGGAATGCTGTCAGGTCACATCAAGACCTGAAAATTTAGATTTTCTACCTACCAACATGAACAAAACTCTGCAGACAACAAAATCTTTACTTTTACCTCTATATATAAAAAAAATTATTTAACATGTAAGGTAGAAACCTTTATATTTCAGTATTGCAGAGGTTCATCTCTGCACAGCTTCACTTGTGCAATTGAGTAAATTGCCATAGAGAATTTAGGTGTCTCACTGTTGCTAGAGGCGAGGGAATTGGGGGAGAGGGGGGAAGAATACAAAAAGGAAAAGTAAATTACATTTCTTAAAAATCCCTCCATAGTTCATCCTGGGGAATTTGATTTAATGTGGTAGGTGTTCTTGGAAGTGAGCATTCCAGATTTCATGTGCTTTTTGAGCTTAATTAAATAATTTGAAAAAGTATACCATATGTGCACAGATTTCTCAAGGGATAAGCATGTAAATTTCTACATTGATATTTGCAGACTGTTGAACTCATACCAGCATGGAAGGAGGCTCAGGGATTTTTCATTTCTTCCAAATAGCTGCCTGAGCAGCTAGGAGACTAAGTGGGCATATAGTAATCTTTGTCACATTCTCCAAGGTTCAAGCTCCCCAACAAAGAAGCTACTGCATTACTGAGAAATTTTGCCAGAAAGAAAATACACCTTTATGACTGTTTTTGTTCTCCCATAGTAATAATAAAAAACATTAAAGCACACATAATGCAGCAGTCAGTACCTATTCTAGCTGTGCAGTAAAAAGCAAAAGGAGCCCAGAAGAACAAAGGGAAGGCATGAATAAGTGCTAACACAGGCACCAGGTGGAGCCTGACTGCCTGACTCACTCATCCAGCTTGTTTTTATGTACATCAACCACAAGACAAACTCCCCTGTTATGTGCAGCTTTGATAAAACGTAATTAGTTGGTGATTTAGCAACCATGGAAAAAAAATAGGACAGTAATCACGGCAGGGCGAAAGCATGAAACACCACAAAAAGGAGCTGAATTAGCCCCTGTAGCCAGCAATTTTTTCAACTCTTTGTGTAGTTTGTCAGACTGTAACAATAGAAGTGATTTTGGAAATAGGAGCAGTTGATAAAGTGGCAGTACTTCTGATTGACATCCCTCTTCCAAACTAAAGAAATGCTTGTGAATCTGCAGTATAGAATTCTCTCAAGAAAATATTTTAAAACCTGAGTAACTACTGCAAGTGTTGTTTCTCTGATCAGAAGGATGAGGTGAGCAACACCTACCCAAATGGGGGTGCAAGAAGGCAGGAGACAACCAGACCTGAGGTTTAATTCTGAGAGAAACTCACAGCTCTCGCATCAAAAAGAAAGTTCATCTTTATGCTGGATAGAAAATACAAGTATTGAAAGTAACAAAAATCAGTCCCAGTCCTCACTGCAGCCAGTGTGGAACAAGCCACTAGCATTAACTGATGTAAATATCTGCTGAATCCTGCTATTAAAATGACAGAAAATATTTTCTGTTAGGAAGAAAGCACTGGAATTGGCCTTTGCATTCATTAGAGGTACATATTACAGGGATTATGCATTTATTAAAATAAGTAACATAATTGCAGTTTTAGGAAAAAGTTCTGAGGTCTTACAATATCATTCATTTTTTTAGTTTGTGATATCTGGGATCACAAACTGAGAAGAGAACTTTCACCCAGTCACTTTATCATTCATCTCAGCTGCCTCTCTGTCACAGTGGAAATTCATTCCAAAAAGCTAACCTGAAAGCTCCAATTTAACTTGCTGCCCTGTATTTATGCTTAGCATGTTCCCTTATAGAAAACTAGTTTTGAACAAGCATTTTATACACAATTGCAATTTCCTTTGCAAAATTTTGTCCAGGAGAAACAACACCATCATGTTTGTAACCTTAAGACTCAATATGGGCACAGTTTTGTGTTTTGTTTTGAGGTTTTTTTCAGCTAAGCTCTAGAAAGCAAGAGACCAGCTCAAGTTGTATTAAAATATAAAAATGGTGTTCTGGAGTTGGAGGCAATCCTAAACTTCCAATAATCTCAGATATTATCTCAGAATTTTGCCCTTTTGCCCTCAAAACAATTCCAGATTGTGGGATCTCTAAGCTGGAGATGGTTTTATATTTAAAATTTCTTAACATTCCAGTGCGTTCTAACTTAAATTTAATAATAAACTCAGCTTAAGAGGTTTAGTGTGGAAGTTAAATTTTTATAAAGTTTATCATAATCAAAAGATCAAGGCAGGCTTCTCTTTTCCTGGCTCACTTTAATCTTGAGTTTTTACTTAAATAAGGAAATAGAGAAAACTTCACACTTTCCTAACTCTGAAGGAACTTTATTAGAATAAAAATTACTGACCCAAAGTTTATTCTCCTTCAGCTACTCTTGCTTGGGCACAAATTCTCCTTACACTTCTTCAGTCGCCCTCCTCTCTGGTGTTCTGCACAGTTTTGGAAAAAAAAAAAATACACACATATATATATCCACGGCGGGGGGGGGGGGGGGAAAAAAAAAAAGGAAAATTTTAAACATTAATTTTACTCTTAATAAAATGGGAAATACACAATGCCTTAAATCATAAATATTAAATCAGTTGTTCTTATGAGATAAATTATTATTGTCACCCAGTTGCACAGACAAGACCCCTGATTTAATGGTGTAATAATTTGTTCAAAGGGAGAAGCAAGATGTGTAAGCTCATGCTGGCTAGAAGGGTAAAATTTTGAGCAGCACAATTTCTTCCACAGTACTGAAAGAATGTTGTCCACCATACCAAATAAAAAAATGGAAAATAATCAGAACTTTACATTTGCAAATTGGGCACACATGATGTCAAATCTGTAGGTTTTAGGCAGGAACCTGAAACTGCCCTTTTGATCATGTGTTGGTCCTTCGGTATTTTAACATCTAGCAGTGAGTCTGGCAATAAAAATAAAACGGATCAAGAATGATAACGAATTCAGAAATGGTACTGTGAAAGTATGAGATTAAAATACAGTTTTGAAAAATAATAGCTTATGTTCAGATTGCATATAAAATGTAAGATTTTATGGAAAAATTCATATTGATAAATATTGTTGTATAAAGAATATGAAAACAAAGATTCCTGCTGAGAAGCTGTCCAGTTCATTTCTAAGACATAAAGCAAGAACTTTTAAATGTAGCTGAGGTGATGAGACACCCATTATATTTTTATTTCTTAATTTTGCTGACAGACAGTATTGACACCACTTGTTGCCAAGTTGTTCTGGCATTTATTTATCCCAAACAGCTACTTTTAAAAAAAACTCTTTTGAATGTTGAGAGCACTCTATAGAATAATGACCTGGTGCAATCTTGAAAGCTCTGCCTCATCAAAGATAATGGTAATTCCCTCAAAAGCAGTCAGCTGTGCTCCTGCTATTTAGTGATATGTATCCATATGATGCATTTGAGTCTGTTAAGGTATCTATTTCTGTAGCTTTCAAAACACAATATTCTTGTGAGTTAAAAAGTTTTTTTTTCAAATTATACTTGATGTGTAAGAGCCCTGTTATACCAAATTACCAAATTAAGAGCCCTGCATTTGGGCCCTGTTATACCAAATTACAAGGCTCATCCTTGGAAGTACTACAAATGTGATTGAGGGACATCTGAAAATTCAAACATGCTTTGACTTCAGGGCAGAAGCTTGTATTGCTGAAAAAGGACTGAAATTTAAGGTCTTCTAAAAACCCTGGATATTTGGAATTATGGCATCAGCCAGCAACATCAGCATTTCACAAGTCTTTTCCAAAAGCAGGAAAGCCCTGATTTCAATTAGTGTTATGACCTCTTCTATTTCCCTCTTCAGCTGTAGTTCTCACCGCTGTTCTGTGAGTGTGAAGGAGTAAGAGAGTTCAGGAGACAGTTACACTCATTTGTCTTAGTCATCTACTTTTTCCTTATTTTGTTCACTAGAAGACACCCAGGTCTTTTTATATTCTTCAGATTTCTAGTTCTAAAATGTAGCTTTATATTTCCAGATGTTCACAAATTTCTCTGAAAAAGAGGTGGGAAGGAAAGTTTCTAAAGGTTAAAAATTATATATAACATTTCATAAAATTGCTCTTTAATGTATCTTCTGGGGCTTCTGTTTGATCCTGAAAGATCTGAAATTGTCATCCGCAATTTCTGGTAAATAACTTCTGACAAACTTCTGCTTGTCAGGAGTGTCCTTTTCTGAGACTGTGCTACATATGATGGCACTTGGAAGGTGGGGGTAGGATTTACTCACTATTGAGAAGTAGAATCTGAAGAAGGAAGCTAGATAATTGGCTTTGAAATGGTGGTTTCACCATAAAATAGCCCAGTTCAGTGCTACATTTCTCTTTGGCTCTGTCAAAATGTGTTTTTTGAAATTCCTGGCTAAATAGAGACTGCTTTCATAGATCTTCAGAGTTCATAAAAACTGTGCATTTTCATCAAGTTGGCAATTTGGTTTCATTTTGATCTGGTCCTGCAGTCAATTTGTTGACTTGATTTTGATTTGATGTCTGTAATGCTCCACTTTTACTTTCATGGAATATTAATGCTAGATTGGCTTTGATTTCATGGTTCTATTTTACTTCAAGTTTTTTAACAAAATATATTGAATTGATCCTTCAAATGGGATTTTCAAAAGTGCCTAATCTGCACAATTTTTCAGTATGCAGCATCACTGCAGAGTCTTTGAAGACACGAGTAAGTAAGAGCTAGCCAACCCAAAGTACCAACCAGCTCTCAGTGCAGCAAGGAGTTTGCTCAGTACAGCAGTAAGCATAACAAAAGCATCATCCAATGCAGTAGGTATTGGCAGGTGAGGGGAAAAGCTCTATTTCCTTTTGACTTTTTTTTTTTTTGAGAGTAATCTTTTTCAACAATGTGTAAGAACAGAATTTCCATACTTATAGACCATGAGCCACCCAAGGATGCTTCTGGAGAGAGAAAAAAAGGTGTTTGCACACCCAGATGTGGCTATCTGAAGTGTCCAGCGAGAGCCCATGTTCCACCACACTGCAAGAGGAGACAGAAGGCTGCACTCACGTTCACCACTTGCAAGAACTTATTTCTTCCACCTGTCATAGACCAGTCTTCTAAGTTATATGCCTAATACTGGGCAGAGCAAATAGCCCACAGAGCATGCAGAAATGCAAATGCAATTTCTGCGTTCAGCTGAGGCGTTTTTGATAGCAGGCAAAGATGGCTGAATTTTTGAGGAAAATCCCTCATGGAATGTATTGTGCCATTTCTTTGCTTTACAGTCAAGGACATGGAAGAGTGATTCAAGTCTGCATACATAGCTCCCTACATTCACCTATAGCACTGGTCACACTGAGTATACTCACCTTGTCTACACTTCCACACTGCATTTGTAAGCACCCCACAGCTAAGGCTAATTCACAGCTCTCAATACCCTCATTCACTCCTGTCTTAAAAGATTGAGAAATGTAAATATTCATGACTTTAAAATTGTATCATCTTTTCAGTCTAGTTGCTCTTTGTCATTCTTCAGGCTGGTTTTTACTACAATATTATGTTGAAAAGCTAAGTTAGGGCTGCCACAGGTCACCTTCTTATCAGTTATTTTTAATCTGGATTTGTCATTCATCATCCTCAGCTCAGACCAAGCACCCATTTCTCTGAGTAACAATTACAGAACCACAGAAACATGGAAAGGGCAAGGATAGAAGGGACCACAGTGGGTCATCTGGACCAACCTCCTTTCTCAAGCAGGGTCATCCTAGAGCATGTGGCATGGGATTGTGTCCAGATGGTTCTTGACTATCTCCACTGTGGGAGATTCTACAACTTCTCTGTCTCTGTGCTCAGTCAGCTGCACAGTAAAGATCTTCCTTATATTCAGGTGGAGCTTCCTTGCATCATCTTCTGCCCACTGCCTCCTGTCCATCCTCCAGAGCCTGGCTCCATCCTCCTGGCACCTCCCTTCAGATACTCACAGACATCGATGAGTTCCCCTCTCAGTGCCTCTTCTCGAGGCTGAACAGGCCCAGCTCCCTCAGCCTTTCCTCATCAGAGAGATGCTCCAGTGCCTCAATCATCTTGGTTACCCTCCACTGGAGCCACTCCAGGGGCTCCACGTCTCTCTTGGCCTGAGGAGCCCAGGACTGGACTCAGCACTCCAGATGTGCCTCACCAGGGCTGGGCAGAGGGGCAGGATCACCTCCCTTGAGCTGGTGACATTCTTATGATGGCATCTTGTCTCTATAAATCAATCAAATAGTCTCTGTGGGAAAGAAAGTTCACCTGGCAAACAGAAATCACAGGGGTTAACTGATGGAGTTCATTGTGGGAAATACTTTCCCATCTCCTTTGCAAATTTGAACTTGGTATGTTCAGCTTCACTTTCCTCACGAGCCCATGTTCCCCTGCCTTTCTCTCAACACTTATCCCCACTGAATTCCCAGACCATTTTTCTGTACTTCCTTCCCAGGATGCCTTCCCTCCCCTTCCAAGAGAATTCTCTTTCCCAAGTATTTGTCATATTCATGACCCCATCAGTCAGTGCTGCACCTCTTAAAAATTTGTATTTTTCAGCTTCCACAGCCAAATGATTAGGTGAGAATCTTAGCTTATGGTTTTAAGTAAGTTTCCTAGACATCATAGTAGCAAAGAGAAACTTAAAAACATGACTCCAGTGCACCCTTAAGGCTAAGAAGCCTGAAGGTAATAAACCACACCCTGAACTTGTTTTATTTTTAAAATCTGAGTTTTAAGTTTTTAAGATCAGGCCTTTCTCAGGCTTTTCTTATGATTTGTGAACATCTGGGATTGGCAGTGCTGTAATCTGAGCAAGCAGGTTGGAAAACATATTCCTAAAATTCATCTGCTCCCTAGGGTCCACTTCCCACTGGTCCCACCAGACTGCATCTCCTGAAATGACCTTCTGAGATGCACCAGGGACTTCCCATGGTCACCTAAGGAATCACTGCATTGCCTGAACTTCTTCTTCCCCATTGCTATCTTTGGAAAAGTTAATGACCATGTTGGTTTTTTGAACTACCCCAGGGAGAGTAGCATCCTTCAGGCAAGAACAGATATCTGGAAGCAGGAAAAAGAGGTGTGATCAAATCCATGTGCTTTCTGTTCCCAGAGGAGTGTATTTTCAGCCTTCACCAGCAAAATCCTTCTCACTTGCTTTTCTTCTGCAAAAGAATTATTCCAGGCACTCCTTCAGCTTGGTAAATATGCATAACCAGAGGCTGGATTATTCCAAGTAATAAGCTTTTATTTCTTTTGTTGCAATTTCCAAACACAGCAGGCCCAGAATAAAGGTTTCTGTAAGATTTACCCATCAAAAATGCCTAACAAATATGGCATTTCACTCCAGCTGCTTACTCTGTTTTTCCTGTATAGCTTATTCTGCTTTCAGATCCCCCTGCCATGCTAGGCAGAAGAGCCTGCCTCCATTATTTAATCTCTAGCCTCAGTAAGTGCTTACATTTTAAAGTTAAATTTATTTTTCCTCTGTTCCATGAACATCGGCACTTGGTTTTCTGGCCACACCAGTCCACCCACAACAGCCAATAGAATTTGCAAAGTACAAAGTATACATTTTGTAAGAAGCCTGAAGAATGATGAATTCTAATGAAACAAATCCAAGGCAATAAAAAGCACTGAAATTCAGTGCTGATGCTACCAACGTCATTGTTAGACTTAGCCCTGCTGTGATGAGAACTGCAGGGATTACTAAGTGTGTCTTCCTTCTTAATAGCTCAATTGATGGTTTCAATAGTGATGCACAAGTGATGCATGCTGTCACATGCTAGATAAAAATAACTAAATACAGTATGTTCACAACAGGGCTGATCAATGTGAGTTATGACAAAGAGTCTTTTAAAGGGAAAACTCATTTCCCATCTTTGGTCTACTACAGGTCAGCTGATTAATGAAATTTACCTGAAAAGGAAAAATATCTTTTTTTTTTCATTTGTGAACAGTCTTAATGGTCATGATCCATTACTGGAGGGCAATAGTAAATAATCGATTTATTATTAATTATTAGCATAAATATACTTGAAAACCAAATCCCTGATATTTCAAGATAGGGGTTGGAGCTTAAAGTCACTGAAGTCTGTGGCTTTTATTGTTGTTGGATGAATAAACAAACTACTGGAAAACCTGAGGAGGGTCCAATGACAAAAACCCAGATTGGATGGAGTCACAGAAGATAGAAGATGGCTTGGGGTATCTTGTCTTAGAAAAACGTAATTTATTGATGCCCAGACAAAAAGGCTGTGTAAAACAAAATCAGACACAAAAGCATATCAGAAAATTACAGGTCGTCTGCCTACCAAGGAAATGTATAAGCGTGCCATACACAAAGCACATTAAGTAATTAACGAAAGCCTTGATTATGCTACTGACCTTGAGAGAAATATGCTTTCTGTAACTGAAAAGAAACAAACCCACGTGAAAATGAGCTGCCCCTTCCTTCTTCATATGAGCTACAGTAACCTCCTCCTTAAATCTGTGCTTCAGTGGATATAAGTGAGGATATGAGGAAATCACCTTATTACTGTGGGTTATCAGCCACTGAGAAGAGCTTTGGAAGTAGCTACATGAAGGCATTAAAACCTCCTTGAAATAGATGCAGACAGCTGAGGGAGGGATGGGCTGGTTAGGAAAGAAAAGAGAGAAATGAGATTGCAGCCTCCTCTGGTTGCTGCTTGATCTGTGAAAATTGCAGAGTCTTTTCTTAATATATGCTTCTAGGCTAGGATTGAAGCACTCAATAAAAGTATACCTGGAGCTAACAGACAATTAGCTTTTATTGCTACTGCTTTTTGTATGTCAGAACTTCTTAGATTAACTGCTTTGCTTTTATTTCAGTATTTGAACAAATGGTGCTATTACAAGCTTCTCCTCAGAACCAGTGAGGTGGTTTGTTTTGGTAGCTAAGACTACATTATACCCCACAGACTATCCACTAAGCCCTAAAAAGCATAAAAACCTTTGTACTGAGCTAGATATTATATTAAGCAGAAACTTAAAATTTTAGAAGCAAAACACCTCTTGCAAAACATGACTTCTGCAAGTGGCATTGTTCAACTTCATGAGGAGTTGGATTTCCCACACAGTGAGCTTCCAACTAATTGAAATCAGTTCAAAAAATGCACACTGGAAGTTCTTACAAACTGTAGAGGAATGCAAACCAGTGGATGCCATTATGCTGGTGGACTTGCAGCCTGAAATGCATGTAAAGATAAACAAGCTGCTCTTCTGCTGATCTTTGCCCCCTCCCACAGAGCACTGTTCTCACCTGGTGAAGAAGCAGATCAGCATCATTTTCATGCACCAGATGCTGCTGTCCTGCAGGGATGAAAGGGACTAAAGGGAACTGGTTCTCTAGAGAGCACTGCCAGCTTTCTGAAAGTCTGAGAGTGGCAACATATGCTTACATTTTCTCTTTTTTAACTTGTAACTCTTATTCTTGCAATGCCAAAACAAATAAGATGTGAGCTCTCTCTTGCTTAAGCTGAAGTGCTCTCTCAAACTCCCTGGTAGCTATGCTCCTTTTTTTTTGTTCAGAAGGCTGCCTCAGAAGAAAGCCAGGTAGTGCCTACGTTTACTTGCCAAGGCTGTGATATTGGGAAGATCAAGGCCAAAACTGTGCCCACATTTTCCCCTGGTAGAAGCTGATTCACTAAGAGCTCTGTTATGTGCTGTCTGCTGTGCCACATATC
Organism: Chloebia gouldiae; assembly: GCA_003676055.1. NCBI lineage: Eukaryota > Metazoa > Chordata > Aves > Passeriformes > Passeridae > Chloebia > Chloebia gouldiae. Next base: position 1,271,795 of record QUSF01000038.1, read on the forward strand.
ATGAAGTAAAGCCAACAGCCTGGCAAGGGATCAGTATTGAACAGAGAGATGATACAAATCACTGGGGATTTGACTCACTCACTTTGCACTCGGCTCCACACCTACAGCTTTGTGGTTATTATATTAAAAATAAATTAAAGCACTTTGTATTATCTGCTTTATAAGGCAATATTAGTGACAGCTACCAGGGCGCTGTGCTTCTGTAAAACTCGCACTTTACAAATATTAAATTGCACAATTATTTATAAACACAGCAGTTTCATAAAACAATAGAGATATGGTAAATGCAATTAAATCCATGTACTTAAGTCCAAAAATAGATAAAGAGTGAATGAAGATGTCATCCTATCATGAAAAATGAGTGCCAGATTAATACATTTTCCACACATTTCAATATATTTATCATAAACTTTACCTACGCATTTCTAATTATGACATATTTGCATAGGATCCCTTTTTGTTTTTCAATTGAGTTTTAGCAAGTGCTTTCTTTCCCAGAAGAATAATAATGCTGGACCAGACCAGTGGTCCACTGGGTGAAATTCGTAACGACAGTTCTAATGCAGGTGCGTGATGAGCTTGGTCTTCAACTTTAACATCCTTGTGATAAAAGGATAACTATGAATGAAAACAAGTGAATTACTAACACTAAAGTTGTCAGCAGGATATTTTCTTCCACTTACTTCTCTAGCAGTAAAATATCACTCATAACTGCGACTGGGAGTTGGTTTTAATTTCTTGAATTGGTTTAATTTCTTGAATTGGTTTATCCTTGGGTTTTGGTTTTGTTTGGCTTTTTTTTCTTTTAAGATTTCAAACATACTTGTTTTTACTTTGACCTCCACTTGAAATAGCAATAACACTTTGTTCTTCCTTTCTCCAGAGTAGCTGAAGATATTTTTTTTTCCAATTATTATTTCCGTGTTCTTTACCTTGCATTACTCAGGGATATTTTTCAGCTCTCATTCTACCATGCTGTAGCTTGCTTTTGTTCCTCCAGGTCTCTCAGTCATCTCTCATCCAAGCTAACCTTGATCATTTTCCCTACTGCATATTTTTCATTTCAGTGTTCACCTACTTTTCAAGAAAAATATACATTTAAACACATGTGTGCAGAGAGGGAGCCAGAGGCACTTTAGTAATAACCTTTGCCCTTACTAAGATTTAACCATTTAATCCCACTCTAGTGAGGTTTTCTTGTTTTTCAGTCAGGATGGTGCAGCATTTCAGCTCTTCTTCCATGAAAACCTCAGTCATACCTCTAATGAGGGATGAAGAATTTTCTAAAAGGAAAATCCAACTTAAATGCCATCCTGTTCTTTACTAGATTTCTGTTAACTTATTCAAGGTGTTATATTTTTTAATACAGAAGTTATGATTTATCAAATGAAACACAATATGGATTAAAAATATCTCAATATTATTTCAGTATCTCCATGTGTCAGCACCCTGATCTTATAAGATCCTTTACTTTTATTCCCTATAAAGAATAGGTTTCAGAAAAATATATCTGCTATTAATTTACATGGTGAATATTGAAACAAATCTTTCACCATACTGCAGTACTCATTCTCCTTAGCTACAGCTCAGTAAACTTACAGGTTTTCATGCAGGTTTTATGGTTTCACATTATTGAAGACTTAAGCTTTATTTGGTCTTCTTTATCTCTGGTTATTTGTGTTTCCTAGATTTCCCATATTTCTGAATCCTCATCTTTTCATCCTCTATTTTATTCTGTTGAGCAAAACCATAATTTTTTAAGAACTCCTGATTGCTTAGGAAAAACCACTTGAGCCTTGCCACTGTGTCTGGGGTTCACTCTTACCATCTTGCTTTTTGTTGTACTTATTTCTGTCAATAAATGATTCCAGGTGGTCTTCACACTGGTTTCTAATCATTTTCATACTTTAAAGTACCTTTATTTGTATGAATTTTTAAACCAGATTTCTTATTACTCAAATTACTTTTCTTTAAAGCTAAATGTTAGGTTGATAATTAATTTATTTCTATTAACTTATTTCTTTGGAAGACTCATCAGAGCCTTTTAATGCAAGTGTCTAAATTTAGGCCGAAAAATAATTTGATTTTTCTAAAGTACTGAGCTCTCTAATACCAAATGAAACTGCTCAGCATTTTTAAATGAAAAACAAATTTTACATGGCACTCCATATGTCCAAAACAAGCAAATAACATTCACAAAACTAGGTCTGCAGCAGCATTTTAGAAAATTTAGAGAAAGCTTGCCTGATCTGTATGTGCTTTAGGGCCAGCTCATAAGCAAAAACTTGATGAGCAGAAATCTAGGGACACTATATGCTAAAGATAACAGAGCAATTTGAATCTCTTCCTCTGGAAATGTTATTAATTATCAACATTTTTACAGCACTGCCATCAACAGAACATACCCAAAGCCCCCAGAAATTATTTAGTGATCTCAGCCTTTCTTTCCAACCTGCCTGTACAGACTGACATATTTTCCACAGAACCACTTGACGGCAGTTAATGAAGATATCACTCAACAAAAGGGAAATACTTGAACAAAGCTTCTGTTTTTGTCATTTTGGTGTTTTTTCCAGAATCTCCCATAAACAAGACTGTTGCAAGAAAAGCATTTGCAAAGCAATTGTAAAAGGCATCATTCTGCCACACCAAGTAAGTTAGTCTGGAGCCCTCCCTAGCTTTCTTCCTCAGCTTTATTGTCAGTAGCCATGCCAAAAAATCATAAGGCATATGAAAAAAAAAAGGTCAAAGTGAAACACTATTTTGGGATTTATTTTTAAAATAACCAAAGTCAAAGCAGTTTTTTTTTAAGTAGATAAAATATTCAGTTCAATCAGGAATCTCTGAAATGATCTCTGAGTCACTTCAACCTAGCTCTCATTTTTCCACAAGTTTCACAAGACAGTAGACTTCTTGACACTTAAAAAAACTTTTAGTTGTTCAAGAAAGTCTAGAGCAAGCCAATGAAAAACACCTTAAGAAGCTGCTTCAGTATTTCGCATTACTTAAACCAAGTCATTTTTCTAAAGTCCCTTCCCTTAATAAATCACTTGGTTAATTACAGCTCCGCCATAAGTGCTGTCATGCATAGGTACTAAAGCTGTAGTTTCCCTCTGTTATTCCAAGTAATAGATTAGATAGCAATCTAATGTGAGCTATTTCAAACATAGGAAAAAGAGTATTCATTTTAACTCAGCAATAGCACGTTCATGTTCATCATTATTATTACCAGTTTGATGGCCAAGAGGCTCTTATCTTCTTGAGACAATTATCGTCTGCTGCAAAAGAGATGAAATATGTGGTGAGATATCACATTCGAAAACTATATCAAAGGCAGTTTATTTGGTTTTTTAATAGTTGTTCAAATGCCTGAAAATGTTTCTTTACAAAACCATAAAAATGTTACAGGTAGACTTTGGTGCTGAATACACAGATGGAAGCAAGTTCTCAAGGAGGGCAAATATTATGTCTTCACCTAGTCATAAGTGATTTATTCCCTCTGATGTAACCCTGCTAAATAACTATTTCTTGGTTCCTTAGTTACTACCTGAAGTAGAAAATTATGGCTACTGCAGAAGCAGACCTCACTCACAACAGTGAGTAATGTGACAAGTGGAATTACATGGATTGACTAACTCTGAAGATAACACAACATGGAAAATCCTACCAGAGAAGTGCTTGAAGACATGTTGTTAATAATTTCCTCAGTCATTAAAAGAGCAGTGCATTCAGTGCTGGCAAAATTTTTGAGAAGAGAAATAAAGTTTTTCTCAAAAGATCTCACCCAGGCTCTTCTCTGATGACCCCATCTGGGTTTGACAGGTATGTCACTTACTTTACTGACCTTCTTGAGCCTATTTATAACCCAGTCTTCCTGTGTGTCAAACCACAACAAGATCTTCACCTACAGCCCAAGTCCATCTTCACAATAGTCAGAACAGAAAGAAAAAAGAAAAAGAAAGAAAAAAAGAAAACCCAAACTTACAGTGAGTGACTTGCTAAGAGCCGATGTGGCATGTTCCACAGCTGGCATGTCACATGGGTTTTTTGCCCCGCAGTCCCTAATAAACTTGCTGGTTTGTCAACACTTTTCCAGCAGCAGACTTAATGCAAAGTATATAATTTCATCTTAATTCTAATAAGAATTTAGGAGACCTAGAAATTGAAAATATGAGATTTGGCATCAAAGGTCACCGGAAATAACCAGTATTATAAAGCTGCCTCACATTCGTAATTTCAAAAATAAAATTCCCACCAGCTGGGAAGTTAAAATACAAAACAAAATAGGTGAGGGTAGATAAGAACTAAGAACGTTTTCTCTTAGGTCAAATAGTCCCAGACACACAATTTGCTGAACAACATAGCATCACCCTTACAAAGAGCAAGCTTCCCTGTTCACATTTAGTGAATATGCACTTCGGATTCTAGTGAGTTTAAATAAAACTGTATCCATAAATTAAAACGGTATGGATTTATTCATCACGAACATTGCAAGTGTGGGTTGCCCATCACTTCGTGTCTTCCATATTGAACTGCTTTATGGAAAAGTATGGTAAAATAGGAATGTCCTATGGCCAAAGTAGGAGTACTTATGGCAAGTCCAAGGAGTACTTGTGGCAAGCCAGGTATCTCGCTGGGTAGCCGGTGAAGCACTCTGCAGGTCAGAGGGGCGCCGCAGGTGCCGTCCCGCCGCCGTGCGCACGCAGCGGGCTCGGGCCGCGCCGCGGGCGCCGTGCCGGGGCGCTGTGCCGCGGGCCGGGAGCCGCGCCCGCCGCCGGCGCTAGAGGGCACTGCGGGCTCAGGGAGCCCCGCGCGCCCGGCGGGAGGGACGGCCTGGGCGCCCGCCGCCTCTTTCCCACCAGGACGCCCTTGGCGTGGTGACAGCAATCCCCCTCTGCTCGGAGCAAAGGGAACGTGGCGGGCAGTTACGCTGCCAGTGAGGAGCTGAGCAGGTGATAGTGCAGCACTGCCAGCAGAGATACACAGTACTCGCCTCAGGGGTGAAGCGCAGAGCTTGGGAAGAAGCAATGTGGCTCTTCCCAAAGGAATGGTCAGTATAGCACCTCTGTGTCACTGTGCTGGGTTTCTTTCCTCGCGGGGTAGTAAGTATTGCTTTGGCTTTGTCTTCAAAACTCTGGTCTTAAAGCAGCTCAGATTGTGACAGCTCACCCGTCTTGCAGAAAATGCCATGCCTTTGTGAATGAACATCTCCACCTCCTCCCCAGCAAGGCAGGGAGAATGGCACATTTCCAGAGCTCTGCTTTTCCCCAGATGCTAATGAGAAAGCCGTTTAAGAAGTGTACAGCTACTGGGCTAAAATATGCAGGAGGAGAGAGGGCTACTCGACCAGATAGTCACTTTCTAGAAGGGAGAAGAAAACCCTCGCTGAAGTCAAAAGACAGCCTATGAACAGAATGTGAGAGGAGCCCGTTCCTAGTAAGCTGCACTGTTCCTAGTAAGCTCCCCTTTTTGTGATGGGAGACTTAAACTGACCTTAAAATAGCTGTGCTTTAGGAAATTTAGCCTTAGTCTCAATTATGTTAATTCTAAAATATTCCCTTCATGACTAATTCATATTTTTCCTTGATATTTAATCTAATTTGCTGCAGGCTAATCCCTTTAGGTTTTGGCCTGTTGACAAACGAAAATGACTAGTCCCTGTATGCCTGCTTCTTCTCTCTGTGAATCTATGGACACTTATTATCTCTTTCAGGTATTTTTAATTTATTCAACAATTCTAAGAGCATTAAAGCGCTGCTCCTCTTCTCCTTCCTAGTTAAGAGAAGATTCCAGATGTTCAGAGATGACTGAAGGAGACACTATCAGCAAGTTTTTGGTAAATGCTACATTCCCCATACATCTATCTGGATTAAATTCTTTTGTGTCTAAGTGCCTTTAATTACCACCTATAGGCTTTTACTGAAATACTTCCTGGAGTGTTTTCCTGCTTGCTCTTCTGGGTAATATATCAGGGTTACTTCTTCACTGCTTCTGTTGACTTTAGTTTACCAGCTGCTACAGACTTCATTAACGTTTTAGGTAGCAGATAATATAGACCTAATGCTTAATATGACCCTTTCAAATGGGAGCAGGTTTGGTTTTGATCCTGGACTATAATATTCCACAGATCCGCTACAGAGAGTTTCTCAGTGATGGGTATATGGAAATTTGCTCAACACAAACTGGCATGCTATGGCCACCAAGTTTCCATTGCCTAAGAAGACAATATCACTTTGGCAGCCTAAAGCGAGGTTTGTATTTTTTTCTTTTGTTTAGAAAATACTGACATTATTTGTTTAGAAAATACTGAAAATTCAGACTGCAAAAAAATGGCTCAGTAGTTTTTGCAGCAAGTGGGATGACAGTCCAAATTCCAGCCCAAGTCTTCATAGGCAGCCTTGGGGAGCTATTTTAACCAACCTGCATCTCTCAATTTCACTTCTATAAACTGAAGATAATGTTCCTTTCCCACCTGGGAAATGCAATGATACTAGTGAGATATTTGGATGCTATAAAAGAAGACCTAGGCAAAGTTTGTGCACAGTCAAATTATAAAAGTCCTCAAAGATAAACAAAATAAATCAGCCTTAATATTCTTTGGCTTTTGTTTACCTACCTTCAACACTATTCTTTGGCTTTTGTTTACCTACCTTCAACACTAGAACTTCCCTGGACTCACTGCTATTCCCTTGTGTTGTCTTCATAACTGAAGCCTTGAGCTGGCCTTAAAATCAGGCAAAGCTTTTTCCATGAGCTGCTTCATTGTGGTAGTGGGTTTAGGCACCCCAGCCACAGCAGTGGCTGGAACACACAAATGAGTTACTTGGGATGTGGATGTCTTTTTCAGTTTGGAGTAGCATGCACTAAGCAACATAAAATCAAATGCAACAAAATGTTTAACCTGTTTTGGCTACATTTTAAAGAAGAAATAATTTGGAGACTAAAATGGAGAATGAGAAACTTCATGTTAACAGGCTGATTCTTGTAATAAAAAAACATTCTGCCTTACAGAAGGAGGAGAGGCATTCCCACCTGCTATATTTGGTGGCTGCCTGTGTCCTCTAAGGCCATGATCCATCCCACAAGCCAAATTCTTCCAACCTTGGTCTTGCGGGCACCCCCAGCATGAAAGTGCCCAGTGCTGTAGCATATATTTTTTTAATGTAAAATTGTTAATTTAAGTATGCTGCAGGGAAATATAGAATACCATCAGTGAAAAAGGAAATCATACAAGCTGAGTTTAATTTTTAAGCCCATGTTGCCCAGCATTACTTAAACACATGGCTCCAAGGTTTTTCAGATAACTGTGAAGCATTCAAGCAATATAAGGCAAGTTCAGAAAGTAATGGACACACTGCTCATGCCCTGCACAGTCCCAGTGAGTGTGCACAGGGAATGGGAGGGCTTTTCTGTGAATGTGTGTACACTGTGAATGTACAGGTCTGCCAAGCAGAATATCTGGCACTTGTAAAATTGTGCTTATGTATGCCAAAGGGCTGTATCACAGGGCTGGAAACACCAGGTAAAATAAGCAGTTCCTCAGTCTTACCAAATTTTTCATGGGAAAAAAAAAATAATATTCAGGAGAAAATGTGCACATATCAACCACAGTTATCAAATATTTTATTTTGATTTCTTCAATCCCCTGGGCAGCAACCATCTCTAAGTTACTACACTGAACTGGATGGAATTACTCATATATTGGCATGTAAATAGGTCTCTGCAGAATTCTGAGCCTGCTTTATGATTAAACTTTACTGCCAATGGCAATAAAGATGTAATTAGCATTATTGTAATAATGGCATCATCTTTTGTCCTGTTCTTTCCTAGTCAGGAATTAGAAAAAGGAAATAAAATGGTGTCAGTCTGCATGAGAAGAGTGCTGGACCTGCAGAGTTATACAGAGCACTGTAAGCATCTTGCTAGTGCAAACAAGAGCAACTCACCATAAAATTAAGGGAACAAACACTATCCACCCAACAGCATAGAACACAATGTTGTTCTTTATTATATTATTTAAAAGGGGCAGATTTACTCGGTCATAAATTAATAATTCAGAAGGTGTAAGAAGGCACAGCCAATTAGCTGCAGTAATTTGCATTTTTATACTCTTTCATTAGTTTCCTAAGGTTCTTCTCTCCTATTATAGCAATGCAAATGCCATCTTCTGAAAGGTGAATAGCCAACCTGTTTTTTGTTTGCATGGTAATGAAGCCTTTTCAATTATTGAAAGACCAAACAATTTAATAATTTTTAAGACAGATTTTTGTTGCTATAATATCTCTTCCTTGTGGTTTTTTTTTTCAAGAAACATGCTTTTTAAATGTAATTTATTTTAACCTGAAGCAGGGAGTTTATCAGGTGGCTGATCTTCTGAGGTTCCTAAAATCATGCCTGACTTTAATCACTTAAGTAAATCTCTCAAAGCAAGGTATTAAAATCCTTTCTTAATTTAGAGGCTGACAAATAACTCAGTGTATGATGTCTTTGTTTGCAGCATTTCTCCTCTATGCGGGAATGAATTGAGAAGGGTTTAACATATGAATTTGGCTGTTAGGTGAACTTCCTTCTCTTATGCCCATGCCTCAGATATCTGCTGGCGCAGGTACCTTCAAAAGCTTCCTGCAGCCTGCCCCAGGGATTTCCCTTTTGGTCATTACTATCTATAGGCACAGTCTTGCTAAAGTTGATGTCCTTAGCTTCTGAGAAATACTCCTGAGGCCAGCAAGGTTAAAGTCTTCCTGCAGACATAACTGAAGTCCTCGTCACCATAGTGCTGCAGGGCAGCTGTGCTTGCTTGGTCTCCGCCTTCCCATGCAGGGCACCAGCAAATCCCACTGGCTTCCCAGAGAGCTACTCCTAACCTGCAGCTGGCCTGACACGTACTTATTTTTTCATTTTTACTCTGGTATTTTCCTTTCTAAATGCTTTCCATGTGAGGCCATTTCATTTTATTTTTATAATTATTTTATTTTTAATACGGCCCCTCATTCCAGATGTAGATAGTACATACACACACTCAATCACACGTAAAAGCAAAGTAATGCTGAGGCTGCCCCTTTATAGAAATGTGTCTGAGGCAGAGGGTAACCCAGGAGAATTGAGATATTACAGAGGGCCAATGGTTAAAAAAAAAATATTGAGGGGGAAATTAAAACCTAGAGAATGAAGCAAAGGTGTGGTATCTTTTCTGAGGCAGCTTCTGAAGGGACTTGGGTGTTCAGGTTACCATGAATGCAATCAGTTGGCTGAAGAAGAGAGACCTGCCCTTCTCCATTTATATCAGCAGAATTCTTGATTCTTGTCTTTTGAGATGTTGGTTTTTCTAGGGGCAACCTGAAGCAGGGCTTTCTCCCAAGGAACATGGCACCACTCCCCAGCCCACTGAAATCCACCCCATCCTGTTCTGTGATCACTTGAGCCTTTCTTTCTTTTAGCAGAGGTGCTGTTCACAAACTGCACAGATCATCTTGGAAATTTTTGCCAGCAAAGACCATACAAGAAGGCAGAGTTTTTGTCATTACACTGATAGTGCAGACAGCATGCCTGTAACACAGACCAAATGTCTGACCATACAAGAAGCAGGTTATGTTGGTGTGTTTTAACAGGCTTACTTCCTTTTTTGTTAACTTCTTGGTGAAGGCCACATGTGAAGGCCAGGGTCTGAATCATTTCAAGCAGGAAGGGCAGGATGGCAGAGGAGTGGATGGCTGAATCAGCTCCAATACTCAAAGGTCAGTGGGTATAATGAGGTGAAACTCAATGCCAGTGGGTATAATGAGGTGAAACCTGGGCTAGCAGATGCAACAAGAAAGAAGAAACAAAATGGCTTGAGGCAATATGTAATTTAAAGTAGAACTGGCCAAAAATAAAATAACCAAAACTTTTCAAACTACACAAATAAAGAAATCTGAAAATATAGGAAATATTTTCTAACATGACAGTAGTGGCAGCAGTGTCTATCTATGCCATTACTGCAGCGCCTCCGTTACCTCTTCCCCTTGTCCCAAGTCCAGCCCCAGCACATGTCCTGCATGATCCTATGCAAGGGCACAAGGGTTGCCCACGGGCAGGCTGGGGCTGTGGGCTGTATTCCCACAGCAGGACAGAGCCTCCTGACTTGCAGAATTAACCTCTAGAGCAGCACTATTTTGTACTTTTCTCTTCCTACATGGACAAAAATGGAGGTCTCTGAACATTCTTGTTTGGAGACAAAAGACCAGATTTTGTGATTAAGTGTATTTCTGTTATTTATGTCAATCAGAAAAGTCAGTGTTTTATTACTTAGTGTAGAACTTCAAGATTTCATATCTTATATGTCTGCTATTTAGCTCATATATTAAAATTATTTGCAAAATACATTTTTAAAAAGCATCACTAAGACCTTATTGCAGATCATCTCAACAGAATCACATGATAATTTCATATTTTTGACTGAAATATATTAATATCAGAAGAGTTCTGTTGATTATTTAATGTGACTTCTTATATCACACATCTACAGGACTCCCCAAAATGAATTTCTGTATCAAGAAAAATAGTGCATATAAGCCAGAATAAAAACTGATCATGGTTTCAAATTTTCTCTTAAGACAAAATCCACTGCAGGCTACAGTAAGTTTTTCCAGTGGTCAGTTCCTTTCTCTGAGGTAAATTACTTCAAGGCTAAATTTCTCTAATTCCAGCCAATGGATTTTGCTAGTCTTTTCCAGGGAAATTATAGACGCCTTTGTACCACTTTTTTATTCATTAGCAAGTCAAGACTTTGAACTGTAGTCCCTCATTTTCAGCACATTTTCTAGTCCTTTAAGCTCAACCAGAGTTGCTATCAAAGAAAAACAAATAAATAATGATGATTAAAAACCAAGAAATTAGAAAGGAGAAAATCCTTTTCCACAGGGCAGGACGAGCAGTGATGCAGCACGGTGGCAGGCTGCTGGACCCTGGCAGTAGCACCTGGGAGCTGCTGTGCAGTGCCTCCCTTTCTCCTCTAGCAGAGGCACAAAGCCCCAGACTTACCTTGCCAAGGGGCTACAGTCTGTGTTGCACTTTCCCTTTTCCCTCACAGTAAATCTTCACCTGAATAATGCAAGCTCTCTGCTTTTATTCATATTCTCCTCATTATAGTCCAATGATCATTTTAGCACTTTGGCCTTAGCGCACCGCAGGAGCTCCACGTGTATCTGATTATCCATTATAAAATCAAACCCCTTTCAGTCCCTATTTCCCAGCATGGAGTCTTTTCCATCCTACAAGCATGGCTCACACTGTTACTCACTGCACAGGCTTCCAAAAAAATAACTTGTTCCATTTTTTAAAGAAAGTCAGATTGCCCTGTCATTCACCAGCCTTATATAATTTAATCCTCCACAAGTTTTAGTGATAAAAGAAAACTTCATGAAGAAAATGTCATGTTTTCTTGTCTCATTAAGAAAGATAAGGTGTGAGGGAAATGAACCTCATGCGGACCAAATCCTCACCATGATGGCTTCTTATTTGCAGTTACACTTAAATATGCTTATATTTTCAATAAAATTAATAGGTATTAGGTTAATTTTATATTCCTTTATTTTCTTTATAAAATGTCTTCTGGTGTGAGAGAGAGCATGTCCTTTAAAAATTTTATTACATCAACAATACTATCCTGATCTAAAAGAACTCGTAATCTTGTCAAAAGATGGGATCAAATTAGTCTGACAAATTTTTTTTTGTGAAACTAATGTTGATGGACATTAATTGTGTTTAAGCAATCTCATCTTAATAGGCCCTTAATTTCCTGGTTTAGTCCTGATGCCATTTTTAAATATCGGTACAATTTAAATTTTTCCCAGCTTGAAAATTCCCATGTTTCAACCCTGTAATCACCAAAATAAAATGCCTAAGAGGGTATTTTGCTAATTCTTTTTAAACTATCAGATGAAAGTTAAGTAGACATACAGATTTCAAATAAACTGCTGTGTAACTGGTTAGAATTAAAAGGACTGCATCACCATGTTGTATGTCTCTACCATCTGGTTTTCCCCAAATGCAGACTCCAACTGACTGAGATTCTGCTTTTCATGGATTCTTGTCAGTTCTGCTATCATCATACAGTCACAGAGCAATAATATTATTGGCATTCTCGTACAACTGAGAGCTCCTTTCTCTGTTTTCCATTCTTAGATCTGATGACCATAGATATTTGTCTTTAACATTTTGCTTCCACTATCTACTTCCTGAAATCCAAGAGACTTGCTACAATGATTGTTCCAGCTTTTTTTTCCATGTTTCACTATGATTTAGAGATGTTTTTCATTTTACTTTGACCCATTCTTTTTTTTTCTTAAGTCACTGCAACAACATCATTCTGAAATGTGCAATTTGGGCATCTACTAAAATATTATTCAGCAATGTACTATTATCTTTTTCATGTTTCTGTTTACATTTTCTCCAGCTGATTGTCTCAATATTACTTTCAGCTTTATTAAATTGTCCTTTTCAACCCCCTGAGACTAAGAATTCTTGGCAGATCTCACAATAAAAATGTAATCAAGATAAAATCAGTTTCATCTATTTTTTCCAGGTCTATGATTAACTCTTCACTTCATAGGTCTTGAATAAAGTTCTGCCCCATTAGAAACAATTTTTGTTTATATAGGAAATTTTTATATATAACATTTTTAAAATTCAAACATTGCCTTAAAATCAGCAATTTTATCACAGTTTTCAAACTGATGCCAACCCATAAAAATATTTGTTCTTGCTGCATATTATAGTCTAATGGTTGCACAGCCAATTTTTCTTCTCTAGTGTGTGCATTTTTAGCAGACCAAAGCTAGCAAACTCTCTTGTGCTTTGATCCTACAGAATCCTTCTACTTTTTTATCCATGGCCTGTAATTTGAACTTAAGTAAGACCATTTTAAAACAGAATCTCTCTCATACTACTACATTTTTAATTCAATTTTCTCAACATTTTACAGCCAATAATTCCAACATTATTAACATGGGAATCTTCCTTTTTGTTTTCAGAACATCTAGCTTTATGCTAATTATTGAGAAATCTCCATTGTGTATATGGCACATAATAAATGAAATGCCGCATATATTAGAATCAAATAAGTTAAAATCAAATTAATCTGTGTTATTAAATATTTTTAAATTTCACTGTTATGGTTATATTTGCCATAGACAATGTCAGGTAACTTAAATGAAGCCAGTGTGAAATTCCAGGAAAAGCAGATCTTCCCTATTTTTTCTCTACGTTTCATTTTCTTACAATCCTTCTACAGGTTATAATGAGTATGAAGTATGACTGAGTCTAGACAAATGTGTTAAGGCCTTCTATTAGCAAATTTCTTGGTACAGCTGTCATTATTTTTTAAGTTGCTATGGAGAGACAAGTTTTGAGGCATCACTGTTTCAATGATTTTCCATAGCAATACTGTTTTGGCTCTAGTGCACACCCCAAAACAACTGTGAATGTCCTCCAAGATAATTTATGTCTTGTTGAATGTATTAAAATATCTACACTATTGCCTAGAATATGGAAGTAGCAATAGGATGTGAAAAAAGACTGACTTACTTGCTAAACCTATTGTTAGGCAGAATGAATTTCATAATTGAGATTTCAGTAAAAGTCAAAAATACATAGCTGGGAGAAAATAGGAAAGGCAGAGTATTTTGTCAAAATAATATTTTTATTTTTTCCCAGTATTTTAGACTTGAAACCTTAAGGCCAGATCACCCCTGGTAAACTTCTGAGAAGAACATATTAAACTTTTTCAGGTATATTTTTTCCTCTTAATGCTTAAACAGAAATAACTGTTTTCCTTTTCCTTTTTAGCTAATTTCTGCTTCATTGAACTGTGGAAGTAATAAATTTTAAGAATTGTGTAGCTCAATGGCAATAGTGTCAAATGACAAAAAATCCTAAACTACTTTTATATGGACAAAGCATTTAGCTATTATATGGATGAATGGAGACCTCTCACTGCAGCCATGTAAAATACTCAGAACCTGGTATGCCTTCCACCAGCTGTGCAGAGATCTAAGCAGCCAGGAGTAACTAGTTTTACACCAAAGGAAGGCTCAGAAAATACAGGAAGTCACTCCAGCCTGGAAGTGAGGAAGTAAGAAGTCACATTAAATAATCAACAGAACTCTTCTGATATTAATATATTTCAGTCAAAAATATGAAATTATCATGTGATTCTGTTGAGATGATTTGCAATAAGGTCTTTTCAGAAGTGCTGGGCAGGGCCAAAATACACTGAAAAGTTTACTTCCCACCATTTATTTTCACTGATGCTTCTCAACCTTTTGTTACAGCCTCCATCCCTTTGCATGATGAACCCATGTTTTTTGTCTAGAGACAAAAAAGGAGAGTAGTTCAAGTGAGAACCGAAACCAAAGTCAATCAAAGCAATTTCTGCCATTGCAGTGATACTTCAGACTGCTGTTGAGTAATTCAAATAACTGGTTTTTTTTTATAAAAGGCCACAGAATAAAGAAAAAGTAATACTAACAATAAAAGCCCCTAATACATTTCTCTTAATAATTTTATTTCACTCTTTGGAAGGAGCACCAGGAAAACCTTCAGTTTTTCAAATGTGTTCTCTTTTTTTATGTTCCTAGCATTTCACATTGAGAGTTAATTTTGTTTGCAGCTATTTTGCTTGCATTGCTAATATATTTTCCATATACATACCCCTTTGTAGGCACATGCAGACCACAGGATGCTCATCCAAGAACTTCTTTACAATAAAATTGCTGCATGGTGTGTATAACTTTGAGTTTTCGCCACAGTAACATATTTTTTGTTAAAAAAAAAAAGAAGTGTTTTTCTTCAAACAGCTTGGACTCTTTACAGGCTAGAGATACTGGCTTATGGCAAACCTGCACTGGGTTGCAAGCTTCTGCATGGGTATTGAACTAGTGACTAGCCAACTGAGTGGCCAAACTGGTTCTGTGCACACAGATATGTAAGTTAATTAAATTCTGTAACAAGGAAGCAGAACAGCACTTTCATTTATAACCATGTGGAAAAATCTTATCAGTGTATGACATATGGCTTATTTTTTTCTGGAAACCAGCTTACATGGAATACCTCTATTGCAATGCAAGAGAGCAAAGATGCAATACTGCAGCACCTGGTGTAAACGGGCACCGTACAGAGTATGTACAGGACAGTACCTATTGTCATTTCCTTAGTACAGAGTATGTTGGCAACATAGAGCAGAACACGCAGCAAGTAAGTCAGTGTGCTTTGATGCCATAGATCTGACACTTTTTGGTGTGGAGAATGAAAACAGCCTGTATTTAAGCTTAAGGGTGGATTTGTTCCCCCAGTCATCTTAGTTGTGTATACATGGACATCAAAATTACCAAATTGTGTCAGACCACATATTCATCTATTTTAGTAACCTAAAATGGTCCCTTTAAATTAATCAAATCACCCTCTAAAGCTGTGATAATATGGCAAAATTTAGCCTGTGTAAGTAATATTTTATTTTGAATAAAAATAGTCTGTTATACATGACAATAATAGCACAGTTTAAGTCTGAAGTATCTAGCCATTCAAACACTATTAAGAAGTGAAGAGTGGGCTTTTGCTATTTTTTCAGCCTCTCAAAAGAAAAGAAAAATCAACACAGTTACAATATGTAAAATGGTAATTATAAGAATTGAAAATAATTTTTGATTTCTGATTAATTTCTTCCTAGCCCAGGATTATAAAAGCCTCGTACTCAAAAAGTGGATTGCATTTGCAGCTGAGAAAAAGTGTTCTTTTCACCATGCAAATCTCTTAGGAGAAATATCCCAGAAATGGACATATGAACACTTATATCTGTCCAGCAGAAAACTTATACTTTGCAAGGAAATTTTTAATAATTCGTGTTACTCTGAATTCATACAAGCAAGTCAGAAGAAGCTGTGAAAAACACTTTCATACAGAAGTGACCTGAGGCTATGAACTGTTACAGACTAGTTGCATCCACGTGATTGATCCCTATAGGCACAGATGGACTCTCCCGTCCCAGACACTGTTATGTGTCTCCAAAGGAAATAAGCATAAATTGAATGAGATTAATCAGCCTGTGTCACAGAAAGCTCAATGAGATTTCTAAGCAAAGGGAAATGTGCCTTTAATCCATCTGAGCCAAGTATGATTAAGAAGCATGAAGAAATGGCTAAAATTCTGGGGTAATGGTATTTGAGTGAAGGTATTACTCTGCTTTCACACACTGACTTTTGACTATTTAACTGTGTAATTTTATCTTTGCATAGTACATTGCAGGAGAACATGTACTGACACTGGCTATCAGCAAGGAATATAGCTAGGACCAGTGAACAAAAAAGTTGTAACTAGCTGCCATGGTTCATTTTGAGTCCATCTTCTGAATATGTGGGACCAGATTTCATTACAGGTATCTCAGGAGACACTCGAGAGCCCCCAGGCTTGGAAATGACAGCTGAGCTCTGCCCAGGATGAGAGTGTACCTGTGGGCATTCTGCTTTCTCACAGCTGACCTCCACTGGGGACAAAGCCCACTGCTGACTGACAGCTAAAATGAGACATCAATCACAACAAATTGTGATCCTCAATCCTACCCTTTCTTACAGGGAAAAAAATGAACAAATTAACATGAAATTACTAAAACTCCACTGGCATGGACAGAATAGTTCCAAGCTCCATGAAGTTGTTCAGAAAGTGGCTTGGGATTTTTTGCCATCTGACATGTTCATATTAAGGGAATGACATCTTCACTTTTGTCACTCTTTTGTTCCCTTTTGATTTTTCATGCAGAAAATCACTTACACAAAAATCAGTATAAATGGAAAAAAAAGGGGGTTGCCAAAACCCACCTAGGCTTCTTTTTCAAAACAGGTTTGATATTATTTTTAACAAAGCCAGGATAGTCTTTTACAATATCTGTCAAAAGAAACTGTAACCAAATTCTCCTCTATTTCAGCATCTGTACAGAAGAACTAAATTCCTTCTGTAATGGTTAGACTTGGTTTATCTTTATTCTAGACTCTCTTCACAGGCAAATAAATGTTGAAATATAGACTTCTTTAAACTACAAGGTGTTTGAAAATACAGATAGGCATCTAATGACATGCCCAATGACATCCAGATACGTAATTCTAAGGGCAGGGAAAAGATCCTTTTACTCTGTATTTCAGATAGCACTTCATACTGGACCTGACACAGGGGATCCTGAATTGTGTGAGTATTTCAGCTCCAAGTGGTGATGCCATGCACTTTGCAAGCATTTATTTATTACTGAGGAGCAAATGGGAGCCAGAGGCTGCATCTTTTGCAGAACGAAAGGTGAAACCAATCCATGCATTTCTCCCTTGAACCAAGCCACCACAGTACCTCAGGAGAGGCTCTGTCAAATGTAGCTGTGAAACAATTCCTGAAGATGCAACTCATTGTTGGTTCTTTTTCTTAAGTAGATGATCCTTAGACTATAAAAACCTACGGTTTCTGCCAGCTAACATAGGAAGTCCTTTCCTTTAAGTCAATGGGGTCTGTGCACTGAAATTGAAAGCCTGGATCCAAACACAGCTGATGACTCACTTGGGAAGCTGCTACAGCCACACATAGCAGCAGTTGTAATACCAGACACCTTCTTTCTTTTTGGAAAAAAAATCCCAACATTTTATATGCAAAAAAGAAGGCAGATTCTCCTTCATTTATGTTACTGAGTTCTATATTCACTATTGTCCTTTTCCTGCATAGTGAACTTTATTACTTTAAACTCTGAAGGTGAAAGAGTAAGAAGTCATCCCATCACTCGTGCTATGAATACATATTAGATTAAGGGCAAATATAATCCTTACAGTGGATGTGAATTTGGTTTGTATTAATTATACCTCTCTACATCTGCCACCCAGTTAGCTCCCAATATAGCCACAAAGCTCCAGCAACTTTACACAACTGAAAGGAGAAAATAAATCATTGCTCTAATGAGAATTCAAAGCTCCATTAAAGTATTTGCAGAAAAAAAAATTAAAATAATTCAATCTGGAACAACTCTGCAATAAAAGAGAATATTTCAGTAGGTATTGAAACATGACCTAAAAATGCCAGTAAAGCACTCTACTTTTTTCTATTATTATTTGAGCTGTGAGAAGTCTCTGTACTCTCCAGAGTAAAAGTTAGTTTTCACTCCTGGTACAATCACAGCATGTGGATTTTTCATTGTGCTATATTTTATGTTACTGAACCTCAGGTTTTTAAATTATCAGTTTCATTTATAAAACATCAGACTCTACTAAAAATGTTCAAAATATCAACATTTTTTCCTTTAAGTATGAGACCTCAAAGGCACTAATTAATCAATGTCAATCTCTCTGACCAACATCTCATCACTTGAGAGAGTGTGTGTGTTCTAAGATACTAGTACAGGCTGTTTCTAATCAACTTGGCTTGAGGAGAATATAGAGATGGAGGAAAAGGGAGGGATTTTCTGTGTAAAAAAGACAAAATCTGATAATATGCATCATAAACCCACATTTTTGCTGTATTTGTGAGCTATCAGCTTGTTCTGAGATTCTGATTTACACTAACTGATTACAAATAAGCACACAACTGCAAAAGCTCCAGTTTTCCAATTGCCATTGTAAGGAAGTCAATTGTCCTACATATGTAGGACAGCCCTGGATGGGAGTGAGATATTTGCATCTCCACTTGCGACTTTCTGAACATTGCATGATAAATGACAGTTTGGGGAATCACTCATAGCTGTTTGCTTGCTTGCTTTTGAAAAGAGAAGGCGTTTGACACTGTTATGTTATCTCTGCAGCATAGCTGCAGAGCAATTCCAAGAAGCAAGATAAATTAACTTTTAAGAGATAGTACATTCTTCAGTGTAATACATGCAAGACAAGTCACATTTCAGCTTTAAATTAGCTTAAGAAACCCATCTTTTAGTTATAATAAGTAAGATTTTTAACTGCAGAAACACAACAAATTAGGAGGAGGCTAAAATCACTCCTTAAGGGTTTATAAAATTGCAGGTATGAGTTTGGCTTTTGATTGTTTTGTCACATGCGTCACATGTGTGATGTGTCATTTCTGGTCATGCAAAGTAGGCATGAAATCCTGCAACCTAACCCTGAACTCAAAGAAAGAAACCATTAGACAAAGTATAGTGTGACTGTACAGTAAACCAAATAATCACATCAAAAATTATCACAGGGTTCATTCTTCCTAAAATAAGTGCTATTGGCTCAACAGTAATTTCAAATTACTGATATGGCATAAACTTGATAACACTGAAAAAATCCCCAGTGTTCTGTACAGGATATCCAATTGATTTTATGTTTTCCGTCATTTGTTTAAACAGAGTGGCTTACTTTTGCACAGATAAGCAGCAGTTTCAGGTGTACAAACAGCAACGCATCTGAAAGGAGCCTTATTCACAAAGGGGTAGCAGCCAGTATATTGGACTAGGTCAATATATCCTTTCCAAGTTACCTGTTTATTCAAAAGAGTTTTGGTTACATCCTGAGATTATCACAAAGGAAAGAGGGATAGATTCCAAAGTCTTTCAGAACCCGAGTTTAAGGAATACAATCAACACATACATTGTTTGATGTTCATACAATAAAAACTTGGAGTGCATGGCAGAAACTCACTCTCCAAAAAAATCTACAAGAGATCTTCAACTATAATGCCAAGAATGTGAAATTCATGATTGCTTATGTGTAGTCACAGCGAGTGTTTTAGCGAACAAACACAACAGCCCAGAAGCCAGCTGTGTGCATGTTTGTATCCCTAAAACAGCTGCTGCATTTGACTATGCCACTAAGAAAGAGTCTCCTCCTCTCCCACTGGCCACTGTATTAAGTAGTTCGCTGTAATTGCTGCACAGCACTTGGCAGTGGCAGGCATGGTAACAGCATTAATAAAAGTAGGAACTGTTTTCACAGTTGCATGTCTCACAGTCTCTCTCATGTGTGAAACCATGTTCAGTGCAGACAAACAGGATATCTACAGCATGGACGGCTGTGGGTTGTGACAGAACAAATGTGCTCAGCAAAGAGGGTGTCCATGTGAGCACAGGTAATATAGAAGTCAAGTAATTAGGCAGTAAGAAAATATGCAAATATGATGATTACTGAAATCACTACTTATGAATTTCGTGTTTCAGAGCTCAGTGTTGCACTAGTAAATATTAATACTTTGAGGGACTGTTTTAATTTAAACACACATGCCTTAGTGCATGACAAATAATGTGTCTGTATGCATGTTTAGATAGATTTTTCCTTACACCTTCATCTGTAGGGAAGGAATGAGTCAGAGTAGCCTGCATATAGCTCTATCTGTACCTGTCTATTCCCAAAATATCACAACAAATATTTCAGGATCTTTTCAACTGACAGAAGTAAAGGTCAGGGTCATAGCAAAGGGCAGTTTGTGGAGGAGGAGATTAGCATTTCTCTAAGTGATTTCTTCCTCCATCTACTTTTTTATATCCTCTATAAACAGTCCTCTAATTTCAAACACATTTTTTGAATTCTGCAGAGAAGTCAGTTCTAAAAAGGTATCATCCAAAAAAATCCGTTTTTCTTGGCTCATTCATCAGCTATCCTGCTTTTTCTAGTATAGATATGGGTGGCAGAAGGCATATGTGTGTGTTTGTGTGTGTATTCTGTATGTAAACAAATATCGGTGTAGCTTCAATATAGCATTCTGTACTCACACATTATGTATGCAAAGGTATCAATTGGAGAGCTTTGTTACAGGATTTTTTTTTAGCTTCCATTTAATTGAAAAATAATTATTTAATAGATTGATTAGATTAGCATTTTTATGTTTTATCTGACTGGTAGGCTAATGCCAAAAGAAAGTTCCAGGTGCTCAGAGCCTTTAAAAAACAGATCATTATTTTGCATATCCAAACACACAGCAGCTCTCCAGCATCCCACACACACTGAATTCTCCTCTTTTAAGCATCTTTAAACTGCGTGCTAGGTCATTTCTGAATTCATACAGACTGCATCCCCTTTTCATTTATTTTTAAAGACTGCCTTTAGATCAGATCTTGGTAAATGGCTCTGTGGAAGGGTGACCCCTCCACTGCCATCCTCTGCCTTGTCACCATCCAGCAATAACCAGCTGCTTCTAAAATAAAATTAAATGCAGTGTTTCCTAAAGACTGTGACATAGGGTGCTCATTTCATTTGTGTTTTGGCAAGCAGTTTTCCAGATTTCAGATGAAATTCCTCAGTAAATAGTTTTCTTTCACATTCTCAATGTGTGGCCAAAAAGCATTAAAGAACTCGATTCTTAATAGCCTTTCAATTCAAGTCTTCACCTACCATTTTGCAAAATGAAGACAGACAAGGTAAATAGAACCAGTGATCTAACAGCAACTCATAGGCTTCTCATACAGGCATCATTTATTCCCGTTCAAGCTGCTGCCACCAGCTGCATTCAGCTCCATCCTTGCCTGGCTTCGTGCATGTAGGCACAGCTGCTGACAGACACAGCAAAAGAGACTGGAGGAGTTGAGGGTGATGGAGAAGAGAAGACTCCAGAAGCACCAGCCCCAGCCCAGCAGTGGCGTCAGCACTCTTGGAGCAGCAATAATCCATCCAACCTGCTGGCACGCCTAATGGTGGGGCTGCTCCCCAGACTCCTCACTGACAGCACCTGTGCCATTTCCTTGCCCCAGGAATGTAGAATGCCCTGCCTCTTCATGTTTCTGAGGGCTCTTGGGGAATATTTCATTCAGGCCTCCCTTAGTTTTTAGCCTTGTACTGTCTTCAACAACTGATCAGGTCTAAGCCCACGGAAAGCTCCAAACAGAACAGTTAAGGCACAGCGCAAGGTTGCAAGAAGATTTTTCTCCACACCTTGGACTGTACATGAGACAAACTGCATAAACATGCTGAAACAATACCTAGGCCAGAGAAAAAAACAACAGACTATATCAGCTTAAAATTAAGACATGCAGAGTAGCTTGGAAATTTGCTCCTGATTTCAGGCAAAAAGGTAAGAATTCAGGACCTTCTCTCCCCACATGGTTTTTGGAGTGAACAAGGAGGGCAACTATAAAGACATAAAAGGGAGTTCTGGAAATGAGTTTCTGCGTTGTTTGGCTGACTTTCAGAAGATCTGATCACTTTAATACTGTATGTATTAAACTGTTCTGTTAATGATGTGTTAAGACAGTTATGGATTTACTAGAGGTTCTAGGCAGATCAATGTTACTGGGCACACAAAATCTTGGACAGACATCATTTAGCTATCATTTCAATCAAGGGAAACATAGTAAGTCCTTTCTAAAGCTGGATAAATTATTAACATCAATTGTCCTTTTGTTGCACATAATTTCTGCTAGAAGGATGACTCCAGGAATGTTTCATTGCAAATTTTTCATAGCTTTTTCATCTCTGGTTGCCTTGGTGCATGGCCCAATACTTATATTATTCTCTGTGGCCTGGAGAAACAGCCTAAGGCATTTGGAATCATTTCACATTCAGGAGTGGCCTTTGTGGATGTGGTTCTAGCCCACTCAAAAAAATAAAGGTTGAAACCTACTTGTTAGCTACAAATTTTGCTGTTCCATTGAAAGAGAATGGGTTTGAGATTTTGAGCCTGCAATATCACGATTAAGAATTTACTGAAGACAACAATCCTGTATCACCCATCAAACAATTTAGGCAAAAAAAAACAAAACTGCAAATTATCTGCAAAGGTGAAAGAACAGATCACAGGCTATCAGTGATCTCCTACAGATGTTGTTAGAGAGTCATACGGATACACAGAATGAAAAGGCAAAATGGATTCCGCTTTTTGGTCAAGTTCTTAAGAACTGTGAACATGGTTAGTTTAATTCTATGCTCAAGCATGCCAGTTATCAGATTAGCAGATTTTTTTTACTATTTACCTTGAAATATTAAGAAACACGTTCCTAGTACCAGGAAAAACCCTTATAGAGAGCAGGACATGAGCACCTATGGAAAGGCAGGTTTCTCATGTGCATAGTTGCACACTGGCATTTGGGAGAATTGTGCCCTTATCCCAGCTATATCACTGGCTAACCATGAAGAAGTCATTCCCTCGTCTTCTACTACTGCTTCCCCCTCAGAAAAGTATGAATAATAATTTCAGGTTTCTTTGGAAAGAAGATTTCTTTGAAATCTATGGGTGGAGAGCATTGTGTAAGAGCAGGGTATGACAGGTCTTTATGTCTTGTTCAGCTGGTCTAAGCTCCCCTACAGCAGCGATCACAATAAACACTAAAATCTTGGCAGTCAAAGCACTTTCTTGTGTTCATTGCCTAAACTCTTGTTCCAATTCCCTAGTCTCCAGCAGCTGAAAGGTAGAAGATCCATCACAAGTTCTGGCCCATTCTAGAGCTGGGCCTGTCTTCATAAGCCCTGTGTACCCCAGTGCCCAGCCTCCACTGGCTTGGGTGCTTCCTTTCTCATTCCCATACTCCCTTATGTGACATAATGTCTCACAAGATCCATCCCTTGTTGTGTCACTTGGGCAGTGATTCCCACTGAACTACCTGAACTGTGCCAGCCAAGGTAAAAACCTCTTCCTCCCTCTTCCTCACTCTCTCTGTTGTGAGCTGGCACAGTTTAGTAAAAAAAAAAAAAAAAAAAAAAAAGCAAAGAATCAATATATTTTCTTGTCTGGAAGCACAGCATCTGATAAGGATGTGCATGACTATAAGTTGCTGACAGCAAATTGGATGAATGCTGGTTTGCACAGATCTCCAAGCAAGCACCCACTCTGTCAAACTTGGTTCTCCACCCAATGACAAAAGGTTTTCAAAATAAGAAGCACTCCAATCTACTGGCATCACTGAATTAAAAGGATGGTTTGCATATCTCATCACTGTTATGTGAATTTGAGTGGAGGGGAGGGGACCAGCCACCCCAAAGACAGTGGCTTCATTAACTATGTGAGAAATTTGCAATGATAGGATGAAGCCAACCTGGTTTACCTGAAAAATAATTTAAATAATGCAGAGGATAAAGCCTTGAAACTGGCTTAGAAAACACTCTGGAGGGCTCAAAACCTATGTAATAATTAGTTACAGTTTCATTAGGTTTTTCCCTAAAGTTTGGTCTCCCTTTTAAATTACTACCATTCATATAATACAGCTTAGTTACTACCAATTGAAAATTAATTATAGGTCTGATCTAAAAATGAAATCTTCCATCCTGTCTTTATTAATTCCCACATTCTTTCACTTCTTTTCACCTTAATCTGTTTTTAGCTCTACATCACTACTGCCTTCAGAGCTATCATTTTACTAACACAGTAATTATATTTTTTGATTCATAATACAACATCACAACAGAGTCATTCTTGGTGGTAGGTCTGTGCTGTCTCCTCCCTATTTTTTTTAAATCAAAACAATTCTTTACCATAGCAACTTTTCTTGGCTACCTCCTCATTCCAATAACTTGACAACACTGATCAGACCACACTGTCTCTGTGCCAAATTGAAAGGCCACTCCTCTTTGGAACAGTGAATGCAGTCTCAAAGTTACAGGATGAAGCTGTTGCAGGTCTCTCAGAAAGCTCGAATTCTTTAGAAAGTTACTGAACATTAAAAGTGGGCTGTGCCAAAATTTTGGAACTTAGAAGTAATTCAAGGGAGCAACTCCTCCCTAAGCATTTTAATTTATGATAGGAAAGGAAGAGCTATGAAAATTTACAAATTTTTCATAAAACCGGTAAAGGAAAAAAGTGTTCAACTCAAGAAAGTAACAGACAAGGAACAAGAAGTGCCAGAAGTCATGCTGAACCAACTCCTTCCAACAATACTTTAGTTACTGTCAGTTTGACATTAGATTTTTAAGTACATGTGAAAGCAAGAGCCCACTCATTTCATAATGGTTGTTATTTCACCTATCTAATCATAACTTTCACAGTTACACCTTATGTAAAAATATCACAATAATATATTTTCCTTCCAAAGTTTTCTACATAAATTTTCTCATTACTTAAAGGTATATATATTAAAAAAAAATGAAAATAGTTTCAATATTCATACATATGTTTTCATACTGCTAAACTTTATCAAAATTAAAATGCAAGGAAAGGGGCTTTGATGGCTATTGAAAGATCTGAAAATGATTGAGAATTTATAGTATCACAATAAGAAATAGCACTAAGAGTCTCAGTAAGACATCCCATACTTCCAAATCAGCACACTTGTAATAGCTTTCAATTATTTTTATTGTGAAAAACTTATATTTTCCAATAATTTTTGGTCAGAAACATCATCATCAGTCTCTCATTGCAAACCAACAGCTTGAAAAAGATTTTACCTGCCATTAGGAAAGAAATATTCAAGAATGTAACATTTCAATGTAGCCAAAAATCTGTGGAGATTATTAAAAGTGAACTATTTGGAAGATGAAGTAGCTACTATGTAAGCATAATAAACAATACCACCACATAGGCATAGAATCCCATAAATTGATGGCTGTAAAAAGTGGTAGGGGTTTTTTATTGGTATAATCTTAGTGATGCCACACATTTCCTATTTTTCCTAAAAATTACCAACATTTTGCAATTTATTCAAGGTTCAGCTTCTAGTCTTGTTGCCAGACATTTGCATGCACAGACAAGATAAGTGCTGCAGCAGCGGCACAGACATAGTCACAGGATATGGAGCAGTCATGCTCCTTGTAGAGCAACCTAGCTCTTACTGCTCAAGTCTACACCTGAAGTATTTTTTCTCTCCAAATCCATGATAAACAACAGTAGATTTACCTCCACTTCTGAAATGAGCCTTTCTGTCTATGCTCTTTTTTATAAGTTACCTCCTCTCCTTTGTCCTTTCCCTTATTAAGTCCCAGACCTTGCTCTTTCTACCTCTTCATTACCTCAGCTGGAAACTTCAGTTGTTCCATAAACTGTCAGACCCTAATTATGTATCTTCCCAATGTCTTCAAATGAAGCTAATACTGACTGTACCCTTGGTCCAGGATAGTTTCTGTTTTCACCTTTACTTCCCACCAACATGTATGAGAAAGTGCTTCTGCGGGGCTTGTCCAAAAAATTCTCCAGATCTCACTCTTCAGCTTAATTTTCCTATCATAAACATGATCTATATTAGTTTCTTTTTTTTTTTTTTCTGTGTAGCCCATGAATCCACCTCTTCCACCTCATTTGTATTGCTAATGTAGGGATGCTTATCCACTCTTTTTTGGCAACCTGCATTCTCTCCTATTCCTGAAATAGAAGAGATTTCTACTCTCTTCTCCTATCCTAGGGAAAACTGCTTATTGCATATAGCTTAACCAAACCAGAATCATAGTGTTTGGTTAATAACATCATTAACTGGTAGTAGTGACCAATATCAATAACAAAACAAATGTTACGTTCTGTTCAGGCTATGTTTTCCTCCTTCCCCGAGACCCTGTGACATCATATCTGATATTCCTGGACCCCTCCTTCATGCCCCAATGGGGTTGGCGGAGAGCCAAGAAGCCCTCCCTGTCAAGAGCCTAGAAAAACCCCTGACATTTCCTGTTCATTCTCTTGCCCTGCACTCTTTCCCTGCTCTTGGACCATGGAATAAAGAGCTGTAACATCCACCATTCGGGGTAAGCTGCCTCTTTTCAACTTTTCCCCTCTCCTGATGTTTCCCCCCTCTCAAGGCTCGTATTTCTGGGCTAGCCTGATAATTTAGGGGCTGAGAGAGAGGGTGAGACCACAAACAAATAAACCATAATCTTACATACCATGAAATGCTCATAAATACCCACAAGTTTCTAAATCGCCTTCTACAAGTAATCCCAAGAAGGATTCTTGGCCCCTACACACAACTAAGCACACATTCATGCACACACATATTCAGTGGAGTGTGGATCACAAGCTCTCCTCTCCTGGGAGTCCGGATACTTGCAGACATCTCCAGAGGGAGGTGTGGATGCTGTCACATCATGAGGAACCATGCTGCACTTTATAGTCCACAATGCACCATCTGCACCTGGTCAAAAAGCATCCCAGAACAGTGCACATGCACGCCCTGAGTTGCTGCACCCCACATCATCAGGCCCTCAGCTGGATGCAGGCTATTGAAAGCTCTATTTAAACTTTCAATACAGCATGGATCTTATTTTGACTATTTTTTATTCAGCATTGACAATGCATGAATTATTACAACAGACTGATGCTTAGGCTATCAGGTCATGGATGCCTCCTCTGCAGCCTACAGAAGTCACCATGTCTGAATTTTCCTCAATTCAGTTTTGCATTTTGTACCCTTCTTCCTGTAAAATGTGACAGCTGCAGGGACACGGAAACAGCCAATTTGGATAGCAGCAAAAAGAGAAACAGGCTTCAATGTAGAACCCCAAAATTCTGTGTAAAGACCCAAATCTGTCAAATCTGAAACTTGTTAGAAGTATATAGTGCTTGACTCCATTTTTGTGAACTGTTCCAAAATGTGAATGCTCACTGATTAATTTCAAACTGTTTTAGACATTCCAAGGTTGTTTGGAGCTGTTTTTCTCAGAATAACAATAGAGTATTTTGGAATGAAGCCTGATACATTTTTCACAGGCTGAGAAATTAATAAACTAATTCAGTGAGAGCTTGCTTTGTTTTTGGCAAACCTTGTTGTGTTTGCATTGTCTATCCCTTTATTAGTCTGGGTCTATTTCTTGTTTCAAACAACCAGTAAAATAAAGTCATTTGAACTCTGTGTGATGGAAGTGGTTACCTTTTATCAGTGCCCTTCAACCAATCCCCAATTTTATCTTAGTTCCAGCCTCCTCTCTCACCTGAGATATTCTGCATTGTCACACACCAATACCTTTCATAAAAATCAAAGGCTTTTACTTCCAAAACAAAACAAAAAAAAGCATCTATCATTTCCCTTTCCTTGTCTGGCATTTTCTGTCTGAGAAAAAAATATCACCTTAAATCTTAATTAAGACAGAATTTTATAAATAAATAAGATATTCCTTTCAGAAACCAAAACTTGCTTAGCAAGTAGCAATTGATTTCCAACTCTAATAACAGATGCTTTAAACCACTAATACTGTTTCCAGAATTTGTGAATCTATTAAAAAAGACCTAAAATTAGGTTGATACAGAAAACACAAAAGTAATTAGCTATATAATATTCACAGGGACTTAATTGCAGCATCTCCTATGTGAAATATTTGCATTACATTTCTGTACCTTGCTGATTCACAATTTAATTTCAAGCTCCAGAAGAAAGCTTATCTTCTGTCCTGTATCTTATTTCCTTTGTGATGTCCTAAATTGCACTTGAAGCCTTGCTTCAGAATTTTTCTAAAGAAAGTTACTTCATTTGTTTTGGCGCTTTCTCTTTGCAATTTTTCCAGTTGTCTTCTTGCTTTTATTAATATGTTTTAAAACATGGCTCAAAAGGATTCCATCATGCACTGCAGATGACAAATAGAGATCATATCCTATCAGATGAACATTTCTGCTGTTAGAGAGAAAGTATGAATGATCCTGATTTCTTTGAAAATTTGGCTGCATCAGACTTAAAAAAAATCAAAATTCATTAGCTCTCCCCACAACAAATGCATGTGAAACATGGTTCTGTTGAATTAACTATGTTTCTTTCTCTGGCCTATTGTGTGCTATCTTTTCCCGCACATCTACTTAGAGCTCAGTAGTTCAGATTTAACTCAGTGCCAGTGCTCCTTTGTTGTATTGCATAGCATCACTACATGGAAAGGACAATATTTTTTTTCCTGCTATTATTCTCATGGTCACAATTTTAACTTTCTTTATATTGAAATTACCGGTTCTCCAGATGCCTTTGAGCCACTCTCCAGTCAGGGTACCCCACTGTAGTAGGGCAGACAGGCCAGTCTCTGCCTCAGCAAGAGTTCACAGACCTGCAGACTTCGTGCACACACAGAAGACCCCTGCACTGCCAGCTTCTGGCTGCTGAAAAGGGATATCCTGGGAACCCTCAACTTTCTGAGAAGCAGCATTGTTTACCTGAACATGATCGCTAGGAGTCAAAGAAAGGGTGAAAAATAACAAGCTGCAAAGCTGATCGGAATGTGCGAACCTAAGATTCAAGAGAAGTCCTTTCTTCAGAGTTTTAGTCTTTCTTTTCTCACAGTACAGTTTCTAGGACCCTTCTACCTCCTTAGTTTCAGCCCATACAAGAGACATGCAAACATTGCATTTCTCAGCAGCAGACCCTGGCTCATTCTTCTATTGACTCCTATCAATGCCCACCACTACCTCTTACATATTCACAGGAAATCCTCTGTTTTCCTCTATTTATGCTCCCTGTTGTCCCACTGAGCCATGACAATTACACTTAGACCAAGAAAGGCTTCTAAGATAATCTCCCAGACATGATGTCTGATCTAGTATCTGATCTCCTAGTCTCATTGAATGGGAAGATTTTACTCAACATCTATTCAGTGACATGTTCACTGTTCCAGCTGGTACAAACATTTGAAAGGCAGAAAATCCAGCAAAGACCTTTCAAAATTCCTCTCATAAAACAACCTCCTTTCACTTGATAGATTGAGAAGAGATGCTTTACACTGTCAATATTATGTTTGTGGACTCTGTTTATGGTTTTAATGCAAAGAAAACCAGATGAGAACATAATTAAATAGAGAGTTGAAAAGCACCACAGATTAGTATAAAATATTAAGAACTAAACAATTCAGCTTCTGTAATAGCAAGCACATCTATCCCATTAAAGTTCTTAGAAAGAATTAACACAATGATAGATAAGAGAAAACTGATGGATACAATTAATTTGTTCTTTGCAAAGACTTTTGAAAACCAAATCTCCTACAAGTGGCTCTTAAGAATATTTGGAAATCATTTGTTAGTGCATATACAGCAGAGCTTTAATTCAAATTTTCCCCACTTTCTGTGGTTTGGGTTAGTGTGGAGCTGCCTCAGAATGCACAAGAAGGTTTTCTTCCAGACAGATCTAAATCAGAAGGCCTAAACCAGACCTGTGACACTTCAAATGTTACTGTGTACTTACACTCCAGACTGTATCAGTAGTCTAGCTGAGTACAAACTCCCAAAATGCATGAGGCACATACATGAGGCACATACATGCACATACACATACCAATTGCTTTGGTCTACAGACTTGCACACCCAGAGATGTTCCGCTGGCTAATGCTGACCTAGTCTGGGACTCACATTCATCCTGTGGAAGTTGCTGTATCAATTTGTCTATCCCAAGCTAGGATGTCCCTTTGAGGCAGTAAAAAAATCAGCCTCATGTGAGTTATCATCTGTCTTTGGGTGGTAAAACTAAATCCCTCAAAGCAACTTACTATACAGGGAGAACTGACTTGTCTCAGGGAATGTATGGAAGCTGGTTGTGGGCAAAGACTAATGTGGCTCAGCACACTAGTGGAGTGAAAGGACTTCAAAGGCAGCTAATGTGCACTGGGGCAGATGGTGGGGCTGGACGAATTTGGAGAGACCCTGGAATCAGAGGGTAAAACAGAGATGGAGCAGTGGACCTTTTATGAGGTGTCTGTAAACCAGAAATTTAGTAATGCTTGTCTTTTGACTCTCACCCTTTTCTCAGCCATGGAACAGAGGAGGAGGAGGAAAAGGAGGAGGGGAAGGAGGCAGGAATTTGCTGTTTATGAAGCAAGCTCCCCTCTTACACGTAGTCCTTATGTCCTTTGGCATAGGCAAAGCTGTTGGCTCTGCTACTGCTGCCCACTTACTAACTCTGCCTGAGCAGCCAGTTGGCCTTGTCTGTCTTGAATGAGACGCCCAAAGAACAAGGGTCTTCTCTGGTGCACCAGCTTACAAGCTGCCTTGCCAGTCTTCCTGACTGAGACAGCCTCCAACGATGCCTGCTGTGACTCCCCTCTGCCTGCAGCCATATCCTCAACAGCCTACAGTTCTAACATTTTGACGAGGCTAAATTGCAAGTGTCAAGAGGTGACAAGTGTCCTGAGATAGTTCACTGCAATCAGATCATATCTAGCAACTAGCGTAAATGAAAGACGCTGAGAAAAATGTATGCAAGGTCAACAAGCACACCCAGTGCCCCTGATACCAAGAAGTTCCAGAAGTTCCCTAATTGTTATCCTTGCATTTCTTATATTTAAAATACGTTTCTCTTCAGTCATTCTCAGAAAAAAAAAAAAACACCAAAAATGTTCTCAGACTGTAGTCTTACCTTGAACATTTCCTTGGTATTTTGCTGCTCTTTGGGTGTCACCTGGCAATGCACCCTGGCCAGCAATCTAAAAAGAGAATTCCAGGTAGTGTTTACACTGGCACTTTACAGCAGCTCTCTCTTTCCCCTCTGATACAGCTTCTCTGTGTGCAGCATCAAATTACCATGTTGTTTTTATACTGTCATACTGTATTGCAGCCATATGAACTACCTACATTTAGGCCTATTTTAATATTCCCTCAGAAGTCAATATTAATAATAGTAATCATCAAATGTTTCAATATTAATTCTCTATAAAAGATTTCACTAACTGCCTACATGTGCTTTGGATCTCAGCCTCATGACTGTGGTTATTCATAGAAAATATTTTACATAAATTCAGTATACTGTCTCACTGCTTAGAGAGAGACAGCAGTTGAAACAGGTCTGTGAAAAATGAGAGAATTAATTTGTTTTGATGAGACTAACCAAGAAGCTTGGGTGAATGTCCTACATCAGAATCTTTGGCATATCTCCTCCACTTTGAGGTACTGTGACATCAGTTATTTTCTGTTTACTGAATATCTTGATAAACCAATGTTTATTTCCTGCAGTAATTATTTCAGTAGGGTTGCTTCAGTGAAAACAAAGGTAGAACTTGTACCTAGTCTGCTGTGTTAGGTTCCCACATGCTCTTTCTATTTCTTGCTTCCTTGCTATTTTTAATGTCTCCTCTTCCTGCCTTTTCACTGAAGAAGCATAGCCAATTGCAAGGTAGCTTGCTTGCATTTGAAAAAGCAAACCTGGCTAGTCTCCAAGATTTCTCATTTTCACTTACCTGAAACATTGCTTTAAACAGGAACCACATGTATTTACTGGTGGGCGACCCAATAATTTCATTCTCCACAGGAATTTTGGGATGCATACATTAATGGTATAAGCATGGGGAGAAAAGTTATTCTGAATGAGAAACCTAGCATTTATAAAAGTAGTGTTTGATACTTCAGGGGGGAATTTGGTTTAATTCCCCAGCATGTTAAATCATAACTAGGCATGTGTGATTTAATATAGCAGAGAGATTTCCTGATTTGTTTTTAATTGTCAATATACACAGACTGCATTTTCAGCATGAGTTATTTTTATTTGAGATGAAAGAAAATGGGAACAATAACAAAGTTTTCACGAGAAAATAGTTTTCTGCAGCATATCATATTGACCCTGCCTTGCAAAATGTGAGTTTCAAGATGTCATGATGCCCAGAAAAGGAAAGTATCTGCCTAAGGTCCCAGATCAAGAAAGGATTCAAGCATAGCTCTAAATTCAACAAGGCTTAAATAGAGGCTTTCTTCAAACACATAACTCAAAGTCTTATAAATCAGGATCATTTTTATATATACATACATATATAGTATATATATTTCTTAATTCCTGTTCATTGTAATGGATTCTCTAATATCAGACTCACATGTAACACATACACAACATGGTTCCCATGACATGTTTAAAGCTAAGTTTTATTCTGTATATGCCCTACAGCTAAAGGTAACTTGTTAAGAAGGGAATTGGCATTTGTTCATTCTCAGCCCTTCATCTGCATTAAGACTCACATCCTACTGTAACATTTTCATTTGCAACCCCTTCAGGCCAATAAAAAGTATAATCATTTTCCTCCCCAGTAACTGCATGGACATCAGCTTTAATTTCAGCACACTTTTTTCTTCCCAGACCTTTTTGTCTCATAACAGCTGATCAATATATTTCTTCATTATGTCCCTTTTTCCAAAAACAGCCATGCCATGCTCCCAGTAATATACCTTCTTGACAACACCTTTGTCCTAATTGTTTCATCCTTTGTAATGTTAAGCACATCCTACTGATGGATGCAGGATGTCTAGGAGGCATACATTATAGATTCTGTTTCCTCCACCATATTTATCCAGTTCCTGTGCAAAATACATGCTATCTGTAACAAATTATGAAGTCTAGAAAGCCTTTGATTAAAGTTGCCAGTATGGTTGACTTTGATACAGAGTTTGTCTTTGCAAATAAAATTCTGCTTAATTTTCACCAGAGCTTTTTCAAATGTATGTACAAAATCCTTGTTTAGCCATGTGATCCTGGGAGGTAAGCAGCAGTTCTAACATGCTTTAGTGAATGTGTCTGAAATTGTTTCAAAACAGTTGTGGACTGTTATCAAACAATTTCTTCAAATAATCCAGAAACAATCAATAAACTCCATGAGTTTTTGATATTCTGGCCAGTCAACGCAAAGCTATGTGCTGGGATGAGCACCAGCTGTAGCTACCTATATGACTGATTCTTAATTAATCTCTGTGAAATCTAGATAATTTCTATCTCATTTATGTGTCCTGTGACAAAGAGAAGGATTTCAATCCCCTTCATTTTCTGTCACTTTACCATGCAGAGCAGTTATTAAAGTTACAAACTGCATTCTCAGGAAGCAGCATATTTTCTGAGGCTGCTCTTTCAAAAGCTTACTTATTCAAAGTAATTCTGCATACTAACCCATCACCCTCTTTCAGTGCCCTCTCCTCTATGCTTTAGGAGTACTTGAACTCTTCCAGTTCTGGACATAAGAACTCTAGCATATTTGTTAAAAGCATATTTGTTACACTGCTAGCAGGTTGGGAATGTTAACACTGGATAGAACCTACTACCTATTGTCATCCTTTTCAATGGCCTTTTTCCTTGCTCATGACAAATCAGAGATTATGTTTAAATTAAGGCAAACAAGCAAAATAAAATTTCCATAGAAGTGCTAAAAGATTGTCCCATAGCTTAACCTAATGGGTCGAATATTCTCACAGCTCAAATCCCCAGCAGAGAAAGAAGTAATCTTAGACAATTAAGAAAAAGGTAACAAATTAATATCGGCCAAAATTACACTACAAGTAGCACTAGTAATTTTGGTTCCAGTTTTGCATAGCTCTTTAGGACATAATTAATCTGTTAGTTTTTCTGAATCAGAGTCATAATTAAGATGTTCTTAAACACCTTTTTTAGTTAATGAAGGAAAATTATTTTAAGACCAAGTCAACTGGAGATTGGATCTAAAAAAAACAAACAAAAATTATGAAACTGAGTGATTGGTGGAAAACATACATTCAGACTTTAAACCATTTTAGAAACATATTAATAGATAATTATTATTTAAATATTACAATATCTAAAACTCCCCACCCTCTTCTTACCTTCCCCTCAGGCTAGCCACCATTAGTGTAATTGGCTGATTTCCTAAATGCATCCTCCTTAGGAGGAATCTTAAGGTAGATGGTCTGAAGGAGTGGAGCATGGATGGCTCTCCAAATAATTTCAAGGGAGGATCTCCATAAACACAGAGCAGCGCAGAGCAGCAGAAGTCATTGACTTCTGTACCAAAGACTGACAAATGCAGACTCTGTGGGGAGAGAAGGTGGCTGCTGCAGGGACTGACTAGGGAACTCTCAAGGACCCATGAAAGTAAGGACAAAAAGCATGGAGAGACAGAAGTACTTAGTTCAGGCAGGAAGCTGAGGTGGTCCTTTGAATCTGATTGTTTCAGACTTCAGGCTGAGAGTTCTGTGCAGCCTTTGCAGGCCTGATGCGAGTGTTATGCTTTCTTCCTCTTCTGTGACAAGGACAAGTTACCTCTCCTTCTCTTTGCTGTGTATAAAGAAAATGTTGAGGAATGATGTAAAAATATCAGAGCAGTTATTTTGATTCTCGTGTTCATGATAGCTGACATCTGTCAGGGCCCTGAATGCTCTCATGCATTCTGCAACCTGTCTCCTGCTCCATCTCAAGGGTCTGGCTGCCTGTACCTAAGGACAGCTACATTTTGGTGCAGTGGTGTCTCTTTGGTCAGACTATTGGGAAAGAGCTGTGAGAGGCCTCCATGGGGCCTCCATTCCTTGCCTTGTGAGATGCCTTCAGGCCTAGGCCCTTGCTTCTAAGCTGTTGCTTTAGAGGTGTCTGTTTTATGAATACTTACACCTAGACCCCATAATTCTCTTCTTAAAACTGAAGACAACTAAAATACCCAATAAATCGTTCTACTTGCTTTTAAGACAAACCTAGAGGTACAGTAGCTAGATGAAGGACAATGTTTAGACTGAGGGTTCATCTTCACATGAATGGAGAATTTCTTGACCTCTAGCTAGTGGTTAACCCAAATCCCTCCAAATGAAACTCAAAGCATTTGTGTCAGTAGAGAAAGGTGTGCCAAAAATAAGGACAGACACCATACATTTTGGAGTCATGACGGAGAAAAGAGACCATAAAAATAAGAATTTCTCAGGTCTCCTTTCTGGATTTGTTTTATTCAAATTATCCAAAACATAAGTCAATTTACATTTTTTTTCGTTGGCAGGGTGTTAGGTCTGTGGTAGACAAAAACATAGACATAATACCTGTTTGTGTAATAGCCCACTCAGTGCTGAGTAGCTACCTCTCAACACGCACACTCACCTCACCCCCATTTTCCATCTCTTTGATCCCTGAAAATATTTACTTTACACTGAAAGCCAAAACCTCCTTCTACCCAACTAACAGCTGCACAAACTTCTGAAAAACAGCTCTGAAGTCTTTTTCTACCAAAAAAAAGAAAAAAAAAGCCCAATTTGATCTGTTTGGTAAGAATTATTCTCTATAAACTTGTTGTCTCTGTTTATGGATCTGCTCCCTTCTGGAAGCATAGGTTGCATCTCCTTATTTAGTGGTAAAGGGCTTCTGTGTGATGAATCATTTCCATATATGAGATGTATCAAAAATTGATTCAACATTTTGGATCAGCAGCTATAAGTAAGGTCTGACCAGGAGCTTCTCAACACTTTATACTTTGGCCTGTGTTGTATATGTTTCGAACTACTACAGAGAAAAAGAACAGAAAAAGGAAAAAAAGCAATCACTTCAGTATGTACAATGGCACATTTAAGTTAGCAAACTGGTTCCAAATAACTAAGAATAAAATGACAGTGTTCAGTGCATTCTGAGCATAAATGCCCATTCCACTGAAGTCACTTAGGCCCAGGTACCTGAAAACAAGACTGCATTAGCTCAATTAGCCAAAAACAAAAAAAAAAAAAAATCCCTGAAATGGCTGAGAGACTGACTAAAAGTCTCTATATTTTGCAGCAGACAGAAAGAAAAAAACCAAGCTGTATCAGGAAACATGGGGAACTGGCACAAGGGATGGTTATTTTTGATGGTTACAACAGAATTCCCACTACCAATTTACACTTTGAATTTAATAACATAAATATAAAGCATGCATTCATTTCATCTGCCATGTACACCATGTGGCTGTGCTGTGAATTTTGTCTATGGAAGGGATTAGACTGGGACGCCTCCACAAGCAGCAGTGATCTCTCACTCACAAAAAGCAGCATGCATCTTACTATCAACAGTCAAGCAAACCATGTTTTACCTTTATTTATCACAGCATGGTTCAGCCAGGAATTGGAGGTTTCAACAAAATTGAATAATTTTACCAGTAAGCAGTACAAACTTGAGATGTCCTTCACTGGTCCCAAAATATCTTGTTTTCCTGGATCACATCCATAGCCTGCATGTCAATGGTAGCTGTAGTCTAGCTGAAGTGACTCAGATTCAAAGCATGAAATGGGGGGTTTAACACAGGAATTTATACTGAACCTACGATTACTTCATTTTCACATAAACTTGCCGCATTCTGGGTGTAGCTCCGATCGCGTTCGCGGCACCGCGCTCCCTAACGCACCCCGGGGACAACAATTTTAAAACCAGGGCATTGCCCCGAGCTTCGAGACACTTTGCTACGAGGAGCCTAGTCAAATCTAGCGGCGCTGGTGGAAAAACCCCGAAGCTGCCGGCGGGCCGGGCAGGCGGGGCTCGGCTTCCCACCCAGCTAAACAAACGGCTGATAAGGGGCGCGGGCGGCAGCGCGGAGCTGGGAGCGGGGCCGCGGCTCTCCCAAGGTCAGCTATTCAGGGACAGGCACAGGAACACGCGGCGGCGGCGCCGCGCTGCCCGCCCGCCCCGCCGGGCCCGCTCCGCCACCTGGCGTCACCGGCCGGGCCCGAACCCCAACCCCAATCAACCACAACCCCAACGGGGAGCCGCGGCGGGCCGTGAGGACGAGCTCCCATTTTGCGCCTGTTTCAACCTGAGGGTTGGGGCCGCGAAGGCCTCTCTGCCCTCAGGGTCCCCTCAGCCCGGCGTCTTTCTGACGGACGCATGTCTTCTTTTTTGTGAAGAAATGGTGGGTTTAGATGAATTTTCACAGGCACGGTAGCTGGCTTCAAAGAAGATGGACAGTCCAGTTAAATACCTTGATGCTGTGTCCTCTTTGTGGCAGTACATCTGTTGGACTAAATGTTGTGGATTTGCGGCCCCCCCCTCCTACAGCCCATGCACACTGTGCCCTTACTCCCGTGTGGGCTGTTCCTGGATTTCCTGCTAGTCCAATGTCCCATGATTTACATGTGCTTCCCTGGCCTGTGACTTCAAATTTCAGGGGTTTACCATATTATACCAACTGTTAATCTGTGTGGTAGGAGAAGCCCCTCCATCATACTGAGTAAACATATGCCTAAACTCAAATGTGAGTAATTCACCATAACAAGAAAAACTTCACATTTCCTGGTGAACAGGATTAAGCAGAGTGTTTAAATATACTTGTTTCAAAGAACTCTGCTTAATCTTCTGAATAAATTGTTTCAGAGAACAACAGCAGTAACAATCTATTCATTTTAGTATTAAAATAGCAAGAATGTATTTTAAACTATTTTTTTTCTGTCCCAGGAAATGGCCTGCCTATCTCCTTTTCTAAATACTATTTTTGTTCTCCTGGTGGCCTGGATTCAGGATGGAGTCAGTATTTTTCTCCATGACGCAGTAGGCAGAACATGCTGAAACTTTATGAACCCAGAAGGATATTCTCTATGATAAACAAAAACAAACTAAAAAGAATTCTTTCAAGAACTCTGCAACTCATATGGCTTTTACCATCTGGCACACAGTCCTGGCACACTAAATCCTTGCAAGTGGTATCTCCTTTACAGACCCTAATATATAAAACCCATATGCCAGTGGCTTGCAGAGGCCACCCCCTCAAGTTGCAGTCATCATATTGTAGCGGTGGGAGATCTTCTATGAAGCCAAAGCTTTCATGGTATTTCAAAAGGTAAAAAAAAAAATAAAAATCCATTGCCTCCAAACTGTAACAGTATGGACACTGACAGTGAGGCAACTTTCAGTCATGACGCCTTTCTTTAGAAATGTCACCAATCACACTCAACACAGAGAGCTGCGAGTTAAGCAAAGGCAAAACCGGAGAGGGGGATTGAATGTTGAGTGCTCTAAAGATAATTCCAGGGTTATCTCTGGAAAAAATTAAAACAACTCACATTGAGACATTTAGTAATACAAGATACCGAGGTTACATTTGATGAATACCAACCCTAATGACAAATATACTCTGTGTAAATCTGAGCTCCATGACTTTTGGCAAGGATATTTGCCAGCAGCTCAAAAGTCCTGGCACAGAATATCCACATACCCATAGATTTCAGCAGGCATAAATACATCTGTTAAATTATTCCTTCATGCTTCCCTTCAATATATAAAGTCCTAAGTGTTGAGCACTTCATCACCAAGCTGTCATAGGCCACCCCTGACCTCCCAACACAAAAGGACTGGAGGCCTGAGGGAGCTCAGAGTAGTTTCCCTGGAGCAGTATGTCTTCATCTGCAGCAACTGAAAGGACACTGAAAAGCAGAAGGCCCTTAAATGCCGCGTCCCCGTCCCGTACACTGTCCACTGCCTCTCGGCGGTCAGCCCTGGCCAGCTCCTCACGGGGCGAGGCGGGCAGCGGGGGGCGCTCACTGCTGGACCTTCGATGGCTTTAGTGAGTGCCCTCGTGGGGTCTCGCGAATGCGCCAAGTTCCGTACGGCAAAGAAGGAGCGACTCTTCCTGATAGCACAGCTCTGGTTTTATTGTAGCCAACGTGGCCAACAGACAACCTCCAAACCTATCGATAACAGCTCGGCATGCTCACCAGAAAGAGCCCTGGAGAGAAGATAACAGCAACTTACATGGGGCATGGGAGGGGATACAACCAACCAATGGGCGACCAGCAGGGGATGGCTCTAGGTTTGAGGGGCAAGGAAGAGTAGCCAATGGGAAGGAATTATGGGAGGGGCCCCAGGCCCTCGTCCAATCACTCGGTGCCCTGGATGGAAGCTTCTAGATGTAGGGGAAGGAACACCGAGTGACAGACAAGGCACCTGGGAGGGCTCAGTGGAATGACTTGGCATTTCTGGGAACGATTGACAGATACTGGAAAGGCGGGAAAGTATAGGGCAAGGCGGGAAAACTTGGGAGGAACCATTACAACATGGGAGGAACCGGACTAAACCAAAGTACATTACAACAATATTTGGGAATATAACAAACATAGTAAAACGTAACAAACACACCACCACACTTAAAAAGTTAGATTACTCTGAATGAGGGCTGTCCTCATGGATTACTGTTGGGTTGTGTTTAGGGATTCCCCTCAGTTATAGTTAATTCCTCCCTCCACTGATTTTGTAAAATGGTCCGTTCTCCCTCCTCCTCCTCCCTCTCCGCCTGTCAATCCTCCCTCCCTCCCCCCTAAATGGAAAACCTATGTTAAGATCATCCCCGGACCCTGCCCCGGGGGCCCATCCGTCATTCCGAGGCCCCTCCTCTCCATCTAGAATCTTCCATCCATGGCCTCGAGTGATAGGCTGGTCTCTGGGGTTCCCTCCTTCCCCTATACCCCATGGACAATCCCTCTGCCTCTTCCCCTGGTTGCCGTTCCCCCGTGTTCTCCCATTGGATGGCTGCTTCCCCCATGCCACGTTTCCACCCCCTGTTATAATCCCCTGCACCGAGTGCTCCTCGCCCTCCGAGCTAAGGTGGCTGCTGCGTGTGTCTCCAATAAACTTGGATTACGGGTGCGTCCTTGAGGACACCCCCTCGCTTCTGCCAAAGTCGCTTGTTGCCTCTTTTGTTTCTGGTGGTCGTCAACCCACGGGTCACTGACCCTGCCCACTGTGGCCAGGAGAGGTGGCCCCTGCTGCCCACGGTGCTTGAGGGTGCCGGGCAAGAGGACCATTAAAAGAGCACTGCAACAGATTACTACTAGATTTTGATGCCAGAAGGCATAATCAGGTCTAACCCTATGAATAATACACATGTGGTAATGGATCCAGCTCATCTCCTCCCTATACTCAGGATCTTTTTGATCTGCTAAAATGAGGCTAATGAAGATAAGAAATGTCTACGTCTTACCGAGACCTTGTTTCCTTTCTGCGAAGAGCTGTCACCATTTCTTACCTGAACTGGGCAAGCCCAAGAACTGTAGTAGGCTAAACACAAATTATTTAATAATTTACTTTATACGTAGAGACATTTTTCTCAAATGTAGAAGTCACACACTAGCTCTTTCTGATGGCATCACTGATAAAGGAACATCCTGTTAGATTGCTGCTGCTGCTTCTGGATTATCCTAGGAGGTGGATGTTGAATAAGGGCAAATCAGCCTAATGTCTGTACAGTAGATAGGGATACACAGAGAGGGATACACACCTTAAGGAACATGTTTAGGGTGAGGTATAATAAGAAAACAAGAATCTGATCTGGAAAAACAGTGTTTCTTATCTATACATACATACACTTAAAATCTGCTATTACTTTTTTTGTTCTTAGATAGCTTGATCTTTCCTTTGTGTAAATATAAAACTTTATTAGAATTCCTACCATAGTAATACCAGCAGCAACCTCCATAGCCATTCATGGCCCTTTTCTTTGAGTAAGGGCTGTACCAAGAGAAGTGAAAGAAAGCCGCTCCTTTGTGTGCCATCCAGTGACTTTTATCCCAAAGTGCATTCCCCATCATTTGCAATTTTTCAAGTACAAAAACTCTACCAATGTTATTATATTGTTATAATATTTTAATTGAAAGAACTGATATATTTTCAAATAGATAAAGCAACTTTTAATTTGATAGAACACTAACATTTGTCTGGTCACAAATATAATACCAGAGCAATAACAAAAGGCTTAGAGTTTGGTTATGGTATGTTATTTTTATATGCTCAAGTTACTAAATGTTAATCTATTATAATAATTGATTTTTTTTTTTACTGTAGCAGCCACCTCTGTCATAGGTGAGATTTCTCTGTAGTAAGTACTGTACCATAGGAAAAAGCAGGAAAAAGTAACCCATTCCCCAAAGCCTTTAAATTTAAGGGTACATAGAGCAAGTCCCTTGTATTGCAGGGGTTAAAACAGGGAAGTTCAAGAAACAGTAAAGCCAGTTCAATCAATATGATGGATTGACAGCCTTTGACAGAATCTGGCTGCTTTCAAGAGAGTTGCAGAAACTGTCAACCAGGAGACTATTAAGGAAAAGTTTACAGACATATGACATGCTAACTTTGCACAGGTTCATGGGGACAACACATGGCCTTCTCACTATGTGAAAAGCAAACTCAAAAAGGCGTATCCAAAATGTTAACAGGTGGATGATAGATGATAGAATCTTAATGTGACAGGAAGCGGAGGCAAGATTTTAAACCTGATCTAAAGAGATAAGTGGGCGAAATGATACAGGAGGAAGCCTGAGTGGGAAGAGCAGGACACTGCTCTGTACGATTGAAGAACAGGAGGCCACATGTTGATGCACGGGAACAGATGAGTCTGTCAAAGACAAGAAAGAGAAAACCAGCCTTTGCAGCAGAATTGTCAATGAATTTCCTTCCTTTTGTCAACCTTAGTGGGGAAAAAAGAAGTAATAAATACTAGTAAATGTTAAAAACAATAATAGTTTTGAGATGTAGTAGGTGTCTCACAGGGTAAAAAGAAATGGCATATTCAAAGATGCTATAATGGAAACATTTGTGGGTTTAAGCACAGCACTACAGCACAGTTGTGAAGAAGCCTGAGTGACATCAGAGGCATGTGTGATGTTGAAGAAAGTGGGGCTACTTATTGTCTAGGAAAGACATTCTGGATAAGGATGGACAATTACCTCTGAGCCTTAATATGAGAAGGTTTTAAGAGGTTTTGTTGGAAATATGGTAAGTAGAATATGTTTTGCTATTAAGCACTGAATTATATAAATAGGAGTATATATGTATCAATATAAATTTTGACAGTAATAGCTACCACGGATATAAAGAGCAGCACAATGGTACAGTGAGTGATTGAAAACAGTTGACTGTTTCAGACTATAGTTGAGGAAGTAAGAGGAAGTAAATATGATTCTGGAACCT
This sequence comes from Chloebia gouldiae, assembly GCA_003676055.1. Classification (NCBI taxonomy): domain Eukaryota; kingdom Metazoa; phylum Chordata; class Aves; order Passeriformes; family Passeridae; genus Chloebia; species Chloebia gouldiae. Next base: position 1,314,207 of record QUSF01000038.1, read on the forward strand.
ATGTTCAACAGATGTAGCAGAAACTATAGTGAAGAATGTCCCCTGTTATTGAACAAGCAGGAAAAGTGAATAAAAGCCTGAGTCAGAGTTGGCTGAGAAATTTAATATCATCAGCATTTTTTTGTTGAAGTGAAAAAACCAAAGCCTGTTCATATCATATTTTTTAGACATCTTGAAGATGAAGACCAGGTTCATGAGGAATTTAAGCTGACCTAAAACCAGCCTGAGATGCATGGTTCAGCTTTCACTATATTTCTGCTGCTTCTTTTCTATTACCAAGGTAAATCAATTTAAGGTTAACCCTGTAAGAAAATCATGAGTTTTAAGCAACATTAGTGCATTGTCCTGATCTCCCTGAGACTGAGCAAGTCACTGTAGCTGCTGCAACAGAGTGGGCAGAGATGATCAGTTCTGGATGGAATGGAGAGGGAAAAGGCAGGACTGCTCTTTTCCAGGGCAACAGTATTAGATTAGCTTTAAAACAGTGATATCAAAATAAAAGCTGGTATCAAATTTAGATGCTCTGAATGATGACTAGGAGTACCTAGGCTTTGTACATTTCTCTCCTCTCTTCAACAGTTTTACAGTAAAGGAAAACAAATATGCTCTATAAAAGATCAATGAAAAAAAAGTCATATTCCATAAATGACAATTTTTCATGGAAATTTTATTTTTCATCCATTTTCTTCTACATTTTTCTTTCACATTTTTCACTAATTTAAGTCCTTACATTCCACAGAAATGCATACTTATATTATAATAATTACATAAGTCTGATTGTTAGGGATTCAAAGGCTGTAGCAAATTTTCACTTTTGATTAATTTATCTATCTTTACTGTATTTGCAGATTTAGCAAAGCACAGTATCTTAGTCTCAATGATTGAATTTGCTTTCTGTTTTTCAAAGTATCATAAAATATTTAAGAAGTTATTAATATCGTCTATATTCTGGCTTTTGTTTCATCATTGGTGTTTTTACTTATAAATAGCTTTGAGCTTGTGCCTAGCATAGTGATCAGGCAAAAAACAAGAGAGAAAAATGAACAAAAAAAAAAGCATGTCAGGATAGTGTTGCAAAAACTCAGCAATTATTCAATCACCCATGTTAAAACATCCTAAATAAATACAGCCCCAGCACATATTTTCTGGGAATATTTAGCAATTAAATTTGGGACATACATGTTTGCTGAACTTAAAAACTGCAGGCTTGAGGTCATAGGAGTAGACTTTAGACCATTCATTATTTTAGTAATACCTGCTTGCATGATCATCCTGTCAAGTAACATGGATAGTATGTGACTTACCATGATTACTCAAATAAGCATATCAGTTCATAATTTAAATGTCTGATAATTATACTTGAGGAAATGATAATCCAATTTAAAAATGCATTGAATGCATTTTCATTGTGGAGGAGGGAAGGCATTCTTATTTGTTTTGGATAACTCTCAAGAAAAAAAATGCATTTGCCATTTGGATTAAATGTTTATGTCTATCAAAATGACACAGAGCTGATTTTAGTTATATCCATAGATGCCAGTGGGGAGCAGCATTTTCCTTTTAAACATATTTTATCAGCTTTGATTTGCTGTCTAATCTTATTTCCTTTCCCTCTTTCCCTCTCATTAAATGCTACATTTCTATTTTTAAGTATTGGGATCTGAGTTATGCTGCCCAGAGTTTGTACTTTGATTTTATCTCAACATGTTATTTTTTATATCTTTCATATCAATATGTCTTAACCCTATGGAGGCTTTGTGAGAATCATGACATCATAAAAATTTATATAAATTTAATAAGAGGAAACCAAGTGGGGAGAAAAGAAAGTAAACAAAGGCTTCTATTATAGTAATTGCCGTGAAAATTTTGCAACATATCCATTCTTAATGAAACAATATGCTGAACAATATCTTTCCTATTTTAAAAATCCATGCAATATCTAAAAAAAAGACATTCGGAAATCAAAAGGATTATGTAACTCTAAAGTATGCAGTTACGAAAGCAGATAAAATAAGAAATGCTGAAACAATTCAAACTTACAACAAAATCTATTAAAACTATATATATATTTAGATGGTACAAGCAACTTTGTTGTGAATTCTGAGCAGAATGAGAACTAATAAAAAGCAAAACCAAAAAGGCAGCATTGTTCTTGTCATGTGCTAAAGCCAGGTATACATGCAACTGTGGCTTAGTGTTTGCTGTTGTGACTCTTTTAGTGGTTCTGGTGGTGGTACAAGAGACATTGTTAGACATCAGGTTGTAACTTTTGCCCTGTTCTATTTGGGAGCCCAGCATATTTCAGAATATCCTGTATCCCATTTTCAGAGGCCCATATTAATCCTTAAAGGCCTCCAGTTCAGGAAAGTTATCTTTAAGCATGTGCTTAATCACTTTTCTGAATCAAAACCTAGAAAATAAACTTTTTTAGTGCAATTTTTTAATAGATTTGCTTGCAAAGCATTTTTTATCATATTAGTAGAATGAATCCACCTTGATGACCTTATCCTTTTTAATAATTGACAGTCTCATTCGGCATTTTCACAGTCCTACATTAAGCATGAAGATTTCCTGTTGGAGGTGTAAAATAGCCCTTCTGAAAGACATGGAAAGGTAAACACCCCAACACTATGTTTGCTGAAGCTATGCTGATTTGGCTTTGACATTCACCAAAGACAATGAGATACAGTTACCTACTTATTTCTTATCACTTTTGTTATTCCTGAGGTTGAAGCACTTTTTCCTCCTATAAATCTTCATGTGCATATTTACATGAAATCAATAGCTAAAAAAAAAAAAAAATCCAAACCTAAGGCTTTTTATTTTTAAAGGACATTCATTTTTATGTACTGCTCATGATGTGATTCTTGGGACTTTCCTGTGAAGGGCCAGCAGCTGGACTTTGATGATCTCTGTGTGTCCCTTCCAACTCAGAATATTCTATGATTCTGTATTACTTGACCCACTCTATTAGACTAAGATGTTCTACCTATCGATTGAATTAGTTTTATTGCCTAGAAATTATGATAAATGCTAGGATATAGAACAGCTATCCAATGATCTGGGATGTTGTTTAATCAGTGTCTGTATTACTTGAAAAGAAGTTCGCCTAAATATAAAGTAATCTGATAAAATTGTTCCACTGGTCTCTGAGATTCTGATAGCTTTATTATTCCCAAGCCTTTAAAATGTAAGAAAAATTACATCTAAGAACAATGCATTTTCTTTTTACAGAAATTCTTGCCTGTCAAGAATTTGTTGCTTTTTACACATCATTTCTAAAAAGCAACAAATCATCTTGAACCATCCAGAGCATCTGTTGCTAAATTTGGCTCTTTTCTACTTACTCAAATGTGAGGAGTATTTCTAGAGGCCTACATTTTATAGAATTGACATGCCAAAAGTTCACTGACCACACTGTCTTCATAAAAGCTTTGTTTGCTAGTTAGTTGTTTCTGAGTGCACTTATTCAAAAGGATTTTGAAGCTGCTGATGTGTTGTATTTTGTTCTTTTGAAATGCTGAAAACAGTGTCTTATTATGTTTAGATTTTAGCTTACCTTTGTAACCAGTTCTAATTGTTTAATTTACTCATGCTCTTTTAAGGTGGACAGCAGAATTTTTTTTTTCTTTTCAAATTACTTGAATTACTTGAAATTACTCCTTCAATCAACTGTCATTACATCGAATTAGTAAATAAATAACTTTTTTATTGAAACTAAAATTACAGCTGTCAGGTAAATATACCCAGATGAAACTTAAGAGTTCAGGGCTTTGCCAAGATTTCCCTGCCCAGCCTGGACAGGACTCTCCATCTTTTTGCACCTAAGTTTACCCATTGTAAACTGGAAAAAAAAAGTAGCTCATCTCATAGTCCCCATCTTTGTGCATTACTGTGATTTTATGCAATGAGAATCAAGAGCTTTCACTAATTATACAATAAGAACTGTAATTTGTGAACAAATTTAACACATTCATGGTTTTATGAATGAGAGTAGTCCCACTGATATGCTCTCTATGTGGCTTGTCTTTACAGGGTCTTTAGGATTAGTCACAAAACACGAAGACTACTGTGGTGTATTTGCAGTTAGATACCAATAAATTGCCTTCTGGCTCCCATTTTTAAGAAAGACTTAAGAGACAATTCCTGACTTAGCCCATATGATGACCAAGATAGAACAAAAATAAACTGCATTTCCCTTTGTATCATGACATTCTGAATCCAGTCTGAAGGTTAGATCTAGCCCCCTTTTTTTTATAACACTGAAAATTATATGTTTATCTCTTAAGTATCAGGTGTGCTTTTCTTCACCTGTCAGTTAGACTTAATTCAGTTGTTAAAGGATTTGGTAGTTTGCAACTATTAAAACCAGTTTGCAAGGGATATTTTTGCCCTTGGCTGAGTTTTGCATTTTAACTTTGTCCCTATTTAAAACCTCTGTATTTTCCATGTCGCATTAATTGTCAAGTGTCATCTTTCAGAAGAATGGACAGCAGCCTTCACTAAAAGCATACAGAGTATACCTATATTCCCAGAATGCTGTTTATATGTTTAAGTATTTACTTAAATGCACATAAAAGAAGATAATATCTATATGCTTCAACAGTGAAAAATAAGCTATAAAATCATCACAAATAAGGAAAGTCAAAATGATAGAACATTCTTTGTATATGAACATCAGCAACAAAACATAGAAATTATCTAAATTAAATCTTACCAGATCTAAAACCTGAAGTAAACACCAACTTGGGATATTCAGCATTTCTCATTTTAAAGCAACATGCCTTCTAGGAGAACAAATAAATTTTAGCTATTTTAGTTTGGACAGAAAATTAATTCTAATTTGCAGATACCTTCTCAGAGAAACCTCTAACATTAATGTATATTCTTAGCAACAGAGGAAATTCTGAGTGTCTCTGTGACTTACTTTATCTGATACCTAATGTTTCTGAGCAGTTTTGCAGGGTGGGTAGGGGTCAGCAGGGTGAAGTCCCACATGAGAACATCATAGGCATGTAAGTATTTGTCAATTTATAGAGTAAGTTCCATTTAGAAGAGGAGTATCAAAAGTAAAAAGTGTGTCTTTCTTTAATTTAGATAAACTAGCCCTAACAATTGTTTTGAAACAATGAATTTCTGCTTAGAAAATATGCACTATCGTCATTTGTATCTTGTTTAAATAGGAACTGACATTCTTACTCACACTGACTATGAAGCCCTTAAAATGAAAAAGAATCATATCTTTTTCTGATAAAATACATGTGCTTACATGAGTGTATATATATATACATACATATTTCCAAGAAAGGAGTAATTAAAAATTGGCTCAAAATATTTCTCCAATCTTGTACTTTCTAATATGTTATACCTTTAGTAAAGGCAGGCTTCCCAATATTTGAAAATTTAAACTGATATCTGTCAGCATTAAGTGTGAAGTTAACACCAGTTATGAATACAACCTCCCTGCTGGGCAGCCATTAGAAAGTTGTTCTTTCCAATTCCTGTGTAAATATCTAGGTTAGATTCCGAATAAAAATTCTGTGAACTTTATCTGAAACAAAAATAACAGAACTATTTGAGGTTTGTTACAGTCACTTCTATATCCAGCTGACCTTGTCCCAATTTTAGCTTTGTTTCCCTTTTCTGTGTGGCTTCTGGGAAACCGCCTTAAAAATAAAATCTACTCAGAGGATGAAATACTGAACTTCTTACTGTGATAAAACTTCTATCTAGCTCTGCCTTGCAAACAGTCACCTTTGCATTTCTCATTTTTTTCAGAATCAGTGCTAAAGCTCCACTGTAAAGGCAATGATAACCTAGAATAAATTAGGATATATTGAACACAGACAATTTGTGTCAAATGAAGATTCATAATACCGGAAAAAAATTACCACCAGTTCAAGCATACAGGATTCTTAACAGTGAATAATGGCTGTACACTGAACATTAAGAATTTATTTACTTTTTTTTAAGGCGTAGAAAAAGTAGTAAAGTAACTTTACCTGAGAAGTTGATATTAAGTTCAGCAAAGTATTTTCATTTTAGACTATGTGCTAGGGACTAGACTATACCTTTAAAAAGTGAGTGCAGAGCACTTTTCCCAGGTTTTCATCCTGAGATGAAAGAGGAAGAAAGGGGTAGAATGTGTTTCTTCCCTCCTCCAAAGGAGAAGCTGAAATTGTCCGGCTTTAGTTTTGCACTGAACTGTAAAGCAAGATCAACACAGGTCCCTTTGTTCCTTGATGTCCCATAGTGGAAGCATGGATTACTTGGGTTACCTACCTGGCCATACTAAGAAAAATACTGGGTTATATTCTTCTTTTCCTTTGTTTCTTTGTCTTCCTCAGTTTCTCTATTATTATTATCTTGACCTCTTCTGTAAAGTACTTTAAAATGTTTATTGAAAATACTACAATCCTTATATTTTTTTCTTAATTGAAACAATAGGAGACAAACACGGGGTCACTGGTAATTGTTAGAGCAATTTTCCTTTAAATAGTAAAGACTGTTAAATGATGATCAAGTATGTACCAGCAAAGTTTAAATTGCTGTCCCTGTTTCTCAAATATGCTAAATATTTCTATTCTGTTCTGGTAAACTAAAACAATCTTAAACCTCAAAGGTCTCATAAATCAGAGTTTTCCCAGGGACATAATATACGCTTACTGTGAAATACTGTAATAAAAAAAAATCAGGAAGCCTAATTTGCAGCCACCATTGCACTTGTGGGCATTTTATAAGCAGAAGACAAGATTTCTAACTAAGAATTTACACATAAACTCTTCTGATCTTGTAAACTGTCACAATAGACAACAAAACATTCATGTGCTCAGTCCTGGCCAGTGTAAGTGTTGCAGTGCTCCATTGCTTGCTAAGCCTCAAATGCTGCTGCTCAGAATACTGTCAGTGGCTAAGGATAGGTCTTTCACAGCCTCACAAGGCCACAGCAAATGAAGCACTCCCCAGTGCACGCCTGAGCTGCTCTGACTTCCACAGTGGCAGAGGTAGACTGTACAGGTTCACTGGCAGCCCTTGCCCTTTCCCAAGTCAGCTGTATGATATGGTACAAAAAAAAATGTTTTTTAAAAATTGGTGAGGATTGCATAAGGCATCTTTGAAAGGCATACTGTGCAAATCCTTTCTCTGTATCCTGTTGTTTTTACCAGAATCACACAGGGAAGTATAGCTTTTGCATCCTCCCCACTTTACCCTGAGTAGTAAATTCTGAAGTCTAATTGGACTAGCCTAAGGATTAAGACAAAAAGGACCTGTGGGCCAGTATGTCATCCTCATCTGATGTTTTTTCTTCTAATAGTACAGCTCTTGATGTTGTGTGGGACTACCAACAAAAATTGGACCAGATGTTTTATCTACTGGAGTAAGTGCTAATACTCAACCATAAGTGGAACAGGTGCCAAGAACTTGTGAAACAGGTGCTACAAAACACATATCTATATTTGGAAGAGATTTTTGGATACCACCTACATGGCAAAGCAGGAGGTATTGATTTCAAACTTTTAAAACATTCATCTTATGGAAAACCCCCACAAAAAAGTATTTTGGGAGGAAGTCTGCAACAGCATAAATACAGTCACAAAAATACGGCAATTATTTCATAAGATAATACACTACTAAATGAACAATAAACTACCTGTCCAGAATATAACATTACCATGTTACATTTTACGACCAGAAAAACATTTGCAAGAAAAATACTGACACACTTAGAATTTTGAAAATTACCCTCTTGAGCATCCAGTAGGATATGAATCAATCCCTAGAGCACCATGAGTTCTAACATCTTTTAAAGAACAACAATGGGTTAGCATTTAATGTATGTCATAGGTAAATTATGGTCTGTTAACTGAAGTAGTAGATTTTAAAGCAATCAGATGCACTTGATTTCAAATTAAAATTCAAATTAAAAAAATTCAAATTAATTTCAAATTAAAAGTACTCTAGAATACAAAAATTATAAAATGTAATGAATTAAAGAACTTTGATTTGACCTGCTTGAACATATGCACTGTAACAGTCTTGTTCTGTAGTACACAAAAGTTCCTGGCAAAGTAAAGCTTTTGCAGATTTCACTTTGGTAAAAAGTAAAATGAAGTAAAAGAGAACATTTCTTTCTTCTTTCTGTATCTTTGGCTTTGTTCACCATCAGTCTCAAACTCTAAATGGCAGAGAGGAATATGGCATAAATTAGGCATATAAAATAGCCAAATGAAGGTTACACACCATGTTATGTGCACAAAATAAATGACCCACTTGAAGTGTTTAGTCAGGAAGTGCAAATGAGAAGTTTTGAGACATTTATCAGTGCATCTTTAAAAAACTCTACTGAGCATATAGAAATTATATCCTCAAAGGTTTATCATTTAGATGATTCTATCTGGATTTTTCTTAGATTGTCACATTCATCTATCTTATTTCAGGACTGTTCTTTCTGTCTCTTAAAGTAATTTTGAGGGCAGTGGTAAAATTCTAGTAAATAGTGATTTGTGAGGAGATGACTGAACATTTGAAGAGAAACTTCTTTACCTTTCATTCATTATTTTTCTTTTGAAGTTAAAATAAAAAATCTGCTTGGAACAAAGAATAAATGTGAATCCTATGTTTCACCCACCTGGACAGCTCATTCCAATGCCTAGTCACTCCTTCTGTGGAGAACTGCTCCTTAATACCCAACCTAAAGCTCCTCTAGCTTTAGACTGTGTCCTCTTGTCCTGCCACTAATTGCTTGGGAGAAGAGACCAACCCCCACCTGGCTACAACCTCCTTTCAGGGTGCTGTAGAGAGTGACGAGATCTCCTCTGAGCCTACTGGTTAAACACCCCCAGCTCCCTCAGCAGCTTCTTATAGCATTTGTGTTCCAAACCATTCCCCAGCTCCATTGCCCTTCTCTGGCCATACTTCAGCATGTAAACATCCTTCCTAAACTGAGGGGCCAGAACTGGACACAGGACTCCAGTTATGGCCTAACCAGTGCCAAGTACAGGGGAAGAACTGCTTCCCTGGTCCTGTTGGCTACGCTATTGCTGATATAGGCCAAGATGCCATTGGCCTTCCTGGCCAGCTGAGCACACTGCTGACTCATGTTCATGCTGCTGTCAATCAGTAGCCCGAGGCCCCTTTCTGCCTGGCTGCTGTCCAGCCACTCTGTCCCCAACTGATTGTGTTGCAGTGGATTGTTGGGGGAAAAGTGCAAGACCTGGCACTTGGTATTGTTAAACCTCATATTGTTGGATTCAGCCCATCTATTCAGTCTGTCCAGGTCCCTCTGCAGAGCCCTCCTACCCTCCAGCAGTTCAACACTTGCACCCAACTTGGTGTCATCTGCAAGCTTGCTAATGGTATACTCAATCCCCTCATCCAGGTCATCAATAAAGATACTAAACAGGACTGGGCCCAGTCCTTGGGGTGCACCACTAGTGACCAGACACCAACTGGATGCAGCACCAATCCCCACCACTCTCTGGGCCCAGCCATCAGCCAGTTCTTAGCCCAGCAAAGAGTACCTCTGTCCAAGCCGTGGGCTGCCTCTTGTCCACGTGGACAACATCCACAGCCTTTCCTGCATCCACCAGATGGGTCACCTGGTCATAAAAGGAGATCGGGATGGTCAAGCACAACCTGCCCCTCCCAAACTTGTGCTGCCTGCCAAACTCGTGTCTGATCCTCCAGCCATCCTGTAGGTGCCATGTGGTGGCATTCAAGATGATCTGTTCCATAACCTTGCCAGGCACCAAGATCACTCTGACAGGTCTGTGGTTTCCCAGATCCTCCTTTTAGCCCTTCTTGTGGATGGGCATCACACTGGCAGCTTCTAGTCATCTGAGACCTCCACAGTGAGCCAGGACTGATGATAAATGATGGAGAGCGGCTTGGTGATCTCATCTGTCAGATCCCTCATCACTCTCGGATGGATCCCATCTGGTCCCATAAGGTTGTGAGCATCCAAGTGGCTCAGAAGATCACTAATTGCTTCCTCCTGGATTACAGAAGTCTATTCTGCTCTCAAAATTGTGCTGATGGGCACCAGCTCTTTACACATTTTTTGATAACATGTGTTTTCCTGTTCCTTTGATCATCCATCCTTGCTACTTAATGAAGTGAGCAGAACACCACCTGCTCTCCTGTCCCATCAACCAGTCAACCCAAAGCCTTGAAGTCTGTTTTAATTATCCTGGTACTTTTTTTATCAACCTCATCACTGCCATGTGGACAATCAGCAGAGGGTAATAATCAGAGGGCTGAATTAGTTCACAGAGCCTCTCAGTAATACCCCATATCTGGGTCCCCAGGAGGCAGTATAAAAGTATCTATCCATAATGAGGAAATGTGTTGGAACTAAGGCTTTTACATTTAGGGAATGTTATAGTATATTCTCAATTATTATGAATAAATTCATTTAAAGAATGTAAGGATCAAATTCCTCCAAGAATAACTAAACAAGGTCAATTCTAATGGTCAGTACACATCCTACTTCTGCAGTACACATCCATACTTCTGCAGCAGTCTTTTAGAAAATGGAGACTAGAAAGTTAGAAAGAATGAAGAGGATTGAAAAAAAGACTGTAAGGTCTGACACTATGAATTCTTCATTTCCCTCTTCTAGCTGGTTTAAGGAGCCTTTCCTCATTCTTAAGAGTGCATTCCCCAAAAATTAAGTAAAATCATTCCCTATTTTGCTTACCAAAGGGCAGAGGGAAGCAAGCCAAAGTCTGTTCCCATCCTGTTCTGGCTTATAAAGAAAGTCTTCATTCTTGGTGGAGTCAACTGCTCCCAAAGGCATGTAGCAGTACCATAAATATTTCAAATACCAACTGTATGCTGGAAAGCTCCGGGAGGCATTGGGGTCTCAGTGGAATAAGATGCCTCCCCTGGGAAGTCATGAGGTTGTGTAATGCTGAGCTGTGCTTACAGGGATAACCAGGCTTCCTGCGTTGCTTATTAAAACTTAAATTACTTATTGTTCCTTTTAAGTCTACATTTGTAGTTTCTTATTAACCATTCCTTTAGCATATTATCAAAGTCTGACAATACAAAGTCCAGTGTGTGAATTCCTTTACTTTTAGTCCAGTTTCCCCAGGAATATGGCTTGCAGCTATAGCCTTTGTAAGCTTTTCTTGTTGCCTATCTGCCAGTCCCTGGAAAATGTGTTAGCTACTTCTGCCCAAATTCAACAGGGAGCTGAAAGACTCTTCTGTATACATTTCCTACAAGTCTCATGAAAATAACTGGCCGCAAAGGTTGAGGGGATACAGACACTTCTGTCCTGGCAGCAAAAGCTGCAGTGTGAGTGCAATCATGGTTAGGCATAGGAGAATCCACATGGAAATTTACCCTCAGAAAAAAATCTTATAAAAAATAAGGCTTCATTAATTCCACTGTTTATGGAACTACTTGATTTAGGTAATATATCTACACTGGAAAATCAGATGACAGGAATATCTTTGTTAATTTATGGATCATTAACAATTTTGTGTACTAATGTATTAGCCTGATCCTGATCCCATCAACATCAAAGGGATCTTTCCACCAAGATAAGAGGTAATAGAACTAGGCCCATGCATAATTTATAATACTAACATTAAAACATAATTATTTTGTAAAGGGCTCAAAAGAAGAAACAAAAGAAATACTTTAATCCAGTTTTAAATGCTGTGGTAAATTTCATTTATACAAAACAACAGCATAAAAGGAAACCACAAATTCATATTCATAAAGTCATAAATGAGTGTACCATAAGTGCAAGTAATGTTCACTTCCTTCATTATTCCTGCAATTTTGTTATATTTTGGAAATGAAATTTTCCATTATTCAGTAACACTCAACTTACAGAGGAGGTTTTCATTGAATTGCAAGATGGCCAAAGTTATTCTGCTGGATGGAAAATTAATGTATATGAGGTATGGGATTCCATGACTCCTTTTTTAAAACATCTATATAAATTAACATAAGAATATTTAGAAAGTTTGGCTTTCATGGATTCATGGAAGTGCTACAGAGGCTTTGGTAAATGCCTCCATTGAGGAAATATTTCATATCCTCCAGTAGCCTGCTATTCTACCCAAGAGAGCATTCATATCCTTTTGAATCTAAGTTAAACCTCAGCTAAGAAGCCATTAGCTGTCCAGATTAATCCTGTATTGGAAAATCCTTCAGGGGGGATGGAAATTCCATGGCAAAATCTTAGCAGATTTTCCGCTGTATTGTTCTTGTAGAGAGAAAGAGGGGTAGTGTTCCCACAGAATGATCAGTGAGCCCAGTACAAGGGGCTCTAACAGATTCATCAAGGTCTGGGAGCAGCAATCACACATAAAACTCCCATGTCTTCTGATGGCATTTTTTGTCTACTTCTCTCAAAAAGTGTATTATCAAGTTCTCCCTCTCTTGTTACTAAGTGGCATCTATAAAATATATATATATATATATATAAGAAAATTAGATGGTTTTGCTTAAAGTGCGAGCAGTTGAACTGTCTATTCTTAGAGAAAGTCCTCAAGTGGTTGCTGATTCTACTTTAGACCAAATTAGTTAGGAGAAAAGGCTTCAGGTGGGAAGGTGTGAAAAGTTATGGTAGTAGTATTTTATTTAGAATATTTATAAGCAGACTCCTATTTTACTCTTCTTTAATTCTGGGTAAAGTTCTTTCTGTAAGATCACCATGTCCTTCAAATAGCTAAAGAGGACAGCATGACACTCAGACCTTAGGAAACTGCATTACACCTAGGTTTACCCAATATATGTGAGGAAAGAGAATACTGCTGTAAAGGAGATTTGACTGGCACAAGTAAATACAGTCGAGAAACTGGATCAAATTATTACCAAAACAGAAAGAAATCGGACTTCATTAAATAAATTACCACGTCTATGAGTAACTTGAAACAACTATATCAAGGAAGATTAGTTGAATGATCTTTTCTTTTTTGTAAGAAGGCAGAAATAGAATTGAATTGTAATGAATTCCTAATTTATTCTGTGTGGCAATAATTCTGTAAGTATTCTAATGGAAGTGGCTTTCCCTGAATAGTAGAAATGTACTGCATTACAGTTAGTTTTTGTAAAGTTCCCTCTTCTATTTTTACCTTTTTGTAATATTTTGTTAAAGTCTTGTTTACTATCATTCGGAGTGTAGACTTCTTGTAGTGACTTTGCTGCAAAGTAACTGGCATTATATGTTAATAACATTTTGGGAGGATGTCACCAAAGCATACAAAAAGTGGTCACTAGTTTGGTTAGAATTTGCCAAGTAATATTAGCAGAATAACTTTTAAATTATCAAAAAGTAGTAATTGACATATCTACATAATGGATTGTTTCAATATAATATCGTTTATGTATGTGACAGAAAAGGCAAAGAAAAGAAGAGCTACATCATCCAGATGAGAAAGGAAGATGCATGCTGCTCTCCAGCTTCTTGAGAAGTTCTGAACGAGTGTTATGTTGTGGATGCAGGCGAACCCAGTGGGAAGAAGTGATGATGTCCGACTCAGTTCAGAAGGCTGAATTATTTCTTTATTATAATTATGATAAAATACATTAATATACTATATAAAAGGAGGATACTAAAACTACATGCTACTTTCTCCTACTCTATCTTTAATCTAACTAACTCGTGACCCTGCTTGCGAGAGTCCACACAGAGGTAGATTGGATTGGCCATCAGGCTCAAACAATCCTCACCAGAATCCAATCAAGCGCTCACTCCAGGTAAACAATTCTCCAAACACATTCCACATAGGAAAAACAAGGAGCAGAAATAGAAATGGTTTTCCATTTCTCTCTGTGCACCTCTAGGAAAAATCCTGAGAGTGAGAGAAAATGTGCTTGCCACAGTGTTACTCAAGTGTGGCACTGTCCCCTCACTGTTTCCTAATACGCTATCACTGAGTCTCTCTCCATGCTGTAACTGATACTGTACCTCATGAGAGGCCTATTAGAAAAAGAGACACATAGAGACAATATGGTGGTTGGTGGCTGGAAAAGACATGAAACATCTGGGCTCAATGTTGTGCTTTAATGCAAAGTGGAAGCATCTCCATCTAAAGATGCTGAGGATCTGCCCAGAGTCATCTGTATTGTGCTGTAGCCATACTGTTCAAGGACGATAATACAGATTCAAGTCCTCTCAGGTAGAGAAAATAGCTCCTTAACACTTCCCCCCTTCCAGGACTCTCTGATATGAGGAAAAACCCTGACACTAATACCACTAGGAATCTAATTTTCTATCTCCCTGACTTTTATCAGTGTGTATCTAAAAACCCAAGTACTTTAGTGTCCTAAATGGCAAACTAAAAAACTAAAAATGGAAAACTAAAAGCTACCAAAATATTTCAGCATTGGACAATCAAAAATCAGATTTCCCCAATATGGATGAACTGGATTCCATTCAATTTTACAGATTTTCATGTTGACAAATAAAAATTTCTCATGTTGAGAAATAAAAATATTCAAATGGCTTTATTGTCTGTGTAATTGGTTTGACAGCTGAAAATTGCCACAAACAAAAACTCAAAAATAAACAGAAAAAAAACACCAAAAAACCACTTCAGAGTCTTTGCCCCCCAAGCAAGGTTCTTTGTGTAATGCAGCAGAAAGGAGTGTCACCCTTCAAAGACAAACTCTTTCAAATTGTGTTGAATAATTCATTTTCTGTTTTCTGACTGAATTTCACAACGGTTGGCTTGTCAAGAATCCATGTGATCATGTAGAGAAACTTGGATACATGTAAAGATGTTCAGATATCTCATCTGCCTTGCTGGGATATAAAAATTGACACATTATCCCTTAGATTTCCAGCTGATTCTTGCTGATGGAGGTGAATGGTCACTGAGATACATATTATCATTGTTGCCATACCTCCTGTACTGGAAAAAATGTTATTACTACATTTGCTGTTGTTTGCTTTTGTATAAAAAGAAGATACTTGAGCTTAAAAACGTAATCTGTTGAGCACATATGCTTCTATTTCCAAGAATCTGGATAATTTAATTATATTATCTGTTACAAAATGTTCTTCATACAAAAAGTGGTATTTGAACAAATTATTTTAATTAATACTGAATTTTAATGCATGTCACAACATGTCATTTTTTTCCCAGACAGAATATCCTCATGATGACTGATAATTCATAGAGAATTACTTAGTCTATTAACTACCACTTTTGCTAACCAGCAACATTCACCTTCTACCTGTTTTTTCTGGTATGTATTTGCTGCCAGAGCATGCTGTATATAGGAACTTGTCTTCAGTCTCTTTTGTGAGCTACTCTTCATCCCTCATTTACTGCTACATCCTTTGCCTATTGCCTCAATTTCTTTACAAAGGTTACACTTTTAGACAGCACTTTAAATAATTCCAAAAATCTCTGGCTGAAATTATGACATAACAGAGTTAATTTAAATAAGAAATTAGCTCTGTTAAATACCCAAAATACAGAAATCTTTTTCTGAGTTTTATAAATTCAGTTTCAATTTCACATGATTGTGTGAATAGAGATAGCTGCAATTCTGCAAAATCTGTAGAAAATGTGTGCTTTTAAACCTGCCCATCTCAAATGTTATGTCTTCATAACAGTTCATATTTATGACAAAAAATAAGAGAAAGAAAAATAGGAAAGGAGAAGAGAAGAGAAAGAGGAGAGGGAGAGGGAGAGGGAGAGGGAGAGGGAGAGGGAGAGGGAGAGGGAGAGGAGAGGAGAGGAGAGGAGAGGAGAGGAGAGGAGAGAGAAGATTGAAGCCAGGATGACAAAGAAGACCAAGGCTGAATATTCAGAGGTGAGAAGTGTCTTGCAGATATAAAGGTAGCTTACAAACAGTTCCCCTAAATGTCCAAATTTCATTGCTTTAGCCATGCATATGTACCTGTATCTCAGAGAAATTTTGTTTGTATTTAGTAAGGCTTTCCTTAGGCCTTAGGAATTCCTTAGCAGAATTCCAGCTAAAGATGGATTTGGAGGTGCTGTCTCCAAAGGTCCCAGTACCTGATAGGTGAGATTAGGGGCCAATGGCACCCCAAAGTGTGAAGGTAGCTGTACTACCCAAACAGGAAAAAATTGCCAGGTACCAATTTCCCTGTCACATCTTACTCAAATGATGCAAATGTCTAGCAGTTCTCTTCCCCCACTGCCACTCCCTTCCTTCACCAGCACTGGATCTAATTGCATTTAAAGCAACACAGAGGTTAAACTAACATGCAGTTTTGACAGAAAATCACCATTCTATAAGTTAAGCATTCATTAGTGGCCTATAGAAATTACCTTTTTCTTATATTAGATTGAGATTATATTTATTTGTAATTGCTGATTTTTCAGTTCTTGTATCTGGAATATTTTAATAGTACAGTTTTAACCCTCATATATCCTGAAGGAACACCTACAAATATATACAGACACAGAAACAGCCCTTTGACTAACATTAACATTGGCCACTTCAGTGTTATTTTTAAAGATAGTGGTGATTTTGTTGCTGTTCTAACAGTAATAAAGAGAAAGGAAGTGTTCAGCACACATTGTAGCAGTGTAATAAGCAGAAAAATACATCTAAATGGAGTCCTAGGACTACCAAAGAAACATTTCTCTGCCCCTCTTCACCAAACATATTGACAGTTTCTGATTTCCTTTAGGGTTTATCTAGCAGTAAAGATCATCAATAACGTGTCCCACCTGACAGAAACTGCCAGCACATGGTAGAACTTGAGCTTCCATCACACTCATCTGAAATACATGTCACAATAGGCAACAGCCATTGTCTGCACTGTTTGTCTGCAAAACTGGAGAAAAAGCTCATTTTATAGCCCTAGTTCACCTTGGTATTTATTCCAATGAATGAAAGCTGTGAACAATAAAACAGGAAAGTAACTAAGAAAACAGGCAGAAATAAAATAGTATTTTGGAATGAATGGGAAGTTTTGCAAAAGACAGAGCACCCAATTGCTCTGATTTGTACTCCAAACAGTAATTTCAGATAATATGTCTGCAATGTAATCTAATATTTCCATATTGAATAGTGGACACTATTCCTCAATTAATATTTTTCCCAGCAGAAGGTTTAAATAGAAAGACACATTTTGGCATTTAAAGCAATATAATCTAAAGGACAACTGTCAAGTATAACCTTTTACATGTCACAACTGTGAAACGGTTGAGGCTATTGATAGACAAATGTATAACAGGGAAAAAAAACCTAAAAAAATTAACCTGTAATACCTTATAATATAAGAAACATTACAAATTACTAATGGCTTGTTCACATCCGAAAATTTCAAATGTCCTAATAATATTATGTGTGTTGACATTTCCTGGGTAAATAGTCTTACTTCCTATTTATTCTTCATACGCTATCAATATTGTCATGGTTACAGTCCAGCTAAATTATTAATATATATACAAAAATTCTGAGAGCAGTTAGATTTAGAGTGAAAGTAAGCATTCCAGATTTGTACATTCCTTTTCTGCCTACAAAAAAAAAAAAAAAAAAAAAACAAAAAAAAACCAAAGGAGAAATCAGAATCATAGTTGAATAAAGTCACATGTATTTCACATAAGTAATTATTAGGTAGAATTTTATGAAGTTAATTAGAGCATTTTTACCAGCTTCACTAGGTGTTCTGTCCTTTGGTTAGGTGCATTAAGTTCTTGTTAGAACGTTAATTTCTATGGGTTTTAGGAGTGAGACAAATTAAGATCTTTCTACTAAAAATGTGTTCATCAGTGATAGTTAAACTAAACTCCTTTTGTCACTCTTAAGCTTTAAATCTCACTACTACAAATTGCATTTTAGTAGCAAAAACACAAAACATTGAATATAAACTAAGATTTCTGTCTGAATTATTCAGGATGATCTGGAAAAATTAATTGATACAAAGAGAATAATGAATGTCCAAGGAGTATTCCTTTTGATAATTTCCACTTTTCTTTGCCTATTTTGTAAAATTTGCCAAAAAAAATCCTTTTCTTATAACAAATGTAAAGTATCAAAGGTATTATGGAATAATTAATAATATAAATACCCAGGTGGACTTGAAATACTGCATACTGCACAATTACAGCTTTTTAAGCTTCAACTAAAGAATTAAAAATACCTTATCTTTTTCATATTTTTAAAGTTGTATCAGAATTGTTATATTGAGAATAAATACCCACAGAACTTTAAGAATTAGAAGAGTCCATTTGTATAGTTTGTGTTCATTCCAAAAGGTTCTCTATAAAACATACTATCTAAACCAAATTGCATCACTTAAGCTGAATCAATGACCACACTTTCTTGTATAAGTGAAAACAAACAAAAAACCAAAACAATGCAAAGAAACAAAATCCCCACCAAAGTCTCTCTGTAATTTGACAGATAAGAAAATGATATTAAAAAAAATAATGTGTTGGCACTTCGATTTGCTGAAAGTAATATTGGATGACCAAGGAAAGGAAGGTGATTCAAGACGCTTTTGCTCTGCCTTGATGCTGGATAGAAACACAGAATTGTGTAGAGAGGACAAGGACTTTTTTTACATCCCACTGCCAGCTGAGTCTCTTTCATGTAATTCAAGGGAACTGCAGATTGTTGTCCTCTTCCTGATTGCCTGCTCAGGTTCTTGAGACAATATCAATGGTTTTATCCTCATAAAATCTACTACAAAGACTAGTATGTCAACAGGACTAGAACACCATTCTAGTCTCGGTGTGACCACAAGATCCAGCTAAAGGCTGAGAAAAATATTTCCAAAATGCACATCAGTATGGTGACAGTGCTACACTTCCCCAAGAGGGACTGTAGTTGAGATAGAGGGTGAAAAAGCTGTATACAGTCTGTACAATAGTCACAAGTGTGATCTGCTTTCTGCTTGCAAATCTAGTAATGAAAAGTCACCTGTAGAAACAAATCAACAGGGCAGTAAAGAGCACCTTTTTAGTCCTACTCTGCATGGCTGTTAAGAGTTAAGCAGACACAGCATTACAGCAAATCTTTATCTTTATTATTAAGTACGAACAACAGCTTCACTGCCATGAGGTAACAGGAGCCCCTGTTGCAGTGTTTCTGGTAGAATTCAAAAATGAGCTTGTGAGAGTTGATTACCTTTTTTTTTTTCAAACTTCTAAACTAAACTCTTTGAATCTTCTTTTCTGAAGAAAAATAAAGGATTTTTTGATAATTAAAAATTGAAGAGAAAGAAAAAAAATCAGACAGGCACTCAAGAGAATACATCAATTATATTAAACCTTACAAACTGTTCATAACTTAACTCACTATCATAAGGTAATGCATGCTATAATCTACCTACATGCTCTAGAACCTAGTTACTGTGGAGACAGGTTATAAAAGGCTGTAATCAGCTGTGGGAGCTAGACCAACTAACTAGGAAAGGAGATGGGAATGGTTGCTTTAACATAATCCCAAAAATAAGGCATTTCCTAGAAAGGGTGTCTGCTTCAGCTCAAAAGCAATGATGACCTGAACATTGAGAGAAGAACCCTTCTGATTTAAAAAAGGATGGCATAGTAGACTGTTGACATTAATCCCACATATATTAAGAGAGAAGGACTGTGAGAATTATACTGATAATGTCTTGTGGTTTTATTTTTTTATTGTTAGGAAGTGTTAGAATTGGAAATATCTAGGAAACAGCTAATATATTGCAAGTTCCTACCAATGGTAGGATGCTATTCCCCATAACTACATCCAACCATCTATCTCCCTGGTTTGAGAAACATTTTCTTGTCTGTCTGTTCTCTAAGAGTCTGAACTAATCAAACCATTGTCCTTTCCATCTTTCTTATTGCTGAGACTTCTTTGCTCCTCAGGGCTTGTTTCTTCTCACCATCATTTTTCATGTGAAATGCTAATTTGTGAGGCAGAAATGTTTTGAGAAGCAGGAGATGCTGTGTTCTCTTTCTGACTGCATAACTGCCTCTGATACCAGCAAGTCATCTTACCTTCCCGCTTATTTCCTTAACTCCCATCCAAGTGTCTAAAGTTAAGACTTGAAGTGCACACTTGAACACGTATGTGCTGTTCAAAGCACTGGGTATACAGCTACGTTCATTTGCTTCTTGCAGCCAAGCCTGACCAGGAAATCTACTAAACGTGTCTTCCTGCAGACTGAAAGAAAAGGTGTATGACTTTGCATGATGTTGAGTATCTCCTAATGTCAGATGAGTGTATTAGCATTTGTTGAAGCCTACAACAACATCCCTACTTGCAACATCCCTCAGGGTACTTAGCAATTTACAATATGAATCACCATATTTCTAATTATGTACAGGAAAAAAACTCCAGGGATGAGCAAATAGATATTGCTAATATACTGAAATCAGCCATGGAAGGCCAATTCGTATCATGACATGAATAAGAAAATATTAACAGAAAAAAAAATCTCAGTTATGAATAAGTGAGACCGAAATATGCCTGGAAAAAAAAGTTATCTGTGGGGGTTTGCCCTAAGATGTTACAAAAACTGACACAGACTAAACAATTGTTATGAATGCTGACCTATACTACCTTGTTCTTTCACTGTAAGTATGCCCCAGTAACTTTAGACATATGGACTTTGCAAATGGTATCTAAGCTGTATGTGGTTCTAACCAAGATATTAAAAAGCTGAGCAGATAGACTGTCTGCTAACTATCCACCAAGACAAATAAAGACGCTCAAACAAGTTATAGAATACACATTTACTGTGGGAAAATACCTCTGTTTTACTGTCATAAGCAACATTATCTTCCTAGGATTAATGAATGAACTAGCAAAATCTGATTCCCTCAACATACTTGGTAGATACCAGAAGACAAACTTCTTAATTTGGCATACATGAAGTTGCTGTAATCAGAACAGCTTTTCACATTGTCCTAAGGATTTCTGCTAACCCACATCATCATCCACAGAAACTGAGAAGGTGATTACATTACATGAAGGGAATCGAGTCAGTAGGGATAGATGGCTTTTACAACCAGTTATATTTATCAGAATTAAAATCTAGAAAGACCTAGAAAAAAATACTGGTAATTTGCTGTGATTTCTTGGAATAAAAGCTTCTATGCAGCATCAAAAATTGGTTAATTTGATAAGCAGGTAATAGGGCAGGTTGAGATTGTTGTAACAACCTCTGGCATTTGTGAGTTCCAGCCAGAATACACAATAGTGCAAAAGTTACAGAAACATTGTCAGGAAACTCACAGGGAGTTATACAACTCTCTTGCCATAAAGGAGGATCAGCTCTAATTGCCTCTCAGTCAACTGCTGATGGCTAGTCTGGGTTATGGACTGCTCATACTGTAAGTCCAGAGACTCCTGAAAGGCTCCGCATGAGCCAGCTCATAACCGTGAGAAGAAGATTTGTATTGGCAAGACACCGACATACTGATGTGCTCCATACCCACCAGGTCTCCACTCTCTGCAGTCACCATTGTCACCAGATCTCTCTTTTCCCCATTTAAGTCTCATGGAGTGATCCCATAGACCATCTTGCATTCATCCTATACTTCCTGGAGTTTGAGGTAGGGTTGAGTTTTATGTGTTTTGTTTCTCTCCCTTTTCAGCATTTGATTGAGCTGAAAACCAGAGGACAAGCCATTTTGCCCCTATTTGAATCAGTCATTTGAAGAGTTTAAAGCTCAGACAAATTTTGATGAGTTTGAACTGAAGTAGAAAGTATTACAGCTGGGCCCTGACTTACCAAGGCAACAGCTACCCACCAGCTTTGTCTGTACCTACCAGCTTCAGCCCTCCTGCTTTTCCTTCAGGGGCTCAAAACTGTGTTCAGAATCAGAAGTACCTTGACTAGAATGCTATGAACTTTCCATGGACCTGCTAAACTAGGGGGTTAGCTAGGACAAACCCTAGTTCATATCCAGTGTATCCCTGATCCTATTTGATTTCCTCTATTTTATACTGCAGTTATTGAAACATGGTAGATTGCAGTGAAATAAACACAGTATTTTCAGATTTATAGTCTAACATTTTAAATCTTATCAGTATGCAGCACTATGAAGAGGATTGTGGATGCTGATCTAATCCACCTACTTTTCTGGTGGCCAGATTTTCTGTAATAAAAATGCAAATAATCCCTAGAATGACATACCAGTTTAAAATACTTATACTTTTCTTCTGTTAACTGACAGCAAATTGTCTTTCCTTGCTAAGTATGCTTATTTGTTAAGAATATTTTCTTCATGCTAAAGAATCTAAATCAAACACGACCTTGAGTGTGATCAATTTAAATACAACACTGCATTTCTAGATATAGTAGTTATTTCTCCCAATATGTTTCTGGTACATATCTTTAAATAGATATTGACTCCCTAACTTTGCAATTTTAAAGTTATATATTCTAGCTTGTTAAGGTCTGAAAAATCCTTGGGTTGAATTCACAGTTTCAGTGACTTAAGTGCAATGTGAAGAACTACATGTGTAAATGGCCAATCCCATCCATTTATACCTTATTTATTTACAATTTGTATCAATATGTAGCTTCTATATTTGAGAGAAAAAATATTCACAACTAAATTAGTCATGCAATGTATTTTAAAATTGCTTATGCAGTTGCTCTGAGGCCATTAAAAAAAGTAGATACTTTTACTTCTATGTTCCACATGAGGAATCAAAGATGTATTAAGAAAAAGCTGCATACCTGGTTGTTAGGTATTCCAGACTTAAATTTTGAACTACTGATCTGTCCCAAACTAAGGATTCAACTGAGAAGAGAAACTTGCAGGGCTAAAAAACACCCCAGAGACTTCCTGATAGGATATTTATTTGTTATGAAATGGTTCAAAACAATTCATACACAGATTGTTTGTATTAAAATGAACTCTTCTATTCATTTTCTCAATTTCCCACCATTTTCCATTTAGAGGTTTTGAAACACCTTGCAGCTACTAATGTAATAAGCCCATGATATTTCTGTGAAGATTAGAAAAATTATTCTCATGGGGTTCAGACTGAATCAGCACTGCTTGTATTAGTGGCAGGTTTCATCTTGATCTTTTTCTTTTCTGGTACTAGAGATTGTTCATGTGTATAACCTGTTTATGAACGAGTTTATGTCAAGAGACTGCTACAAAAGAGATGTAAATGATCTTAACAAACTAATGAAAAAAGAAGTTTCATGTGCAACAAAGACAAAATGAGGTACAGAATAGAAACAAAACATTTGTGTAGGAAATAAATACAAGTTTGGTATTAAAAACACCAATGTTCCCAAATTCAGAGATATATAGGGAGTTACCAGCATATATCAGCACAATGGAAACAGCCTTCTGAATTGAAATTAGGACATTTTGATATTTTATTTAGTGTTGGAGGAGGAGGATATTTTTTATTCTTGGTAGTATAAAGGTCTTCAACCATATAATAAAATTAAATCATTTCAGTTATCACTATTGAAAATTTCAAATTACAGGAAATTTACACTGAACGTGTATTTTTTCACATGGGGAGATTTACCAGAAGGAAGACTAGTGAGTACAGAACTGAGGAATCTGTGAAGGGGATGGTTTTCTTGTATCACTGTATGGATTCACAAAAGCTCCACATTCCATGATGACCAAGAAAGCTATACAGCTCCTCTCAATTACTGCTGCAACTTCATCCAACCTAGATGTGGCTTCAATACAACACTAGCATTACAGGAGAACAAGCCCAGAAAATTTCAGCTGCTACAGCCTGTTTATCAGAATGCTTTTCTTCCTCCCAGAGTTGTATTCAGCAGTACTTACTAACCTGTTTCTAGGGAAAATAAGAAGCTGGGTTTCACTTCAGTAGCTGAATCCATTTACTCCTAAGCTATTTGGATCAGCTGAACCCTTAATAAATCAAGAAGTAGGTAGGAGCAAGGATAACTGCATTTCCCATCTTCCAGATGGATCCACTGCTTCTTGCTGGGGAAAGCAGGGATATTCACTTTCCCTGTAGTCATCAGGTATCAGATTAGCTGATTTACAAGGAATACCTTATTGTCCCTGTGGACTCTTCTCAGGTTTGGGGCAAGAGAATTCTCTACCTTTCCTGTTGAATTTGTGCCACTGTGCAATTAAGTATTTTGATTCCTGGGGCCAGAAGAGGGAAACACAAGTATAAGCATGAACAATTTGTGACTTGGATCTAAAGAGCAAGACCTAAGGAGACAAGAAGCCTAAATTTTGGTCCTTCTTCCATATATATCTCTGTATTTTCCTCTCTTACATGCAGCTATTACAGGATAAACATGTGCATGAATCAGGGTACTAATCCTGTTCGCAGCTGAAGCCTCTCTCACTTGGCAGTCAGCTCAAAAGTTTGCTCTCATTTTCTCAGGGCCCTACAACATTCTTATCTAAGCTGTCCATAGCTCTCCTCTTCATCTGTTTTTGTATTGCTTCTAGAGCTTCTTTGTTCATTCCCACACAAGCAAACAGGCACAGTAGGTCCAGTGAATTCTTTGTGTGTTGAATATACTGTACATCAGTACAGTACATGATGGGTAGGTCTGGCATGTCTGGGATATATTGAACTGCCTGAGCATGCAATCCAACATTTCTAGGATTTCCATGCTGGCTATGTACATAAGTCCTGGAAAAATACCTACGCATTTTTCATAGACCAGTTCATTTTTTCACATGAGGGGATTAATACATTGTAATCAGTTCACTTTTCATCTTTTGATAAACTAAGCCTATTAAATTCAAGCCTCTGACCACGTATTGTATGGTGCAGCATCCTCCCTAGCACTAAAATCACTGTTGTGATTCCTTTCTGTACAATCTCAGGTTTGTGAACAGTGTTTTAAAAATACAGTCGCAGGAACTGTATGTCTCATTCAAAAAGCAATCTCAGCGATGCTATACATGGAAGGCAAAATCCCTTCATGTGCCTCGTCAGTAAAATACGTGACCAAAAGGCAGTGTTTCCAGGTTGTAGGAAACAGTAGGTTTTTACAAACTACTCTCATCCCAGTCACAGCAGGTTTTTTGTGGAATTTTCTGGTGAATCAAAAGTACTCTGACCTCTGCAGGTGCTTTGGCAAACTGACACGAGAGGGCTGACAATGAGAGGAGGAAGAATTTGCATTTTTGAGGAAACGGCACAAAACTTCTTACTTGGTGTGTCGCTTCACCATGGAATATGGTGCATCTGCATAACAGAGTTTGAGGCATTGTCTTAATATGACCTTTAGGATGCTTTCCTGACCTACTTCTTCCCAGAATTCAGAAACATACAATGTTTTTGGTTGTCTTCAAAGGTATACACTGGGTTTGTTTATACCAAAACACACTACATTTAGCACGACCAGCTTGTAATTTACTTTCTAAATCTCTTAAAGAAATATATCACCGTATTTCTTCAAATACTCCTGTCCAGTAAATTGCTGTTTGTCCATTTGTTATTGAGATATGTCAGCTGAATGGCCCTAATCCATTTAATGTATGCTGTATCAAGTGTTTTACTGCAATAATGGGGTTTCACTGAGAAACAGACCAATGTCTTGCAAACTATTGAGACTAACAAAACATTGTAGTTCTTGAAAAATATCTCCTACAATTTAGTTTAAGTTCTGAATGGATCACAATACAGCCTGATATTCTGCTACAATAAAACCATTATTATTTTTAGAATAGACAAATATGGAAATGCTTTATTTTTGACATCATGTCACATGGTTGCACTGTTTCTATTACCAATGAGCTTGTTCTATAGTAGGTATTTAGGCTGGAGTAGGTATTTAGGCTGGAGTCAACAACAGTGAATTACAGTGCTTTTAAAATTCACTTAAAAGGTATGCCCGCGCTAACAAAGCTTTACACTATCGTGCCATCTCTTACTGGTGGGAACTCTGCTTTGCCAGTTTGGAGCTTTGCTCTTCCACAGCAACTCCTCGGCTGACATGAGAACTAGTTGTGCCCAAGTGAACATATGTGTGGGACTAGAGAAACTGTAGGAACCATGTCTTGGCCTCTGTAATAGGTTCCAGACCCTCTTTCCCAAATTGCTGGCACCGGTATATGCAATCCAAGCCTTCCCAGGCTCAGCACCCTGCAGCTGACAAAATCCACTTGCGTTGCCAATGGCTTAATAATCTAAATGACGCCCGTTCTGGGCATTCCTGACCGCGGGATCCATCGTTTCCAAAGCTGCCATCTCACCTTGAGCTGGGGCAGGACACTGTAGTGGCAGGTCCCGCTCTAGCACCGAGGGGCTGCCCTTTGCGGCCAACTACCTCCTGTTTCCTGCCGTCTCCACCGCCCGTTCGCTGCCGCCCGCAGACAAGGCAGCATTTTGACCTTCGGCAACACCGTTCCTCTCGGTTTCCCTCCGCCCGCCCCCTCGCCCGAGGGCAGGCACCTCGGTCCAGCCGCACTCCGCCGGAGCGAGCGCCGCGCCCAGCGCTGCCGCCTGCCGGCCTAGCAGGACCAGGGCCACCGCACACAGCGCCGCCGCGCCTCCCGCCGCCGCTCCGGGCCGTCCTCGGCCCGCGCAGCCCCAGCGGACCGGGCGGCGGCAGGGTCGCGGCTGCCCGGCCGGCTCCGGGCGGTGACGGCAGCCGTTCGGTAGGCAAGACCGGCCGGTAGCCGCGGGCGCCTTTTGCCCGTGTGCCGGCGAAGCGCACCAGGCGGCCCAGGGTCGGCTTTTGGTGCCGAGGTCGGCGGGCGAGCGGCGGTACCGCCGCTTGTTTATGAGCCGGCAGAGGAGCGGCCCGGGATAGCGCTGCGCCGCCGCTAGAGCGGTCAGCCCCTCCCGCCCCCGCGGAGCAGGTCCGCCACGGCTTCCCCGCACCCGCGGGGCACCTGGGCGCGCCCGGGAGCCCGGCTGCGGGAACGGAACGGCGCGGGGCGCGGAGCGACCGGTTCTCCTCTCCCGTGGCGCTGAGGCTGAAGAGGGCGCGGAGCCGCTCCCCGTCCCGGATCCCCGCGCCCCTCGAGGGAGCAGGCAGAGGAAGAGGAGGAGGCTCTCGCCACCACGGCTGTGGACGGCGAGGCCCCATTTACGGCTCCTCGCAGCATCGCCCTGCCGGGGCTGTGCCCTTTGCGGGGCCCTCTCCCTCCCCGCCCCCGGTGTCCCCCGGGCCGCCGCCAGCCCGTCCCCGCGGTCTGGCGCCGCCGCCCCGCTCCGCGCCCAGAGCCCCGGGAGGGGGAGGGGAGGGGGAGGGGAGGTGCAGGGGAGGCGGAGGCGGCGGCCGCTGTGGGGCCCAGGCAGCTCCTCGCCTCCGCTGCGCCTCTTCCAGCCCCAGGATCTGGGCCTGGGGGGCGCGGGAGGAAAGGGGGCGGGGCAGCCCCGCAGTGCCCAATGAGAGAGGCGCGGACGGGCACTCGGGGCGGTGCGGAGGCGATCGTCGCCCAATGGGGGCAGGGCAGAGGGCGCACTTGGAGCGGGGCGAGTGAGGCAGGCGAGTCGGGGCTCGGGACGCGCGGGGGACAGAGCTAGCCGCCGCCGCGCGCGCAGCCGCTCGCACGCACGGCGCCGCGGAACAGGGAGCCGGCGGGCGGGGGACGAGCAGCCTGAGGGACGTCGCTTCCTGGAGGGGGCAGCGGGCGGAGCCGCCACCCGGAGGAGAAGTTTGGCTGAAGCCGCCGCCGAGAGAGGAAACTTTCCTCGGGGGGCCGGAGGCGGGGGCGGCGGGAAGGAGCCGCAGCACGCTCAGGTCCGCCGCCCGGCGAGGGGGCTTCCGAGAGGCTCCCCCCGGCCCAGGCCGGGCTGCGGCGGCTGGGATGTACCTGGCAGCGGTCTCGGCGGGGAGGAGACGCCCGGGCGGAGACGGCGGCTGGCACCTGGCGGCCGCGGGGTGGCTGTTCCTGCTGGCCCTGCTGCTGGGCGAGTCGGGGACTCGTGCTCTCGTCTGCTTACCCTGCGACGAATCCAAATGCGAAGAACCGAAGAGCTGCCCCGGTAGCATCGTGCTGGGGATCTGCGGTTGCTGTTTCATGTGCGCTCGGCAGCGGAACGAGAGCTGCGGGGGAGTCTATGGACTGCACGGAGCTTGCGACCGGGGCTTGCGCTGTGTCATCCGACCGCCGCTCAACGGAGACTCCATCACCGAGTACGAAGTGGGCGTCTGCGAAGGTGAGAGGCGGCGGGACACCCTCCATCCCTCCATCCGACCCCCGGGGTGGGAGTACCCCATGGGCGGCGGGAAAGGAAGGAGGGCGCACCTAAGACGTTTTAGGCGCCGGTGCGCCTTCCTTCCTTTCCAGCCCACCCGTCCGTCCCATCTGCGATGCGAGCGTGTCTTCTAACCTTCCCTGGCTTAAAAAACCCAACAAGCTCCTACTTAGAAGTTTTGCCCTTATTTCGTACCCTAAACTTTAGGGTCCTACTAATTCTCCGTAGCATGTCACTCGCGTCACAAGCTGATAGCTTGTATCAGCTACTGATGCCCAGTTGAAATTCCTTGATAAAGGACTCGGAAAGAGTTTGGCAGATGGAGATCAGCGGAGGTCAGTCTTGCACACATGATGTCTGTTCTGGATTCCCTCCTGTGTAAAGAAACCACTAAGACTGATCATCTGTTATAAAGTTTTGTTTCCTGTTCCTGTTACTTAATATCTCTCTGCCTGTCGTGCTCGGCATATAACGATTAGGGGTGTCTTTCCCTGCTGGAGCATCAAGGGGTGTAAATACGGTATAACTTCTCTCACAGTCTCTTCAGCTTCCTGCCGTCTTGTGATGTGATCAATTGGTATGAAATGCAAAAGGACTTCACCCCCCACCTTCAGTTTTTTATCTATCAGAATTCCTAAGATTTATTTTTTATGTGTTATAAATTAATGAAAGGCCAAAGACAAAATTTTAGTCTCTTTCTCTTGTACCTCAAATTGCCTTTTCCCTCAAATACAGGAAAAACATGGCGCTGTAAAGAGATTACAAATAAGCAGTAGTTTGGGATATGTATAAATGTATATGTGATACGGAGTGGGAGCTTCGACAATTCTGGAAAAAGAGATGGAGGCAGTCACCTCTCGGCGGGTAGAGGGCAGTAGAAAGTCTGGAGAGATGGCGAGGCAGCATTTGTCCAAAAAACTTGCATTTAAAATGATGCACTATTTTAAGAAAGCGAAACCCAGTCATTTTTAGTGGGCAGCTGACCTTTGTCCTGGCCTCATTATTAGTTTAAGATTCCATTTGCCCCCGTAACAAATAAATTGCAGACCACAGCAGAGCAGGTCAGTGAGTCCCGCCTGTGCTACAACCAATGCTGTCAGCTTCAGGAGCTGATGCTTGGGTAGGATGAGCTCTAGATTAAAAGCTCAATTATTAAACACTTTTAAATTGCCCTAAACTATTTTGAAGACCTGATTGAGACTATGTTGCTGAATACATACATTGCTGTAGTGTCTTATTTTTATTATGTAAATAGAAAAGTACAAGCAAAGGTACTTGGAAAACTTCCCTGGTTTTACAGGAGTTTCTCTTGTCGTGTGTTTTTGAGTAAAATCTGGGCTAAAATAGCTTCCCCCCTTCTCGATGGTTAAAGGAACTAAGAGCCTACAGTCATTAAAAGCCTTAATGGTCCATTTTCCTTACTGTATCACAGTATGGACATCTCTGGCAGTTTAGGAGTATTTCATTCCTTTGAAGTGATGCAATCTGTACATTGCTGTAGTTCAACTCCTAACACGTCCCATCTACTGTTGAAAATAGTATGAAGCATTTGTTGGCAAGATTGTGTTTCAATTAGTGTTGTGGTTAGAAACTAGTTCCAGCTGTCCCTATAGGAATAGTTCTAGGGGAGGGAGATAATGATCTATTAACTGTAACTAAGGGAGATAACTTTCCTATTTAATTTTCTTATTCTAATTTATTTAATTTTTGTTCTCATAAATGAAAAGGAACCGAGCTGAACTGTCAGCCTAATAAATAGTCCTGGAACACCTATTAGTGAATTGTCAGGAAACTACCTCATTCTGAGGAACGGAGGTAATATGTTGTTCTTCGTGGTGCATGTTTTGCACATGAGGTGGCAGCAAGGATAAACGGGTACTGATTGTACTGCCTCTGATCGCTAATATAAGGTTGAATATCTCCATTTTTTTGATTTTGATGACCTAAACAGTTGTTCAGTTTACAGGCACACATGCAACAGGCTAGGCTGGTGATGCCTGATGTAACTAGTAGTATTAAGCCATGCCTTTATCTGTTAACAGAATAAAGGCTACACTTTTTTTGTTGTCTTGCACACTGAGAGTGCAAACCCTTTGCTTCCCCAGTCCAGGCATGAGGGAATGGAAGTGTCTTACAGAACTGTGTGAATAGAAATCAATGCTTTTACTCTCCTTCCTGTCTCTAGTCTTTTCCTTCATTGCAATTTTTTACACTGAAATGACCCCTACTGGCTACAGTTATAAGCGTGGGTTTTTTTGTATCATTTTTGAAGCTTCAACCCTGTCTTATTTCAGACTATCAGAATATGCTAGGCTGCAGAAGACTTTGAGAGCTGGAATAGCAACAGGTAGAAATACTTGTCTGCTAATTTGTTTTTCGCATTTAACGCACTTGACATAAACGAGTTCTGTAACACCTGACAGAGAAGTCTCTGTGGCATCTGTTGGTGGTACCTTCTCTTTCTGAAATTGCAAACAGACTATTCTTTGTTAAAGCACTGTTTATAAATAATTCTGTTGCTGTTCCTGAGGGTTTTTTTCTTTATCATTCTAAAAGCTGAAGAAGTTCTTGTACATCTCACCACCTTAACTATTCACATCTCTAAGCAGTTCTAAGGTTCCATTTGTGTTGTTATCCTTAAGTGAGTAAATGCCTTTCTTGAATGCAGCTGTATTCTTAGTGACTAATAATTCTGAGGTCCTAGTGCTGGTAGCTGCACCTCCTAAATGGCATTCTTGAGAGACTTTGCACACCTCCAGCCTCTGTTGACTTTACAACATCATTTACAGGGATTTCCTGGTTTGTTTCTATCAGGTGTTGAGAGCCTACACCCCCTTCCAAAGACTCTTAAGGTTTAGAATTTTTAAATGCAAAGCAGGAACTGTCCTTAGTCTTTACCTATAAAGATGGTCGTGAAGCCACCACTGTATTAGACTGAAGTTCTCCCAAAGCACCTTAGCTTTGGCTTCTGTAGCTGGGCAGGGCTCTGGCTTTCCAGGGGATTGGAGAGCCTTGAAAAAACTCTGCCAAAAAGTTGGGTTACTCTGTGAAGGCATTTATTGAGATGACTCTCTTTTGTCCATTTCCCTGCTTCACCAGATTCTAGTGCTATTAGATGAAGAGGCCTAGATTGCTTTGTTAAACTCACATGACAGTAGCAAATAATATAACACTGAAAATGACTGGAAATTGGTTTTAACTGTGTAACAGTTTTTTGTGACACATTTGAAATACATACTTAACAAAACTGCTAGTCTGAAGGTGTTCTTAGTTTCTTTTTAGAATATACTTACATTTGAATTAGCCTCTAGGTAGACATTGAAAGAAGGTATCACTGTGTCACTAGCTTACCGATAGTATCTGTTACATTGTTTGGTTTTGGTTTGTTTGGTTTTAGTGGGGTTTGGGTGTGTTTTTTGTTTTAGTTAATTGGGTCCTTTTTTGAGGTTTTTTGGGGTTTTTTTTGTTGGTTTTTTTTTGTGGGAGGGGTACAGTTATTGCTGTATTCTTTTTGCTTACTGCTTAGTGCATAACTTCTGAGCTGAAGTTGCCTTGGGACCAGGAGAAGGTTGCTGTAGGAGATTTTAGGCAAGTATTGGGAAGTATGCATGTTAATCTCCTGAAATGATGGCAGAAGCTTTCCTTACTGTGGCTAGTCCTAGTCTCATTTACTGAACTGCATCTTTTTGGGAGTTTGGACCATTACAGTCTGTCTGACTCCTTGCTGAGGCAAGTTGGGAGAGCTTGGATATCTCCATTGTCTTCTCCCCACCCAAAAGTCTGCCTAGTTTTCCTCCCTGAGAAATATATAAGAGCACAATGTACAGTACGCAAGTGAAGCTTAGTGAAACTGGAGCTGATGAGAATTTAAACCTTGAAAGCCTAGCTTTTTTATTTTCAAAATTCTGAAGAAGAAAGCTGGGCTTGTTTTTTTTGTTTTGTTCAAGCACTGGTTACATGTGTGCTAATGCAGTTTTTCCCTGCTTTAGTGAGGTAAGAACAACTTCCCTGCAGACTTGATAGTATTTTTTATCATTAGTAACTTTGGTAGCTCGTACCCTTTGGAGAAACTTGTTTTCAGTCCTGTTCTATAATGGGTCAGTGGACACAAAGCCCTCCCCTTGGTGCTCTGTCTCCAGACAGACTGCTGTACTACATGCTTGGCTTCTTGCTTGTGATGCAGTCTAGACCCCTAAAGATCAGGCAGCATTTTGCTTTCTGTACAAGTTACTGAAGTTCAAGTAATCTGTAAGTTGCATGTGGGTAACCCAGTTGTTTACATCTCTTTGGACTGGAGCAGTGCTGCCCAGATATCTTTTTGTTTGGTTGGGTTTTTTATTTGATATGTAGTGAATGGCTGGGGAAATGACCAAGTGGTTCTGATGTCCATGTGTATGCAGAG
The DNA here is from genome assembly GCA_003676055.1 of Chloebia gouldiae. Lineage (NCBI taxonomy): Eukaryota > Metazoa > Chordata > Aves > Passeriformes > Passeridae > Chloebia > Chloebia gouldiae. Next base: position 1,346,683 of record QUSF01000038.1, read on the forward strand.
AACTTCTTTCAGTAACATCAAGTGTTAGAACTGATGATCTAGTTGGGGACTTCATCAATATTAAGTGTGTACCAATGGCTGTTGGTGTGAAGACAGTCAAAGTACTTTCTTCAAAGGCTGTCAGCAATCCAGATATCAGGAAGACAAACAGAAAGTTATTTATGTTGTCAAGAAAAGAAAACTATCAGAAAAACTACTTAGGTTGTGAAACTAGAATGAGAAGTAGTTCTTTGTGAATATTCAGCTTCTCATATGCTAGTCTTAATTAAATTTAACAGTCCCCTTCCCCTATTCCTCCTCCTTGCTGCTCCCAAAAACACTTACTAGGAGGATGCTGACTTCTTACACACACGCTGGATAATTTATAAGCTATTTCTGCTCTGTATTCCATCAATGCTGAGATTTCAACATCATTAAGAACATTTAACTCTGAGTGTGGCATGGAATTTGAATTGGATCAGGTGCTTATTTGACTTGGGAATGGTTTCTACTCTGTTTCTGGGCACCGTGTTTCGATTTTAGAAATTACTTGTTCCAGTATTTCAGCAAAAATTAAATGGAAACATCTAACAGATATGATGCAGGAATTAGTAGGATTCTGCTGTTGTGGATCAACATGGTAAGTTTAAAACTAGAAGTCTCACTGTGGGTAGGCTGGATTACTAAGTGTTTTAACTTTAGTAAGAGGAATATTCTCTTTTTATTTATTTTTAGTTTTTAAAACTTTGTATAAGCATCCTGTGCTGATGTGAATTTTCTACAAAGAAAGTGATTTTCCACCAGGTTCCCCAAAATCATGATGTTTATAAAGATACCCCTAGGCATCTTTGCTGGTTTAAGCACCCTCTAGCTAATTCAAGGATTCTTGCATAATTTAACTTCTTGCCTGGTACTTAGTCAACCAAAATGTCATTTCACTGACAGGCATATTATGCAATAATTAACCCATTAATATGGTTCAAAAATGCTGTCCTCTTCCCCTCCTTATTTTGTGCCTCCCCTTTAAGGATTCTTCATCTCTATAATTTTATAGGATCTTGCAGACAGAATCAAATGTTTCTGTTTTAATGGATTAAATACTTTGTAGAGGTGACCTATTAAGTATCTCTTGTGACTTATAAACTGCTTTTCATTTGAGAATGCATTTAATCCACAGGGAATGTAAACTTGGAAATCATGAACTGAGACTTTGAGTGACACTGGTTGTGTCTGACTGTACTGGAATTTGGAAAATGACTGATACTGACACAGAAAGTTTATGTATATGGAGAAACCTACCAACGTAGACTAAGATGGGAAAATAAAACTTTGCATAGATTAAATTCCACACAAGCATATGGATTAAAAATAGTCCCTGCGGGAGCTCTTGTCTAAACAGACTAGTTTGGCCTTGTTTTGGGGAAGTAAGCCCTCCTAACATTTTGAGAAGAATGGAAGTAGTTCACACCTTTACCAGAGGCAATATTCAGTCCCCAGCAGCTTTCACTGTGTATATTGGGTACTTAGCATGATTTGCAGATTCTCAAGTTAACACCACCTTGTGGGTCATGATTGTGCAAGTCTTTATTAAGACTGAATAAGAAAACAAACTGGGGATTGCAGGGTTATGGGCAGGAGGAAGAGCACTGACTGTCTCATAGGCATGCACCAATTCCCATGTTCTTACTCATTTCCTAAACTTTAAGCCTTATATATGTTAGGCTTCAGTTGTTGGTTGGGGTTTGTTTGTTTGGATGGGCTTGGATTTGGGGTTTTTTTGTTTGTTTTTTTTTTTTTTTTTAATCTAGCAAGTGAAAAATCTAGCAAGTGTAATGTTTCTGAATCCAAGAGAGCCTATTCTGTCGGGTCATTTATTAATGAAATTAATTAATTTCAGTGTTTTGCTAGAGGCTGATTTTTTCAGAAAGACTGGATATGTGTGTGGAGATATTTCTGCCCCTCACTGATGGGTTGTTGATAAAAAGCTGGGGTCATACTGATAATGTTGTTACATGCACTGATGTAACCTGTAGTACTTTCACAACAGAAATGCTGAACTTGATGTCTAGCTCCAAGTTAGGTTTCAGGAAACTAAAAGAAGCCCTGAGGGTAATTCTAAATCCCCTTGAGGCTTGAGTTTTTCCTGTAGTCTTCTGTGATTAAGAGATGGAGTGAAATTCCTCTGATATCTGTTGTAATGATGGTGTTCAATGGTGCTGTATTAATGACTGGGGGGGAAGTGGCAAAATATTTAGGGTATCAGATTTCTTACAATAGTGTGGACTGTTCTTGGTATAGGTTGCTTTACTAATGGCCCTGTTCCAGAATTTGTCTTTGACAAAACTTTTCCTACTCCTGTCAGCCTTCAGCAAGCTGCCAGAAAACTACTTGTTTGCAGTGAAGCTGATGCATGCTGCTGTACATGCAGGCTTCTGAAACATATGGGTGCAGAGTACAGCTTGGGAAAAAAATTGGAATTTTAGACTGCTTTGGAAAATGGTTATGAAGATTTGGCCCTTTTCTGAGGCTTTAGCTATTATTTTTGCAATGAGTTTTCTAGAGCTAGAGGAAAAATCTGCTATGACAGCTGAAACACCGCTGTCCATGCTCGTTCTAATCAGGGGAGTACTGGCAGAGGCTTTTTCTGACCAATTAAATCCTGGGACACATTGCACTATTTTCAGTCAGCTATTTATGAACAAGACATGTTTCTGGTCATCGGATTAAGATAATTTGCTTGTAAGTCTTTTTTTCAGGTGTGTAAGTGTAAAACTCAAGATTTATTATTTCAGAACATCTTTGGGGAAGAAGGCTTTTGGAAGTACCATTTACTTTTGCTGTGGGAACCCTAAGAGTGAAAGTCATAAAAAAAAAAGGCACAACACATTCCTCCCCATCCTGCCCTCCTTCCATTCCCCCTCCCCCACACTCTCCCCAAAAAAGGCGTGGGGGGTACCTGGAGAAGTAAAGTATTCCAGATGGTGTGAGGAAAACTTCAAAATTTGCAGTAGTTTTCCATGTCACATGCTTCACTTAACATTTCTGTTTATCTCTTTGCCTTCCTCAAGGCTTCTGTAGAGTTTCTGATAATTCAATGGAAAACAGACCTGTTTAAATACTTTCTGCATTCCTTAGTATGAAATTACTGTCTTCAGACACAAGAAGAGCTGCTGCATTGAAAATTTTTCTCACTGCACTGGGTATTTGATCACCTGAGATACATGCAAAGATAAAGTAGGCAGTCAGGTTGTAGACAAGCAATACATGTATGTGTTTCTGAGGTATCTAAATGTTATGGTACAGTTCTGCTTTCTAGCTTTGACTAGAAATTTTCTCAGGAAGCTGCAAAACCCTTTCATACTGCTATGCATTCCACATGAAGATTTGATCTTGGAAAATGAACCATTCCAATATGTGGAAAAAAATGCTTTCTCACAAAACTCTCAGCTGTGTGTCCTACCATAAAAGTTTCTGCCAGCTCTAGTCCTTGATTCATGACTTCAGTGGAGGAATAAGTTGCAAGAGGGGAAAGGGTTGAAGCCAGTGTATGAGCTCAAACTCACTTCAAGGCTAGTCTTTCCTTCTGCTGCTTTTCAAGGTCTGGGGCTGGGTTTCAAGCATTCTTTAGTGGTAATTAGTCATTTCTATTGTTCAGTTCCTCCAAAACATGAATTTCCTTTCCATCATTCTTTTTTCCTGTTCAAAGAGAAGCGAGAGTCTACTGGCAAGAAGCATTTCCTTTTTTTTATTTTAGCAAGTTAGAATCCTTTCTTAATGAATACCACTGACTTGAAAATGCTGTTGTATATACCAGTGTGATGGAGGGATGGGGCTCAGACCTTGGGTTTCGTTTCATGGAGAAGTTTCTGCTATGTTCCCCCCTCTACCTCCCAGTTCTCGGAGGGCAGTACAAGTCTCAATAAGGATTGCTTCTCTCTTGTCTTCAAATGCAGATTTAAAAGGATGCTAGAGTCCGTAAGATGTGACTTGGACAGTTTCACTTCCAGATCTATTGCGGTGCGTGCCGTCGGCTTTTCTCCCCCAAGCGGCGGCGAGATTTAGCGGCAGGAGAGGGGGAGGAGAAATTCAGCCGTTCCCCCTTTTTGCTCTGCGGTTTCAGTTCAGGCGCGGGGACAGATGGGCGATACGGGACTTGGGAGGGGAACAGGGTGGTTTTATTCTGGCACGGCTCCCAAGACCCCTCGGGACGGGCGAACACAGATTTTATACGCGAATCTAAGAGGGGGCAGGGAAACCCGCAAGGGGGAGGGGCAGGGAAAAGCCCAGGAAACATGGCAGCTGGGTGCGGGAGAAAGGGACCAGGGAAATGGGGTGGGGGAAGGGTAACACGCAAACATTAAACAAACTAAAGAGAAAAACCCCGCCTCACAGATCGTCAATGCATTTTATGGTGTCTTTGCTCTTTTCAGCATCCTAAGAGCTACCTGAGATGCTTAAAAAAAAGGCGGAAGTAGCAGAGTAACATGCTGCAGTTAAATGTAAATTATGGGAGTTGACTCGATCCACTCCATTTAAATTACAGTCCAAAGGGTAGGGTGGTAAACATACTATTATTATGGGGCAAATGCTTGTGTATTTGTTTTCAACAGTGGTACTTCAGTGATCATTTCAGTGTGTTTCTTGCTGTTTTGAGGTGATAAACTGTGAAGGTGAAAATCACAGCATTCTCCAAACAATAGCTGATATTTATTAAATGACCAGAAAGAAAGAGAAGGGTTGGGGCACAAAACAGAAGTTTCTGTGGCAGGCAGAAGGAATTGAGAACTTGAAGGAAGGGAAAGCAAAACTTTAAGCAATGGAGAAGCAGTCTATGAAAAGGTCTTTCCTTGTACTTTTAGCTTGTACCTGTTTTGAGATCATCCTTTGCGAATGGGGAATAATAAATAACAAATGTAACCATAATGAGGTAGTGTGTGCCTTGAAAGTAAGACTTAGAGTTAGTTTCTCAATAGTATGCTTTTCCAAAAACACAGGCAGCTCTTCAGGCAAATAAGATGAATGCTTCAATTGTGACCACCATGCCTTGCATGGTGCTGTGTTGTGAGTGCTGGTATGTAGGATATAGTATGGAAGAAGTGATGGAATACTGCTTACCAGAGACATATTTCTCAGACTATTTCCCAGACTAGACCTGTTTAAGGACCTCTTGTTCAACTTGTTAATACCTTAATCCTCTTCCCTACTTTAGGTGCATGCTATGACAGGACTTGGGAATTCAGCAACCCAGAGCACTATGTGAATTTTTAGCAAGCTGAAACATTTGCTTTGCAGAAAGCAAGTGATTATATTAATGATGGAAGAGAAAAAGAAAAAGGTTTGGGATTAATGTGAAGTCTCCCTTCCTGTGGCTTCCTTTTGCTATGAAAGCACAGTTGGAAGAATTAAAAGGTACTATGTCCAAGACTTAACTTTGATCTCAGTAAATGCAGAACTTTATTATCTGAAAATTTATTATCTGGAACTTGCCTGAATGAGTTGTAAAGAGTGGGGAATTGAAGGTAGATAGAAATTATTTGAAAGAGAAATTACTTTGAAGCTGTAGTTATGAGCCTGCTGGGAGCATTTGAACTGCTTTGAGGCTTGTGTGCGAAAGGTGCTTGAGTGACTGTATAACAAGACTCCAGTGACAATTCAGAATAGCTAAAAAGTGCAGCCCTTTGATTTTTTGCCCTTTTCTGATCATGCCAGCACAATGAGGCAGTGAAAATCACAGCTAAACAAAGATCAGTTTGGATGAAAACTAATAGTTTACTTGGGCTTCTTTTCAGCTGCATTGTTTCTAAAAACTCTGGAGTGTTAAGTACACACTTAATTTTTATATTTTTAGGTGTCCGAGAAGTAGCTAGGGGATAGGATGTGCATACCAAGATATGAGGCATAGATTCTTATATTTGGGGTTTGTTGGCCCTGCTTGCAGAGAAATAAAGCTTTCACAAATTAGTATATTTTGGTTTTTGTTCACATCATCCAGATTTGAGAGGTAGGCATAAAAAAAACAGTCTTCTGAAAAGGAAGCCACAGAAATCAAGCAGAGCATGCAAGAAGAGGTATACAGCCTGGAATAATTTGTGAACTGTCCCAGATCCCAAATCCTTGTGTGTACAAGTTTATTTTTGGAATAGTCCCCAGGACATGATGATCTTTGTGAGTAATAGAGGCTAGGTTATATGTTTTGTACAAGATATCATTCCCTTATCAGTTAAAATATTGCTGACCTCTAAAGGTGCAAACATGCTGGACCAGTGTTTATCTGCATCAAGGAGAGCACTAGATATCTTTGTATCAAATATACAAAGCTTGGAATTGAAGTGCTAGGCTGGGTTCATCCCTGTAGCTTGAGAATACTTTCATATGGTTGTAACTTTCATTCCAAGGAATTTTGTTGTGCCTATATTGATGTGACTTCTGAGAGTTTATTCTAAGTGGTAAACAATTATTCATCTAACAGGACTTTGAAATTCTGTTCATAAAAAGACTAAATCAGCTAGGAAAAGGAGTTAGTCTTTAGTCTGCATGAAAAATTATGGTAGACTTGGCACTGATTTACTGAACTAAAATAAGCTCTTGCTACATGTTTGCTACTTCATTGATGGAAATCTTTTTTCTAAATAAACTTGTGTGAAAAGCAGGCTGGTAGAAGATGTGCAGGCTAAAACTGGATTTGCATTCTTCCTGTCTGAATGTAGCTTTTTTCTGTTATCACCAAGTAAAGAAAAATAAGTGTCTTGTTTGAAGATTCAGCATGTTAGAAGTACAGTCTGAACAAGTATTACTAAGGGATTTCTCATTAAGACTTTAATGGCTAGTGAGCAAGTTTTTGAGGCATGTGGCAGTGAAGACTTGAGGTCCACCTACTATTGGGCCATATGCTTCCTGTGTACCTCCTTTTCTGTAAACTTATGAGAGCAGGCAGATGTGGTACCAGCCACTAACCTGTCCTGGGAATCCGTGTGTGTAGTGCCACAGTGTGCAGTTCATGTGCATCGAGGTGTTCTGCTAAGGGACGAGTCTGCTTTCCGTGCCAGATGGGTCCCACCTTAGGTGGGGTGGGCAGCTCTCATGTGACAGGATCTTGCTGATCTCGCTGCCTGGAGAAGATCTAGTGCTGAATTACCACAAGGCAAAGCAGGACAAATGCTCTAAAATGGTTTGCTAGAAAAGCAGCAGAGCATAGCCATCTGTGTCCTTCCAGTCTGCACTGCACTGGCCTGGGAGCACAGGGCTGAGAGCCCACACGCTCCTCTGGGCTCCTGTCCTGCACCCAGGAGTACAGAAGGAATGCCCTTGCCACAAACAGGGAGCAACACAAGCACTTTAAGGCTGTTGGGCTGGTGTGGATGAAGCTGTCGTCCTTGCTGTTGCAGCATTTCAAACAGCAAGTCTTGGACCATAGGTGTAGCTTTTGTTCTTGTCATTACATGGATTATTGCCGTGACTTCTAAAATACAAATTGTCCAGGCTGTATTCCGGCTTCTCAAAAACAGGATGTATTATTGTTCTCCAAATTCTCAGGGTTTTTTGGTTTTTTTTTTTTTCTTCTGCATGCATGGCCTCATCACAATGCGAGTGTCCCAAGCATTACGGGAGAGGCATCTTCCTTTGAAAGAATTTTAATAGTTTCTCTTCAGGAACTTCTGCACTTCCTTTGACTTCGTTGATACAGTTGCTATATTGGATGATTGCTTAACTTAAGAAAAAAAAAATTACTTCCTGGTGTTAGTGACTACTCTTCTTTTGCTATTTTTATGGAGAAGAGCCATTAAGTTCTCATCTTCACATCTAAAATTGACTTTTTTATCAGTGCTTTTTGTGTCAGCAGGCTACTTTGCCAGCTCATAATCGAAAGCAAGGAGGTTGTTGTACAGGGAGAAATATACCAGTGAGAATCTGCTGTGGCACTTCCTGTAGCTCATATACAGTATTGAATTGGTAAACAGCTCTTTCTAAAGACTGTTTTCCCCCCAAAACAGGAAAAACTTCAGGCGAGCAGATATTCTGCATATTTCTGTGAGTGGAAAGAATTTGCTTGCCAACCTCAGCATGTGTGTGTATATACTGTTGTTTGTTGTTAGTGTTTAGGCTTCTGTTGAGTATCAGACTACCGAATGACAGTTTTGTATTGGTTGTGGCCTCTCGTACTGGAGGACAGCCTCTGATAACCCCAACAACAAGAAGAAACCCACCATGCATAACTGGAAGATATTTTAACTTTTTTGAAGCATTTCTTGGCAGGATCTATATTGGAAACTTGCTTGATGATAATAAATAAATTTGAGGTGAGCTACTTAGAATGCGTAATGTGAGTGCTGCTCTTCAATATAAGGATATAAAGATTAAAAATATCTACTTTTTCCTTTTGTCATTAGTAGAAGTTGGTGGACTCGGTGCAACTATTTTGTAGCACTTAATTTTCCAAGCTTGTCTGTCTATAAAACATCTAGTGTTCTGTAGTGAAGAATACATAGTGCCTAGTTTATTTTCTTCAGTCTTGCTTGAAAAAGTATGTGATAGGACTGGGGGAAAGGTTTAAAACTGAAAGAGAACAGGCTTAGATTTGATTTTGGGAAGAAATTCTTTACTGTGAGAGTGGTGAGGCACTGGAACAGGTTGCCCAGAGAAGTTGTGGGTGCCCTGGAAGTGTTCAAGGCTAGGCTGGATGGAGCTTTTGATCTAGTGGAAGGTGTCCCTGCCCATGGAGGGAGGTTGGAACAGGATGATCTTGAAGGTCTCTTCAAATCCGTTTTTCTGTCTTGATTAATCTTCTGGCTTGATCAATTTTCTGACTTGGTGAGATTTTGCTGTGTGTGCTCTTGACCTAAGGCAACTGAGATATTGTACGACTGGTCATCTTTTTGAATTCTGGATTGACTGGATTTGTATTTCTTTCTGGAGGAAAAACTATCTTGTTGCATGTGGCTTTCTAAAAGGAAGTTGGGCAGTTAAAACTGGACCACCAGTTACACACATTTGACAGGACTGATTCAAAAGGAACAAAGTTATTTGAGCAGAGGGATTCATCCTGGCCCCTCTATCCCTAGACCCTTGACAGCAAGGAGTGCAGTGTGCTTGATCAGTTCTCCAAGAATATGTATGATAATTTAGGACTGCTGGAAAACTCATTTTTGGTCATATAACGGAATCAGAGGTCTGGCATCTTGCAGCTTTTCTGTAATAAAAAGTTATCTCCATGGAGTGAATTCTATGTGATGCATTTTTTAATCATCCTTTAAAATACGCTCTTTCTGACTGAATTTTCACTTCTGTAACAGCTGCAGATTCTGTACAATGCTCTCACTTCCATTATAAATATAACTTCAACTATCTGCAAAAGTTATTTTTGTTAGAATAGCACTCAATTGTACTACAGTTATGCGTTTTCCTAACATGACATAGTTTCATACAGATGGAAATAAACAATGCCAGTTGCTTTAGCAAAATGGGCAGTACAACAGCTGCAAGACATGGTATTTTTCAAATCCCACCGTTTGGATTAGTATGTTATTTTTTTACTCTGTTATCTTCTGTTTAGCACTGTGTTGAACTTCAGGTGAATTGCACCCAACACCAGAGCAGCTGAAAATTACATACTGCAGCTGAAATCCAATAATGAGCGAGTTTGTTTGTTTATTTTAGATGAAAACTGGGATGATGATCAGCTTCTTGGATTTGAACCGTGCAATGAAAACCTTATAACAGGTTGTAACATAATCAACGGGAAGTGTGAATGTGACACCATTCGGACCTGTAATAATCCATTTGAGTTTCCAAGCCGGGATACTTGTCTGTCAGCCTTAAAAAGGATTGAAGGTAAGCACTTGTCTTCAGTGTTTTAGAGTTGGTAATTTTTTTCTGCGCAGTTGATGAAAAACTAGAGTATAGCGTATGTGTTTAAGGATGACTTGTGTAGTTTCAGATACCTCTGGTATTCTACATGTCAGAAAACAGGTGTATGTTGTAGAGGAAGATAGTACCTCATAAGCTTATTATTCCAAATGCTTAAGTTTAAGATGGGAAAAAACATGCTTTGTGTGCTATGATGTTTGTAGATTTTAAGGTTAAACAGCTCTGTTTATAGCTTGTGGTAGCTACCTTTGCTTATCTTCAGCTGCAAAGCAGTGTGGAATATTCTTTAGATGTGTTGATATGACTGAATCGTGAATAAACACATGAAACACAAACATGGATTTTAAGAGTAAAGACATAGTAAAGGAGTAGTTACTGATTATGCTTATCTTTTATTATATGAATGCATGAATTTCTATTTTCTTTAAGTTTACATAATGTTACATTATCTTACTGCTTCTATGTTACAGTTCCTCTGTTCCTTTGATTATATTTGTATTAAGCCTCATATGTTTATGCTTATGCATACATCTATATTTGTTTTCCTTTTTTTTCTTTTTGTTGTTTATAGCTAAACTGAGAGGGAGTTGGCTCAAATATATCCAGCTGGAATTAAATTTGCATGGTGTATTTCTGGATTGTTCTGAACAGCAATAAAAGAGTGATCTTGGACCATTTTTTATGATGCTGTAATTATTGTTTATTCCCCAAAGTGTTCAGAAACATGCAGAAGTTGATTAGTCTTGTGGATCTGCTTAATTAGACTACTGTAAAGTTGTATGGAAAAAGTTAATGTATTTATAAGGCAACTGACCATATTTTAAGTTAGGGGATCTTTGACTTAAGGAAGTGTGATGTCATGTCATCTGTTGCACTTCTTTTGTGTTAAGAAAAATTGATTTTCTGCTACAGATTTTAAGTAAGGAGATGTGAGAAACTGAAGAAATATACTCATTGCTGGTCATTATGTTCCTCTCTAAAGCTATACAAGTGCTTGGTCTGGGATTTTTGTGGGGTTTTTTCCTTATGTAACTCTAGGAAGAGCAGAGGCAGAACCTTTGGTCTGTTATTGAGGTAGTAGTGGGCAAAAGCATGTATAGGTTCTTCAGTTTTACCGCTTCTCTTTTCACTTGTTAATATGTGATTAAGTCTGTAGTATTTCAGCAGGACTCTACTGGCATGGCAGTTCATCATGTACTTGCTGTGAAAATCTGCTGTGGGTTGTCTTTTTGTATTTTGCAGCCTTGAAAGAAATGGACTTAGCTTGTGGAATGGCATAGCTATAGCAGGTTGATTCTGAGTCACTTGCTTTCAACAATCTCTTTCTTTTTTTTTCAGCTAAATTTTCATTTTTAAAAAACAGCATTTCATAATTATCCATATAATGGATAGGTAGCAATATTCTACATGTAAACTGGTACAAGAGTTGTAGTGCAGTTATTTTTTCAGAGGCGTAATTTTCTTTTTTTTCCTTCTAGGTTGTCTTTCTCTGTGGAGTGGGGAGGGTGTTCTTCCAAAGCCTCAGACTGTGGGGCACCAGTAGAAGTGTTTAGGGCCTGTTGACTTTTTAATTTTTCACAGTTGGAAAGGATGGCTGATGCAAGTGTTGAAGCAACAATAGTACCTTTAAATAACAGAAGTCTAGCAGTTACAACTTGAGTGTTATAACAGTCCAGCTTTCACTCCTAAGAATGTGAATTTGCATTTGCATCCTCAGACTATGAAACTGTACTACTGAGGGATGTTGGACAGTAAATCCCTTTGTATTTCCTAATAGACAGGCAAAAGTCATAATGTAATTTTGATTTCTACATTTTACAGATATTGTTTGTTAAATTTGCCTACTGGGTTTTGCCCTGTAAATGTTTATTCCCTCTTTCTCTGGCTAGGATTGGTAATTGAATGCTATCTGCTAATGGAGGTTGTTTCTTTAAATGCATTAGTTCTTGTTTTGGTAATTAAAACCAAAGTAATGCTTCATCCTGTACCTAAGCTAACGGAAAAGAAGAATAACTTTTTTCCACTGGTGCTTGCCACGTCCCTGTTTGCTAAGCAAGCCAAGTCTCTTAGGTAAAATGGAATAGACACTTTGGTGTGTCTGAGCCAGTATTTGCTGCCTAAATATTTCAGGTTTTCAGATTTTAGTAGTCTAAAAATAGAATTCAACCACTTGGAAAGTCCACCTGAAACATGGCTTAGGTAGCACACAAACCAGATGGTTCTATGAGCATGTTAAAATAGAGAAATCTTTCAGTTTATTTAAGGCAAGCTGAATTTTAAAGTGTAGTGTCATGTAAAAAGGGATGATTCATAAGATCTGTTAAATATGTCAAATTAAGGTTTTCATGAAATCCAAAGTACTGATGTATACTTCACTCTTTTGGCTTGTCTGTTAAAGATAATAGCAGGAAGATTTGAAACTAGTAATTTAAACTTTTAAATACTCTAATAGGATCTGTTGCCATGGAAAGTGGGACCAAGGGAGGGTAGTCTAACTTCTCTTTCCTCACCACACTTTACATGGATAATTAAATACAGTGTGATTTAAGACTTAAGTTGAATACCTGAATGATGGGTACACCATAATAAGAGTTTCTGAAGAAAACTGCCCTGCTTGCTGAAAGCCTGCAGATAAGGAATATGTCGCATAGATACAACCTGACAAGTAACAAACAGTGAGATGAAATCTGGAATCCCATTTCCAAATGGGAATGTGCTAAGGGATTGAGGTTTTTGCATGTACTTCATTTTCTTGTGCCTTTTCCTGCTAGCCCCTTCCCTTTCAAGAGCCTTTCCAGTCATCTTCCTCCTTTATCTAGTTTGTCTTAAGCTTTTCAGATTCCCCTCTGGGCTTCATGTCAATTCTAGCTTTCTTACTCTGCTAACCCAAAGTTTTCTCTTGTTAGCTTCATGTAGGATCTTTCTTTTCCTATAGGCTTGGGTTATGCCTGCCTTCCTGGGCTCCGCATATTTCATTCCAGCTTTACCTCTCTGTATCCCTTTCTTTGCCTAGCTATTTAATTCTGTTTGTATCCCAGTTCACTTAAAACAACTTCTATCCCTCCTTCCCAAAATCAATTTACCTGGGCTCTGATGTCACGTTGTTTAGATGTCATTGACCGGCCCTGAAGCCATGTTCTTTATTTTGTCTCCCTGAGATGTGCTCTGCCCTGTACTGGGAAAGCCTGTAATGAGAAGAAATTAATCTCTACTGAATTGTGTGTGACCTCTTTGGGGCACTGATGTCTCTTGGGAAGAAGGTATGGGAAAGCTAAAGTGCAGTCTCAGTAATGCAAGTACTCAAGGCAGTTTTCTCCATCCCTTGCCCTTGTTTTCCTGGAAAACAGTAGGATTAGATACTTTGAAAGGATTGGTTTGGTCATAGAACTTGGTAGCCAAATTCTGTCTAATTTTCTTGTAGACATGCTGGAAATGTTTGAAGAGTTGTTACTTCCACAGAGTATATAGCATAAAGCACATTTATGCTTAGAGGCCTCCCAACTCTATCACCAGGCTTGAAGTGCCTGTTTCTCTACATGAACCATCAGTGACTTTGTGTAGAGAAGGTTTGTATAGAGGTCATGAACCATCCTGCTATGAGGAAATGCACACATTTGGGCCTAGAAAGAAACTGTCTGGAAAAGCTATTGCATACCTAGTAATAATAATACTAACAATAATAGATTCCTGTGTTGGGGTGTTTGGGTTTGGTTTCATTTTTGTTATTGTTGTTTAAAATGCTTTTGGTTATTGTTTTGATGGGTGCTGGTTCTGATATGGTTCAGGAAATCCTGTGTTCTTGAGCTTGGAAAGCTTGTTTCTATTCAGGAGCCTTCTAATGATGACAGCTTGGTTGAACTTGGACTGCTGGAGTGGACTGTGAAAAATATGGCTGGGGGTTGAAAGTGACAAGATTCCTTCTGTCTGATGAGTCAGGAGTCTTAATAAACTGCATCTATGCATTCTTGCAGTCAAAATTTGCAAAGAATTAGCTGCGGCCAGCACAAAAGAGTCAATTCCTCAGACTTGGTGTGAGATGCTGAGGATTGGGGTTGAGGAATAAGAGAGGAAGTAATTTTTTTTCATCAAGATAAATTTGTAGGGCATTGATAGGAAGTAGCATGGAAAACTTTTAATGTAATGGCTATTCAGTTAGCTGAAAATATAGTTTCAATGGCTGTATTCCAGTTCTGGGGTCTTTTGCTTTCTCTCCCTCTATTCCTGGCTGGCACCAGTTCAGATAGCCCTATAGAGCTTTAAAGAATGGGAACCAAAGAATGTTCTTGAGCCTGCTCCTCCTCCTCTACTAGAGCAGGCCTGGATCTGTGCTCTTATGCGCTGTCGCTTCAGAGGCATCGTCAGGTCTTCAAATGATAGCTCACTTCTAAATAGAAGTTCCCGGCTAGAATAGCTATCTCCTCTTCCCTCTGGGAAGTGAAGGGAAAGTTGGGGGTTAGGGCATCACTGGGGGTCAGTCTTTCACTAGGTGGGCTGTATCAGGCTGGCTTCTCTTCAACTGATTTAATAAGAACTTCAATCTACAGATTCTTTCAAAGAGTTTGCTTTGATAATACCAGGTTGTGACACAGACAAACATGTTTTCCAGAGAGCATAAGTGCTATCAGTCATAACAATGATACAGTAGTTTTGCCTCATAGCTTCAGTGTACACTTGAGCTGTAAGAGAAGAAACCAGTCAACTTCTTCAGTTCTATTCTACCCAAACCCATAAGCATTTTCATGTCAAAGTTAAACTTGGGTTTTATTCAGGACAAATGTGAACAATAAAATTTGTGCCATTTTAATGAAAGATCTGATTAATGCTTTAGGTTAATGAACTTCTTTTACTTTTATCTCTGTCCCATGTAAAATGTGCTGCTGATACTAAATTATTGCAACTGTTGTTTTAAGAATTGGTTACCTGGCTTGCACATTTCCAAGCTATTCACTGCTGTCCTTCATAGGTGAAAGGAAAATGCCTTTTAAGTTGCTGGCATCTATTAAGCTGGCTTATTGCAACGTACTCCTTGCATTCCATTATTTTTACATGTAACTGAATAACTTTATGCTGACAAATGTTGCAATACCTGTTAGACCAGTCCTGGAATAACAAATATGAGAAGGTAATTTTATTCTGAATGCTTGTTTGGTTGTTGATTTTGTGTAAAACTTCACCTGTGTGGTCTTAATGACTGTATTGAAAAACTAGAAGAGAATAGATCCAGCTTTATGCTGATTTATCAAGCAAAGAGTGGAGTGAAATACTTTCAGATGTGCTTAATCTGATATACTTTCCAGTCCCCTTGCACAATAATTAACGTATGTTTTTCCTCAAATAACTGAACTTTGAAGGTTGGCATGTATTGCAATAAGGAATGCAGTTGGGGCAAAGATCCAGATTTTACCCTTGAATATGCTTGTGAAAGCCAAGTGCATTTGAAGGCGAAATTTCACATGAACACAGAGAAAACCCATAGTGTCGCTTTCGGGCTTTTTTTCTGAATGCATAGAGACAGAAGGGAAAAAACCACATTTGATATGGAAATAATACAGGTCAGAAATATTAATACGAACATCAATATACAAAGCAATTTTCCAAAACAAAAAAGGAAGAGAACTCAATCATTAACTTGATGAGAGGGTTCTGTGACAGTGGCACATCTGGCACTGCAGTTGCTTTCACAGCATGACAGTGCCGTGTTATTTGCAGGACTTGTCACTTTTTCCTGACTCTAGTTCCTCAGAGAACTGTTCCCTGATCTGGATGTATGATCTTTTTAGCCAATATATTGGCTATTTTGGGATGTCCTGTATTTAAGGCAAGATACCACACAGACAAAATCTATGCCATGAGATTTCAAGATAACCAGAGGAAAATCTTGTAGAAGTTTCAGAAAGATATCAAAAGGGAAAACTGACTTTCATATTTCTGTATTGATGTATTGATGTGGCTGGATACCTAATTTTAGGCTTAATTAGATTATGAATAATGCAGTTTGTATTAACAGGGGGAAAGCTGCATTGCAGGAACTGTTAGGAGGGAAGACTGAATATAGAACACAAAACTGAGCAGCTGGTTAAAAAACCTTAAATTGTTACTACTGCAAAAATTGTGTACAATTCTGTGTATTTTCTATTTTTCCCTGCCATTTTATGTAGCTGTGTGGTGTTTTTGCAGTGTAGTAACTGAGCTTATTGTCTTGCTGTGCTGCACTTGCTCATGTGAGCTGCTGTACAGATGCCATGCCTGCTTTTCTACATCTGTATCCTCAGGCATGTAGTGTGAATGGAGAGCGTACTGGATCTTCCATTTGTGACACTTCAGTTTTCTTCAAACTTGAGATTGCTGTGGACAGAAGTGTAACTTTTACTGTAGGCTCTGGGATAGAACTGAGTGACAAATGCCTCCTACAAAGCCAGCAGTCAGATGTAATGGTCAAAGCAGGGTTGTTCCTAGAGACAAAGGAACATTCTTCTTGCCTTTTTCTGTTTCAAATGCTTACCTGCATTCACCTGAAACTGAATACAAGATAACTGATTCTACCTGGAGCTTCTATGAAACTAGGAAAAAACAGGGCAGGTATCTTACAGCTGGTCGGATCTTATGCTTGATAAATTCTGTGCCTCCCAAAAGCTCTTTTCCATGTTGGCAACTAGGCTGTGCTTGAAGTAGGTCCACTTTAACTGTAGTGGCAAGCTACAGGTTTAAATGAATGCTTGACCTTACTTCTGTTCAAGTTGAGGAAGAGAGTGAAAATGGAGCAGGTGACTTTCAGCAGAACGCTTCCAGATGCAGTGTTGATTTTAAAGATCAAAAGTTGGCTATGTGTGACAGAAGAGACCTGAGCAAAGATCTCCAATTGAATGCTGTGTAAACATTAGGTTAATGTCATATAGTAGCAGGAAGCTATATTCCTGTGGCTGTGTCACAGGTCTTGTTTTGACAGGGCAAGTCTTGTTTGGATATAGGTGGTGTTGATGCTGACAGAGATAACTGAGTGTTGAATGAATGCATGCAGTGATAGTGGTATCAATGACATACTGGTCGATATGACAATTTTAGTACAGTGGCTGTGTCTCTGTAAATAATAAGAAACAGTTTATTCTGTAAAATCAATTATTTTTGTTGTTGTTGTTGTATCACCTTCAGTAACTTCACAGTTATCTATTATGATATATATAATATACCAGTATTTTGTGATGCTGAACAGTTGTATAGTACGAGACAAATTATTTTAGCACTTTGTCTCTAAATTTAGGCCTTGAAGTTGTTGTGGTGTTGTTTTCTAAATAAAACAAACACTATTGCCACTTCTACATCATCCGACTGATTTTTCATTGTAATAGAATGATACATTACCAGCAAATTGTTTGTGTCCAAGATGTGTGTATGTACGTATGGAGACTTGAATCGAAGCAAGATCCTTTGAACCAGTTGGCTTCTAGAGAAACTTTGGTTTTAAATGTGAAACCTGATCTTGAGAGTGTTTGGATTTTCTTTTGAGAAAGCTATTCAAAGATTTTCTTAGCCTTAATGATGATAAAAAAGAGCTCTACTCACTCCTGAATTCCTGCATATGTTCTCTTCCCTGTTTGTCTAGATTCTCTCAACTGTTCTATGTTCAAAGTATTTTTTTTTAATTATAGCTGTTAAAGTTCATGAAAACTCCCTTCTTCATTCAACAAGTAACTTACATAGTCCGTCTAGAATCAGATGTTATGCAGGTTCTGCCTTTCTGGCCAGAAGAGCTAAAGCTTTCAATGACTCTTGGCTTTAGTAAGGAACAGAAAAAATGGTACTTTTGTATGTTTTAGACATGTAGAAATTGTTGTCATAGTGACAAACCAATCTACATAATTTAAGGTGCTAGAATTTAAATGACTTGTCAGATATCTATGCCAAAATTGCAGCTTCTATAAATGACTGCACTAATAATGTTAAATGCTGAATATTTTTGGCACTAGCATATAACTTTAGAAGGACAAAGAAAGCACTCTTTTGATTTAAAACAAATATAAAAAGACTGCCAAGCCCCAAACGGAAAACTCAAATCTCTTTTGACCCCTGGTTGGGAGGTACAGTCATACACAGCAGCAGAGGAAATGCTTGACATTCTCATCATGTGAGCTGGGGCTTCCAATCCTTTTGGCACACTTATATGAATATGTCTGAGGTCTTTCTTTGCAGTTGTCATGTCAGGCTTCTTGTAGACATAAATAGGGAACAAAGTAATGCCAAAAGCAACATGTTTCATCTTTCTGCTTTGGATCTTTCTGTAATTTGCATTTATTGCTTTGTGGGAGTTTTGAACACAAGTTCCTAAACTCTTGTTCATGTTTAGAAGTCAGGATAGAGTACTAGTATCAAGGTTTTACAACTTGAGTAAAAATATATATTTTTAAAAAGCTAATCTGGATGCTTCTGAAGAAAACCACTTCAAACATCCAAAATGGTTTAATAAACTTGTGACTGATGTACCATACTACAATGATGGATAGAAAACAAGATGTCAAGTCTGTTAAACAAAATATTCTAATTACTCTGCTGTTATAGTTTGTGGGCAGTGTGGTTATTCTTTACCTGAGTAGATCACATATGATGGAAAACTAAAATAGCAATCTTGATGTTGTTGCTTTTCAGTAGTCTTGCACTTCATATTGCCATGTAAGCTGAAGTGTTAAGGCATGTACTTCAGTCTGTGACATCATTCTTTGCATCTGGTCCTTACCATGGTGCATGCCACTGCTCTTAGCTGCCAGCTTGCAATAACTGGATACCTTCTCCTGGGGCTTTGGATGTTCAGCAACATAGGCATACCAGAGAGAAAAACAAACACCTTGAGCCTCGAACTCATCTGCTGGAGCTGAAGAGC
Source organism: Chloebia gouldiae (assembly GCA_003676055.1). Classification (NCBI taxonomy): domain Eukaryota; kingdom Metazoa; phylum Chordata; class Aves; order Passeriformes; family Passeridae; genus Chloebia; species Chloebia gouldiae. Next base: position 1,365,398 of record QUSF01000038.1, read on the forward strand.
TATTGGGAGTTAAATGTTGTCAATCTCCTTGAACTGGATCTCTCCCTGAACATGTTGCTGGCAGCTGCCAAGTCAAGAGCTGCCAAGAAGAACAGAGTAAGGCAGGACTCCTCATCCCAGCTTTACTAGAAACTGGAAACTCCAAGTGAGCCAGCAAGATCAAAGTACAGTGCATGTGTGTGGACTGGGGGAGGAGGGGAAAATAAAAAGAGAAAGATATACCCATCTTTTTTTCCCTGACATCTTCTCCTAGTGTTGGAGAGTTAAAATGCTTAATGGATCCACATGCTAATGCTGTTTGTTGTGTGACCTTAGGTGTGTTTAGTAAGAAACTGAGTATTGCAGGACAGTGGATATTTGGGACAGCATACAGGTAACGGAGGGTGGATGGGACTTGGATCTTGGCTCAAGGGCTGTACCTGGGTAGCACAGCTGTTACAAAGAAACATGATCTGACTGGTTTGCTGATAGGTCTTAATCTATTAAAAAACATGAAATACATAACACCTAATGGATGAGTCTGAGGTATGGTAGAAAATGAAGAGATGAAGTAAAGGTTGCCATTTTCAACATGTAAAGTGTGGTGGTTTAGAATGTTTCATTACTGCATAAAGTTATTCTAACTTCAGTAAGATTTTTGTTTTCTAGGCGTGTGTTTGCTTAGTCTTTTTCAAAACTCTGTGGGGTGTTACTGAGATTTCTAAACCAGGTCTGTGGGAGCTAGCATCACATAAAGGGATGGTATGCATTGGTACTGCTTATAAATGGTTTACTGTCTCTTTTGCTATTGTCTGAGCAAGCTGTTTATTGAAATGAGGTTAAATAAAGACTCTGGCTAACCTAGTTAACAATCCCTTATGTGGATTGTGCTTTATAGGGAACTGTGCTACTGTGTTCTGCAGGTTCCTTTCACTGCAGAAGAGTTTCAACGGATCTGTTCAGTACTAATGCGAAGTGAGATTAAGTGAAGCTTGAAAACTGAGATAAAGCTGTAACTTCACAATAACACATCCTTAACTTCTTTTGAATGACACTCCAATAATGTGAGTAGCTGTCCTACATGCAGACCAGAGCACGAGTGCTCATTGTAAGAAAGTCCTGCCCTTTCTGTAACCACCACTAGTTTGGTTCAGGAGGCTGCAGACAGAAATGTCTGTCTGACACTGAGTTTACTTTGAATCTTGCATTTTTGAAGCATTGATTTGCCAATGCACTCATTCCAATAATCTCTTTTTGCTCAATCCTAGGGACTATTGCTGTAAAAACTACTACCTCATTGCCAAAGGAAAGAGTGCTTTCCTTTCTAGCAGAAATCTAGTTTGTCTTTACAGCTGCAGTCCACAAAACTCAACTCTATGATCAAACATTGTTTCACATCACTCATGCACCTCTTTCCATCACTATGGTAGTTCTTACTTGTGTAATATTTTACATAACTGAAATTAAAATCTGGAATATGGAGCAAGAAATAAAACTTAATGAAATCTTATTTTCTCATAAAAGCCCAGCGGAAATCTGTGAATCATTGCTAGGTCTTCAGGCTTAGTTCGCCTCTGAACCCCTTGTGGAAGATCTTCCCCTATTTTTGTTTTTTTTTCTCTTCCCTGTTCTTCCCCACTCCTTAAGGGCAAAATTGTCATAGGCTACATACAGTTAAGGAACTTACTGGGGAGTACAAGGATTGCTATGGAGTTGGAGGAAAAACTTGGGAAGGCAAAGGACACTTGTCAAAAGAATAAGACAAGTGTATCATGTTTGTGGTTTTGTTTATGTTTTAGGGTTTGGGGTTTTTGTGTTTTTTGTTTTGTAGCATGGTGGCTTGTTTTCTTCTGCTTAGTGAGGGTTTTTGTTGTTCTTTGTGGTTTGTTTGTTTACTTTTCTGGACTGAAGCTAAAATACCTCACCCTGTCTGTTTTTTACTATGTTATGTGTAGTGGATACAGACCAGAAGACCTCATGGTGTTCCAGGATTACAGAAGATGGCAAATGGGAGCTGAAACCTAAAATAACTCTGAGGTATAGCCTAATAAGAATAGGACATCACTTTAAATTTGTCAATTTTCCCACAGAAGAAGCATAACTGCCTTGAATTAAAAGAATTATTTGTTACTTAGCTACATCTGTATGAAGTGTGTTCTCTGAATGTAAACCTTTGATAAGGTTTCTTTTCTTAAAAAGAAATAAAAAACCAGCAAGCTACTCTTTGCCTTGTAGTCCGGTAGTTTTGACCCGTCCTGACTAAGTTGAATAAATTGATACTTCCTTTCTCATCCGTGTTTTGTGTAAACAGTGACCTAGTTTAGGCATTAAGATGCTTCTGGCTTTGAATCCCAAGTGGAAAAGGGGGCTTTTGAGTTTATGGCCTGGTGAAAAGGGGGATTTCTGCTGCTTCTTGCCCTATGGAGTTCATGTCTCTATGCTTCTTTGTGTCCCTTCTCCCTGTTGCCTGACATGACATTCTGTGTGTCCATGCTGTTGACCTGGGGAGGGGAATCCCTTAAGCTATTGGGGCCAACAAGGATTTTTTATTGATAAATTGCAATTCAGATGGTGTTCTGAAGAACCAAAGCTTTTATCATTCTGCTGCTTTTGTCTCTCAGTCTCTGCTTTTCCGTTTCCTGCTCATGATTACTTTTGAGATTTATTAGATTTGAGCAATTTCAATGAATGGGTAAGTACTTCAAAGATATTACCATTCTGCAAGTACTGAGTATGGGCAGGTACTATGAGACTATACAGCAGGAAATCCACTTCAGTATGAGGCAGCAGAGAATCTGTGGCAACTGGAGGACTGATGAAGAGATATATACTATTACTATTCGAACAAATAGAAAAGCTTCAATTGAAACTCTCATCATCTTGTGTGCTACAGAATGCCATTCTGAAAGGAAGCCGCAGGGGACCAGGCTTAGTAATTTCAGTGCTAGTGAAGCTATGTGTTCTCTATTATGTTCTCTGCTGTCAAATGCTTCCAGTAAAAAAAAAAAAAAAAAAGTAATAATAATATGGTAGATACAGTAATTTGAGGCTCTAGATGCCGCTAGGTGGCAGAACCCCTGCATCTATTTTATTAATTTCTTTCTGTGCCTTGAATCTTCATCTAAGTATACTGAAAACACTTTTCAGCTATCATGTAATGAGAATAGACATCAGTGGGATGTTTACATGCTATCCTAATTGGGCTCATATTGGCTGCTGTTGTGGGAAACATGGAGGGCTTGCAACACACTCGTATTCTTGCTTGTTCAGACTGCCTACCCCTTCTGAAAAGCCTGCTACTCAAAAAGCAGTTGCATTTAGTTGCACTTGTATGTCAACAAAATTATTTCCCTTTTTCTTGAGTCTTTGGTTAACAGATGAGAGATGAGGAGATGACAGTAACATTTAAGAGAAATGTTTTGTAAAGAATATGGTGGCAGGAACATGGAGGGTATATCTAGGTGGGAACTCTTAGTTCCTCCCCCCTGGGTGGAGCATCTCACAATGGCTGATGTCATTCTGAGTCACAAGATGTGTCCTTGATCCCCTGTTAACTCCCTCCAGAAGCGATTTTCTGCTTATCTCTGAGTCATCTGGTGAGACATTGATGGATCTCATTAACAGGAGATAAGGAAAACTGCCCAGAGGGCAACTGCTACACTCAGGGATGGCAATAGAAAACATCTTGCCTCTCAATCTCAGACAGGCTTACAGTGCTATTAAGGCAAGAGGCATTCATGCCCTCGTGATCGACTCATAAGTATGCCATCTCTTTTAATGAAGACATCGTGCTTAGTAATGAATCTGATAAATACTGATTGACAGTTTACTGCATTGGTTGGGTCAATATTGGCTAGTTTAACTTTATTTTGCTCTTCTGGAATAATCACATGAACAAGAATCACCTTTTGAATGTCTTGGAGGAATTGTACAACTCTCTTATTTTTCAGTGAGTTCAAATAGAAGTTTGCATGCAAATGGCTTTTTCCCACCCCAGTTTTCTTTCAGTGCCCCAGTCAGCTGTGCAGTCTTCTTCGCCTTTTTAGTGCATCTACAATGCCTGCTTCTAATGACCTCTTCTCCAGCTACCCTGCATCAAATCATTCCTTGCTTCTGGTGATCCTCCTGGATATGCCCACACCTCATGAATACCTCATTCCTTCCTTCATTCTCTGTGGATCTGCTCTGAACAGCTGAATAAGAAATGCAAGTGCTGTTGCAGCCACTGTCCAGCTCTGCAGTACCACTTTGGGAATGTGATAGGGATGTTTGTGAACTTGTGCTCTTGGTGCTGCTAGATGTAACTCTCATTCTAATCTGGACAATGTGGGTTTGGGTGGGCTTTCTTTGTTTTTTTTTTAAGGAGGATCTTTTGGGTTGTCAGAAGCAGGCACCACGGCCTTTTTTGAAAAGCTCTTTATTGGCACACATTTCTGAAGCTTGTTTGTCTTTATAGTTCCTTTTAAAATTACTAGTGTTTGTTTCTTCATTAAACATGTATAGAAGTGTTGAAGGATGTACTGAGAGGGAAAGAAATTCAGCCAAAAAAAGATAAGTTTTCGGGAAGGTGCTACTTTGGCTCTCAGTTTCTTTATCATAGCAAGGTAAATTGAAATAACAACCCCAAATACCAAAAAGTCATCTGGTTTTAATATATTTAAAGAAATACATTATGCTGACAGAAATGCCTGAAGCATCTTGGTGTTCAGAATTATGTGTATAGTTTCTCTTTTGTAGCCTGTTCATGTCATCAGCTCTGTATAAATTCTACCTACAAACCAATACCATGGAGATCATTCAACAGGCTTTGTTTGTGGTGTAACAGCCAGGGGTATTTATGCATAATATGCCTTCAGTTTCAAGTTACGCTCAAGTTATTGTTTTCCTGCATCATACAGTAGGAAACATGGTATTTCTTCAAAGTTTGAGGTTGGTTGTTATAAATTACATTATGTTTTGTTCTTCGTACTTTTAAGTAGAACTTTAAAACTTGTGCTTAGAAAGTAATCTTCCTTTCAGAAAGGAAATTTGTTGATTGTGTTTTCCTGTGACATGTTGAAAATGGCTGATGGTTGCAACTTGAGAGCTTCAACACACAAGATCTGGTGGATCTTGCTACTGTCATTTGAGACAGTATAACGTAGCATACTAAACTGATGATGAAAGCAAGTCTGTACTGAGCAGATAAGCAGTGATATCTGGATGTAACATCACAATTTTTTGACTGTTTGGAAGTGGTATTGATTCCTGATCAAGCTATTGCAGTGAGGTAGAGAGAAAATAAACTCCTTAAGCAGCCTTGTCAGACCTGTGATGCTGAAGAGCTCAGTGCTGGTGAAGGGGGTTACTGAAAGGAAACGTAGCGGGCATGCGGACATGCTGAAAATACTACAGTTCCAAAGACAGCTCTGGAGTACGCATTAAGAACAGCACTACTAGAGATAGTGATGTGTATCTGTCCTGTTGATGAGACAATGACTGATAGTTAAAAGATGTTCCCCTTTGTGATAGAGGTCTTGTATGGGGTCTTGATGGGTTTTTGTTTAGAGAGAGGACTGGAAACAGACTGAGGGAAAATGCCTTGTGTAACTCATCAGCCTTTGGTTATGTTAAACTTTGTTTTGAAATAATGTGAAACACTGTGTAATGTCTGCCTGTGAGATTGGGTGACACTCTTGAAAAGAGACTTGGCTTTAAAACACGGTTTTGTCCTGATGTGTAGGGTCATACTGAGGCTGTATGAGTGCAGTGAGCTTTATTTAGAAATTCCTGAAATGATTATGATGATCCTTTTGGTCTTCCTGAAAAAAGATGCAGAGAAAACTGACAAATGCTTGTTTGAATGTCCAGATTGTGGCTGTTGTTTGAATGAATTTTCTGCTGACTTCTGTGTGAAGAAATTTAATTTCATCCTTGCAGTTCTTTTGTTATTTTACAGTAGATATAATTACTAGCTGGGATGCAAATGTTTTAATTCTTCAGTGTGGTTTGATGTGGGATATTGTTTTTCTGCTGATTTATGAGCATGTGTCTGGGGAGTGATGCATAGGTCTGGTGTGTCTTGTGCCCCTTAGGGACCTCAGTGACCTTGGGCTGTTGGTTTCAGAGGGCTTCTGTGACTGCCTGGCCAAGAAGCTAGGCAGTAAGGTTCCCTAGAGATGCCATGCTGTGTTAAGTGAATTAGATTTGGACTGTGCATCCAGTGTATCTTACCAGCTCCAGCATGATCCTTTTTAGCAGGTGGATTAAGTCTGTCAGCTCTGCTGTCCCTGGCTTCCATCAGTCTTGAGCCTGTGGATTCATTGGCACTGGAAAAGGTAAGTCCCTTAAAAGGGAATTTTCTTTGGAATAAAACCACCCCATCAAACCCAGCACCACTTTCAGATAGTTTTTGAAGAGGCAATTGTAGGAGTTAGTGTATTTAGCCCTTTATTGCCAATGCTGCACATACCAAATTACCATAACTTGGATCATAGCTCTCTTGTTTCTCAGCATAGCTTTTTGAGTCGGACAAAGTTCTTTTGGACCCAAGGGGACCACAGAGTGCTCATGAGCAGTGCTGTGGCTCTTCCTTGTGTGGTCCTGTTTGGACAGGGTGGGAGACAAATTACAGACTGCAGCTGCTGGCACCGAGCATCTGTAGAAGCTACTGAAGAATACTCTCCCTCATCTCACTTTGCAGTAGTGGGGCTGCAGCTGATCCAAAGAACTATGCAAGAACAAATGAGCTGAGTAGGAGCCATGCCCTCCAAATGTTTTGAAGCACTCTTCTTGTGTGTGTGAATGTGCTGCCGTTCTTTCCAGAAGATTATGGCAGAGTTACCTTCTTTCAATTGCAGTGAGTGGTTATTGCCTTCACTGCCCTATTAGAACTTAGCAAAAGGAATGTTAAGTGTACAGATGTTTTATCTGTGGAAAACATTAAGTATCTCTCAGGTACAGTAGGTCATACAGCTTTCTCTCTCTTGTTAAGAATTCATCAATGAATTGTGGTTTTTAATGTCCAAAAATAATGACATGGTTGAGGCTTCCACTGTCTGTGGCATAAGAGGATATCTAGATATTTACAATTCTTACTGTTCCACAGTGAATGTTGTGCAGCAGTGGAAGGAGCGATGACCATTGTCTGAGTTAACTCACCTGCCCACCACAGGTCTTGACCATACAGGAATTCAGATGCATTTCAGTTTTTGGTTCTTAATCTATAGAATTTGAAATAGCAGTTAAACAGAGGGAAGAGCATTAGAAATAGTGGAACAATAATTTAAAAACTGGAGAAGAGGGAAAAATGTTAAAAACTTTTCTGACTTGCTTTCTAGACAATGAGAGATTTTCAGTGTCTGATCCTTTTGAAGCATCTCTGCAAAGGATTTATCTTGCCACATTTCCATCTTTTTTGCTTGGAAAACAGGTGCTGAATCATGAGCAAGCATTCACTAAAATTGTAGTGGTGGTGCACTGTAGTTTTCACTACTGAAGCTTCTGATGTAGCAAATATGAGTTATTGTAATCCATGTTACATTGTAGGTAACTTGACCTGGAAACTTCCTCTTGTTAAATAAACAAACATGATGGTAGCTGATTCTCTCCTACATTTCTCACTCATTTTGCTCTTACAGTTTTCTAACTGTAGTCACTTTCCTTTTTCCATTCTAACATTTGTCGTGGCTTTTTCTCAGCTAGTTGAGAGAGTTTTATACGTCTGCCTTTCACTTAATGTACCTCTAGGATTTACATTTTAGGGAGAAGTTCATTGTTCCTGATAATAAAATCTTTTCTCTTCTAGTCAGGACATCTGATTTCTTCTGTGCTGTATTCCCCAGAAAGTATGAAATGTTCCCACTTCAATACTATGCTAAAATTTCTCCTTGCTAACTGCATATGAAAGTATAGGATAAATTTTTATCACAGTTTATAATACTTTCATTTCTATACTTTCATGGTCAAGGGGAAAAAATCTAAAGTGTGTTTTTTATGTTATTAATGAAAAATTTTAATATTATATGTAACTAAAAAAAAAAAAACAAACCCCAAAACAATAAGAAAATCCTGAAATATCCCAAAATGAAAAAAAGCCCAGTATTTAGACAAGGTAGGAGAAGTGACAACCACTGTCTTTTCCTTTCAGTGTTTTCCCTGTAAAGCGATAGCATGTAAACTGCCTTAATTGTCAGTATTTTACTCTTGCATAGTCATGTTTAGACTCTGTAGTATTATGCAGCTTGCCTGTGTGCCAGTTAGACTTGAAAAAAAAAAAAAGTAAACTTCTTTATTTTCCCAAAGTTCCAGGCTATATAAGAAGCAGACTACTTTTCCTAGGTCAGCAGACATATAACAAATACCATGAAAACCAAGTGCTTGAAGACCTTCCTAACATTTAAGTATGGTGGAAATTTCCTTAGTTGCAGTCTTTAGCTTAGACAAAACCTCATTCTCATGCTTTCACAGCATGCTTGTCCTTTTAGCATGAAGATGAGTAACATAAATGGCAGTACTCAATATTGACCCCTTGCTAGTTATTTTTAATTCTTGTGTGAAGTATTTCTTCCATAAGATTTATTTTTGGATGTTGGAAAGAACTTTATTCATAATTGTGATAGACTGCAGAGTCCTCTAGCTTTTCTAGTCACTTTTGGAATATAAAATATTTGATATGAATATTAAATAAATCTCATTTTTTCTCTCTTTGATAGTTCCCTTCTTTCTTTCTCCCCCACTTTGTGAACAAACCTTTGCCAGTTGTAGTCTTCACCTCTAGTATTTTTACCACTGTTGGAATTCTTTTTACTCTGACATGTTTATACAGATGTAGTTTTTTTTGTAGTTCCACATTCATAACATTGCTATTACAATGTGCTCCTATTACTTCTTAGTTCCCACTATTGATGCTGTTCTATATAATATTGGGAGTTTTCTAATTGTTTTCTGTTATAACACACCAATGATTTTATTCGCTGAAAAGAATCCTGTTTGCCTTATGTATTTGTGTATATAATGTATATAATTTCAGGTTATCTGTTCTTATATTCTTCTCAACTGATATATTGCTGATGGAATTCTAAAATGTTAATTTTAAGAAGTTTCTTTTAAATAATATCTAAAGCCTCAGTTAAAAAAATAAAAGGACTGTCTGTCCCTGTAAGATTTGAAAAGCAACACCAAAATATTTTTGAAGTAATATACTATTGTACTCAGCCTCATTCCTGTCTCTGCATTGTCTGCCTGTTGCCTTTTACTTTCAAAGCTGGTGGTACAGGTAAACACTTCAAAGATTGAGGAAGAGGATGCACTTGAGCTCCCCTCAAAGCACTTTAGAGAGGAAGTACAACTGACTCATCAATGAAATTGTCTATACAGCAAATATTGGTAAGTGTACTAAATGAGCTGGAAAAACATTGTCTATGGTCTTTTAGATTTTAGCAGTCCTGTAATAGGAATACTGTTTAGATGAAAATCTATGTTTGCTTTTCAAGTTGAATGATGCTAAGTTAGTCATTCTGTCTTTAATACATCTCTTCTCTAGTCTTGGGTCTAGAGTTGTCCATTTCTTTCAGACAATACAAGTTACGTTCCCTAGCCTGCTACCTGTCTTGACTGGCTTTCTTCCTTAGGCTGTATTCTGTTCCTTTCACAGGAAGAGTATCCATGGGAGCATGCATGAAAATGCCTTAGGTCTGCACTTAAGTCTTGCTGCTAATTTGCTAACTATGTTAAGTGTTTGTTATACTCAAACCATTCTGAATCCTTCTGTAATCAGGTTTAATATGTCTTTCTAAGATGTGGGGGATATATGATCTGAAAATAGCTAGGTGCATGTCATCTGATTAAAGTGTAACTGCTCTTGGCCACATGCTTAGCTTACTGCAAATGCAAACTGAAATTTCTAGATTTAGTTGGAATTTGCACTTGGGGCAGAGTGAGCACCCTGTCATTTCTTGTCAATTAGCTGATAAATTATATCATTTTAAGATAAAGCAATATTAACATGGTTTGTATAGAATAATTTTTGTTATTGATTATCACTGGAAGTGGAAATTTAAAATTTGACCATTATATCCATCCTTAATTTCTGTTCTCATTGTGTTTACTTTATACATTACTGCTGCTCTACATTAAACTTTTGTTTTGTAAGCCCAAGAGAGCCCTTCAGTAATAAAATAGATTTTTGTAACTTCTTTTAGAGAAACTTCCATTGTGGTAATTTCCTGGAAAATGTTACACCGGAATTGTCAGGTGTTTGGGTTTTGTTTGTTCTGAATTGATCCTCCCTACCCTCCTTACCCTGCCAAAGTTCCAAATACACTTTTTCATTAGTTAATTCTGTCAACTCCAGATACCTTCAGATGCATAATTTGGAGTAGCTTCAGGTGTTATATGTTTATGTCATTGACTGAAAAATTTTGTGGAAGTTATGCTTAGACCACTATTGCTTTTATCCCAGTGAGACCTAGAACTTTTGTGTGGTTTAATTTTTTCTTTCCTTTTTTGGAGGGAGGTGCATGTAGCAGGCATTCCATCATTATAGGCTGGAATTCTTCTTTCCCTTGATGGTTTCCAAACATGGTTCTTAATGTAATATAAGCAATTCTCTGCTTGCTTATCTTACAAATTTCGCTTGCATTAACAACAGCAAAAATACTTTTTGAAGTGCTAGTTGCCCCCTCTGCTGCACAACTGTTGAAAATTCTAAATAGCATTTTGCTGTTCTGTTGCTGTCATTCTTGATAAAGCTTGTCCATGTTAAAATTGCTGATGTAGTTAATAGTGAACCTTGAGAAGCAAACAGGCTTTCTGTGACAATTTTATTTATTAAACATTCATAGAAACATCTGTTAACCCCAATAAGAACTGAAGTAAATGTTGTGCTGTCTCAAGGTAGTATTTTGGAGCTTAAGGCTCTAAGTGGCTTCCAACACTCCAAGTCAATTTTAGCTATAAGACAGAAAATTCAAGGGACAGAAAACTCAAGGCCGTCTATTTCAATATTGAGAGATAGATGCTGCTTCACAAAAGTTCACTTATGAACTGCTTTTGTCCTGAAATGCCCATCTTAAAGATGTGAAGTGATACCAGACAAGTGTCAGTGTGTATCTGGGTTTTGGTAACCTGCAAAGGGACTAAAAGCTCAAATGGGATAGAGTAAGAAATGCAATGATGCCTGTTGATGGGAACTTAAGAAAAACAGACAGTGATGTGACCAAGAGTTGAATGATTTAGATATAAAAACAGGAGAGAAACAAAACAGATTATAAAGCTGACATCTTAAGGTCTGTGTGAGTATCAAAGAAGAAAGGTTGAGGTGTGATGGCAGCTGGTGTGGTGCACAGGTAGGTCTAGGAATGGAAGTAACAAAAGAGGTGTTAGTAACATAACTGAAGAAGATAACTGAAGAAAAGTGTGTAAGTTATGTGCAGTTTTGAGAAGAGGAAAAGGGAGAAGATGAAGAAGGTAGTAACTCAATAAAAGCCTAGCTCTGTAGCTAGGTGAGGATAAGACAATCTTGAGAAGGCTGCAAGATGCCTGAGCTGCTTGAGAGCAGTTGAGGAGAACACCTGTCGCTGTGAGTGGAAGAGTGTCACTCGTAAGCAAATAGTCTCACTGGATGATGAAAATCACTGACAGGGAAAAGTATAGAAGATACAACTGAGCAAAGTGAAGAGTATTAATTCTCTGGGGCAGAAAGGTTTGGGATTTGGTAGATTTGGAATTCTAGGCTTCTTTGCTTTTGGTTTTGACAGAAACATGACATCTAACAGAAGTGATACTGCCATCCTAGAAAGTCATTGTAGTGTTAAATACCTGTTGTAGGGCTTTTGGCAGCCTGGTGGTTTACAAATGTGTTCAGAGAGCATTTGATAAGATAGATATTGAGTAGTGGCAAGGTACAGTTTGTCAGGGTAAAGAACTGCAGTACTGCCCACTTAAAAGCTTGTTTTTCTAGGTCAATGGATCTGTGTGAAGAAATGTTCCTCCTGTTATTGTAATTAATTTTATATTGATGGGCAGCGAGTGAGAATAGCACTTAAAGCAGTAGTAGAAGCATTGGTTAGGTGTCTGAAGGTGTTTTGAGCACTTCTTTGTAGAGCACCTACTAGGTCAAGATTTTTGATCACATAGTGTGAGATAAATCTTCAGTGCCCTGGGGTATGGGTTGGTTTTTTTTAACCTCCCGGTCTTCATGCTTAAAGAGACATGTTTTATTAAGCTTTAAAATTTTGGAGGTATTCAGCTTCTGACTTTAAAATTAGAATCTTTAGCTCCTTTTCAGTCATCTTGGTTAATTCCATGTGCAAAGGTTCTTCATTTTCATAGGGATATTGTGTGTGTTGGAATGGCAGGAAGGTTGGGTACATTTCCACGTTCCCTCTGTTCTTATGCAAGCTTAATGCTCGTTTTTTTTTTCCCCATTTAATATAACTGCTAACTTGTCTTTGAAGTGTTTTCTCTGCTTGTATTTTGCTGGTAAAAGTTTTACTATAATTTTGATTGAGTGGGGTTTTTTTAGCACTGTCTGAAAAATACAGAGGCCCAAATGTAAATATCCATCTCTCCTTCTGGAGAAATGAAAGTATGACCTTTCCATAGAATCAGAGAGTCACCAAATGGTTTGGGTTGGAAAGGACCTTAAAGATCATCTGATTCCAACCCCCTGCTCTGAGCAGGAACAACTTCCACCATCCGACCTGGTACTGAACACTTCCAGGGATGGGACATCCAGAGCTTCCCTGGGCAACCTTTTCAAATGCCCCACCACTCTCACTGTGTAGAGTTTCTTTCTAATATCTAATCTAAACCTACTCTCTATTTAAAGCAATTGCCCCTTGTCCTGTCTCTACATTCTCTTCTAATTTGTCCCTCTCCATGTTTCTTCGTAGGCTGCACTTAGGTCACCCAAAAGCCTTCTCTTTTCCAGACTGAACAAACCAAATTCTCACAGCCTTTCCTGATAGTAGAGGTGTTTCATTCCTCTAATCATCTTTGTGTCCCTCCTCTGGACTCAATCCAACTGGTCCAAGTCCTTCCAGTGCAGGGACCCCAGAGCGGGATGCAGGGTTCCAGGTGGGCTCTCACCAGAGCAGAGCAGAGGGGCAGAATCCCCTCCCTAGCCCTGCTGCCCACACTGCCTTGGATGCAGCCCAGGACACTTTTGACTTTCTGGCCTGTGAGTGCCCATGGCTGGGTCACATCCAGCCTCTCAGCCACCAGCACCCCCAGTTCTGGGCAGGGCTGCTCTCCATCTGTTCATCCCAGCCTGTGCTGATACCAGGGGTGCCCCAACCTGGGTGCAACACCTTGCACTTGGTCCTGTTAAACCACATGAAGTTTCTGTGGGCCTGCTTTTCCAGCTAACATTTTGAGCTCTCCCTGTGAGTATCCACCAGGAATACTCCTTAACAGTTTGTAAAGAAGAGACTCCATTCCTTCAGCTCTTTCCTTCAACACCTTGGTGTTGTTTGAGCTATGCTTACCTTGAGTGAAGTGAGCTTGACAGGTATCTCAGGTCAGTAATTCTAACAGATGTAACTTCATTGATGTGTCTTTATTCCCCACACAGGATGTTTTTAATTTATTTTATCAGATAATGACAATTTTTCTCATTTACTGTTGTTTCTAATTTCACCCCTTCTTCCTGGGTAGCTGTAGTTCCTGGATGCTTGCAACTACATGTAATATGATTGACAGAACTAAAATAGAGAAAGCTATTTTTTGAGGCTTTTGAGTTATGGAGTGTTTTCTGTAAAAGATAGTAAAATGTTATCGTCCTTGAAAACTTTATATCATTTGTGGAATCAGCGGGTTGTTTTTGATTCTTGGCTCTTGAAAGATGTAATTTCAAAAACTTTATTTGGAAAAACTTTCTTGTAAAGCAAGTTAACATCAGGGGAAGGTGAACCTCAAATAGAAAGATGATCTCATTATTGTTTTCTCTCATCATCTTATGTATCATCAGATCAACCTCTTGTCTGTAGTGACGCTTTTTATACCTCTAAGTTCCACTAAGATTGAGTTTCAAATGTGATAATGCCAGTAACTTTGGCAACTGAGATGCCTGTCACTTTTACTTTAAAATAAAAGCCATCTTTTTGATAAAACAGTGGTAATAGTTGTAAAAAGCATGTTAGAAGCATGAAATCTTATGACAACTTTTCATGTGTCCTCATTTTAGACAGGTAAATTGTTTTAAATTAGCTCACACAGTTCCTAAAAACAGTGTTTTGTACTAGTCAATACATTTTATATTCCTCCTCTTCAAACACTTCTGAGAATTGATAATTTTTCCCCCTCTGTACAAAGATTAGATCAATTTTGCAGATACTTTACTAAATTCCAACAAAAGGAATAAGTAATTATAACATTTTTAAAAAGCTTTGTATATACACTGCAATCAAAGAACTTACTGATACACATGTACAGACAGAACAGTTTAATATAGGAGTGATGCATATAATCTTTGTGTGATCATTTTCTGGAGATTGCATTAGGAGAGAAGCATAAGTCCTTTCATATCCTTTGTCTTCAAAGGGCAGTAGCCAATGCAGCTAAATACTGCAGACAGTTGAAGTTTTGTTGCCTACTAGCACATGTTCTTGCCATAGCAAAGCCAGTAAGTGTCTGTAATAGCAGTTCTATTCCTGTATAACTTGGTACACCCCATTAAGCTTTAACAGTTCCCCTAGTGTTTAGATTGCACAGGTTTGGATGCATGCCTCAAGTGTGCATTTGGCACCTGGTAACTGTTTAGAGCAATCTTTCTTTTCTCTCTGATTGTTTCAGCAGAGATTCTTATGTAAGAAATATGTAGCAGGGGAGAAAGAGGTATCAACAAGCCAATGCTTCTCTCTAGCATCCTATTGCATCAAGCAGTTACTTTCTTTTTTTCTTCTTCATTATGGGTTGGTGAGGAGGTTTTTCTGGATTTTAACATGCAGTTTAGGTATCCATGATATGGAGGTGTGGCTGAGATAGAATTGCACAGACTGGTACTTCCCTGATGACCTTGATTGACAATTCTTTTGCTTCCTGGTAGGTGGGAGCCATAACTCTTAGTATAAGGACTCTGTTGTAGGCTGGAGGAAGAGGAAGACTGCAATAAAGAGGATAACTGGTAAGTAACATTTATCCCCCTCCTATAAAAGTCCTCCCAGTTTATGGCAATTGTTCTGGAAAAAAAAATTTGATTGTGGATGAAGAAGGCCCATTCCTGAGGCTTCCCAGAAAATGTTCTGTATTGCCTAGTGACATACCTTAAACTCTAAGAACACCAGAGTAACTAAGAATAGTTGTTTCAAATTTTGAGGGTACAAAGGGCAGTCTCAATATGAAAGGCTTCAGAATAGCAGGTATTTCCAGTGTATTTCTGGATTAAAAGTGCTCAAATACAATTTTAGGAAGTGTATTAATTTTTGCTGCGGGTGAAGAGCATGGTTTCCATGCAAAAGGAATATAGGCATTTCAAAATGCCTATATTCTGCTTTTTATCTGTACAGCATTTTGATGTTGTAGGCAAACATATGTTCTTTAATTGAATTGCCCCTGATATGTGTTTGCATGATGTGTTTCATTCTAGTACTCTTAAAAAATCTTTAAGATTTCTGGGTGATGGTAAGGTAGGCTTGAGGATGGACCACTTGGTGTTTGAATATTGTTATCAGTAAATCCCAATAAAATAGCACATGTATTTTTAACCAGAGGAAGAGAAGGGTGAAAAAATGGCAGCTACCTGTCTTTTGTCCATCTATACTTGAGCAAAATCAGTGGTGCCACTTAAAATCGGTGTGTTGCCATTAGTGTAGCCTTAAAAAGCAGGTGACTTCCCAGTGTTTTGAAAATAATTGTGTTGAAAATGATTCTCAACTTCTTGATGCTGTGTGATGAAAATTACTAGTTTTATGTACAGCATCAACATTGCAGTTTTTTGGTGTTGATTTTCAGTGTAAAGTTCATGAACATGATTACTGTGCCAAAGTCAGTACTAAAAATTACTGGAGAAGTTTCAAGAATTTTCTTGATTGCCCTTGACTACATGATAAGTTTTGTAAGGTATTAGAAGGTAATGATAGCACATAGTAGAAAATCTGGTCAGATTAAAAAGGGAACATTACAGTGCTTTACAGGTAAATTTTGCAGTGCTTTTGCAGGTATAAACACAAAAACAGATTGTGGAATGCTCGTTCATTGAGCGACGGTTGCCATCCTTCTGAGTGTCCAATGAGTTGGGGTAAATTTGTTTTCAGAACATAAGCCTCCAGAAGGTCTTGAGAAGAGTTGGTAAGATAGTTATGCAGACAAAGAAATCTGCTTAGCCAAGTAACTTGTTAGCATTATTTGCTGGAATCTGCATGATTATATAAAACAAGATATGGGCAAAACAGGAGGACAGATGGATTACAAATGAGTATCACATGAGTTTGCCTTAGGATCTTGAGTATGCAAGGATAAATGGTTCCTATCTACAGGATAGAATAAAGCATTGTTATGAATTACAATTGCTGTTCCTTGTATCTTTCAACAGTACTTTAACAAGAATGGGAAACACTGGAGGATGAGACATACTTGGTTTGTTACTGAACTTTTTGTTAAATATGTAAATATAAACTAATCTTGTAATCTTTGCAAATGTCAAACTTTTACTTGACCTCCAATTACATAGAAGCATTGCCTTTAAAGAGTTTTACTTAAAAATCATTTGATGATTCATAATTTAATACTTCCCTTGGTTTTATTGTCATCAACTTTGCAAGAGAGTTATTTTTGGCAACATTACCACACTGTAACCAATTTCCAACCTTTAGCCTTGAAAGCATATTCTTTTCTTAAAGCCATATTAATGCTTGATCAGACTTTCTTAATTTCAGCTCTATATGTATGTAGTATGTACTGGTAGCTCAGCAAGTATAGAAAGACAGAATACATGAAGTTTTCTGTAAGTGTAGCAGGGTTCCTTCTAAGCCCTTTGAAATAGAGATATTCTTTCTGCTTCAATTTCTTAATCTGAGAAGCTTCTATGTATCTTTGTGAGTTTTAATAAAAATTAGAGTGTGCTCATGTATTTTAGTGTCTCTAATAATCAAGGCAGTTGAGGCTAAAGGGCAAGGTTTGCTGGGAAGATAAGTGGAGTTATCCCACAATTGATTTTAGTGGACAGTTACATTTGAGTGAGGTTTTTAGAGCTGAAAAGAAAATAATGAATTAATACTGAGAATTCTTGAAGCTATTAAAAGTCATAAGTAATTTGTATCCACTTTCAGATGTCTTGAAGGAGAAAAAACACTTTGGCTACATGTGTCAAATAAAAGGCGTGTTAAAGGCTGGCACGTATGTCTTTAGCCCTTCGTTTGCTGTGAGTTACACAGTGACCCTTTCATGGAGTTTGTCTCTTGCACTGATGCTACTGGGAGAATGTCCATTAGTACTTCTAGCTGTAAACAGCATTGATTTCTGCTTTGGTGTATCTAGTCAGTACCTATGTCTTCTTATTGCTTCTAATTGGGAGCAAAGGGCCTGATAGTCAGCTGCAAGAAGAAGCAAACAAATTCAATGCAACACAGGTCCTTTTTTTATTTTCCCACTTTTCACAGAAAATGTGAGAGGTCTGCTTATTGCTTTCTTCCCTCTTCCTACTCCTCTGAGTTGTTCAGAAAATTGTAGTGATAATATTCTTGCAGGCTTCTGTGCAGCTGTTATTTCCCATTCTACCTTTTCCCTTATGATTTGGAAAAGTGGCATTTCCCCACTCTGGCAACAGCTGATTTTCCTTCTCAAAGCAATTATATGGATACAATGAATAACTTCTACTTACGTGTGAAATTTCCCATATGAAGATGATCAGAAGACCTTAACTACAAAATAGTGTATGCTGTGATGTATATCTTTGTTAGTCATATAATGTTAAACAAGATAAGAAAGAAGGGTGGTGAAAAGTGAGTTTGTTATTATAATATGGATGATTATTCACTTTGCTCTTCAGGGATACTGAGTAATTAACACTTGCTTAACACAGACCTATTAATATAATAAAGCAGGACTTCAAGTGCACCAGAAGCTGAAATAGAGGTATTGGAAAGCAGCATAAGTATAATGAATGGCAATGCTAAATGCTAGAATGTTGGATGCATTGGGATACTGTGCCATGTTAAAAGAGTAGATTTTTTTATTGCAATCAGTTCTGGAAGTGGAAGGATACCTATTAATGCTTCCACATGATTATGAGGTGTGCAAGAAGTATAGTGTATTATATATGTCCAGAGAAACCAGGAGTTTCTGGCCCTGCTGCTTATATTTTGGAGGGAGGCAAAAGAGAAAGAAATCATTAAGGGAGGGGGAGGGGAGACTAAATACTGATTATTTAGTGAACAATGTAATGACTGAAAGTCCATTGGGATACAGTTGAAAGGGCATACTGTAATTAGGTCATTTGATGACCTGGAATGAAAGATCTTCCCTGAAGCTCTGCTGAGAGTCAAGGTTTTCATCTTCCTTCCTTCAGTAGTTTTTCCTCTTTCCAAATAGATGGCATCTATTCATATTGATATTTCATAAATAGGCATTTTAGCTCTGGTTAAATAATAATTTTTACTTCATGGATCTCCTACCTTTTATAATCAGTCTCTTGCGGCAATCTTTGCACAGAGAAGTAAATGCAGATTTTTGCGGTTTTAGAGCTCTCTGTTTTTAAAGCAAGCATGTTTCAATGTATCAGTCGTATTTTTAGGATGTGAAAGAACAGTTTATGCCATTTCAAACTTTCTGACTTGGACTGTAACATAGTCAGATCTAGCAGTAGCTTACAGGAAAATAGTGTTCTGGAAACTGCATCATTCAAGGAAATTTGGCACTTTATTTTTACTACGTCCTTAACATTTAGTTTTTCATGCAGTTGCATTGCTCATTAATTATAAATTCCTACTTCTGTGGTTTCTTAAGAAGACCTCTTAAGATTTTAATTAATCTTAATTTTAATTGATCTCATAATCTTTAAATCATACTCCAATTCTTAGTTTTGAAATTTTTGGATGAATGTTTATGAATGGAAGGAGAAATATTTTCAGCACCAAGTGGAACATTTTTGAGAGGACAAGCCAAGACACAATGGAGAAAATGCTTAGTACTCATTTTAAGGATTCTCCTGTTAAGTTGCTAGTCATGTCAGGCTTCACCTTGTGCGGCAGTACAAATGTAGAGAGTATAGTGCTGCCTGTTTAACTCTAAAATAGTAGAAATTAATGAAATTCAGGCACCTGTTTCGTGGATATTACTCTAAAAAAGGAGGAGATCTTATATTTAGAGTACTAGTTCCAGTAGAATTATTAATTATGCTTCATCTCCTACATAATTTTAGTTGATAGAATTCAGCATACTTTCAGGTTACAGCATTTTCCAACACCAGATTCTTGTCTCTTAAGCTGGAAGATACCATCCAATCTGACCTCCACTTTAATGTGACAACTATAATTTTAGCCAGTGAAATTTAATTGAAGAGATTAATGACAAGGTTACTTATATGCAATAACCAGTGAAAATACTCAGATACCGTACATACCATAAATCATAAAACTCATTCTTTCCCAAAAAACTCTTGAATTGAAATTCAGCTTTCCTTATGCGAAGGTGAAAATTTGCATTCAGGCTAGTTGTTTTCAGATTATAAAAGAAGAGCAAGGGTGCTGGATAAAAAATGGCATGTTTGTAACATCAAAACTTTAGCTCTCAATAATTTTAACATTTTGAAAAGAGAAGCAAAGATCCTTTTTCTACTTGGTTTAATGGATTTTCTGGTTTGGATGCTTTGAAGTAGAACTGTCCTGTACTATATTTACATTAAGTCTCCTAAAATGCTAAGTTTTCACTTTGAAAATAGATTATGTAAGAGTACAAAATATGAAGTCAAACTGCACACCAGAAGAACTCATGTCTGCTTGGTGAAATGGTAACATTAATGGTTTAGAATCAGAACTATCTATTCTGTCTGGCAGAGTTTTTCTTTCCAACCAGGCAGTTTTCACAGGCTTTCTGATTCATGGTAAGCCTTTCCAAATCCCTGCCTAGACATTGAGAAAATCCTGCCGAGTTTTTCACTTTTGTGGCTGGTTTGGTCACTGTTGTGTGCCTTCTCAAAGATCTCCTGTGCACTGGAATCCTGGGCTTGCTGTGCTTCTGCCTGTCTGCTGTCTCATCCTGAGTCTGTGGCAGCTTCCCCTGGCTGGGTATGGTTAGCTGCCTTCAGGGAAAGGGACACTTTCTGTCTTTCATAACATCTCACTTGAAAGAGTTCAACATACTGGACACAGCAAACATGCAATTTTCTTCATGGTTCTTCACCAAATGCTGAATGTTTGTTTAATTGATGAATAACAGACTTAGCACTGAGTACTACAAGTGTAGTGAGCTCTGAGTGAGCAGAGTACTGCCCTGGGAATACCCCGGCACATTCTGGGATACCTGACTTCCATACAAGAAGAGCACAGTTGTCTTAATAAGCACTTGACAGGTTAATCCATTGTCTCTCCTTTCTGATGTGTCTATATGGGAACCTGGCAGAATTCCCCAGTGTGGTCTGCCTGGGGTTGATGCAGTGGCCCCACAGCACTGCAGCTTATGGTTCACTACAGGGTGGTTGCTTTGTGGTGAACCATAGGAAGTCTGGCTTGAGACCATTGCCAGCTGCTGTTTCCAATGCTGGTACAGCTCCAGAGGCAGGAGAAGGGCAGGGTTCTACAAATAGTAAGGCCAAGGAAATTATATAAATCTAAAAATCAGTTATCTAAAACAAACTGCATCTTTTTCCATTACAATTTTTCACTAAGGCTTTATAATAATAACCCGTTCCCCAGTGTTTTATTTCTGAAGGACATATTACTTTCGCAAGGAATTAACATCTTCAGCCAAAGCTTGAACTTTCTCTGTGATTATTAAACATGAGATGAATTCCCTACCAGTCTCTCCTATGCTGAGGACTTCAGTTTTTTTTGTTTTTGTTTTTTTTCCTGAGGTGTAGTCAACCATTCTTTTCTCCTGCCCTGCCATCTATCATATTGTTTCAAAGTGCATACTTACCAGCTGGTTTGTGTTGAAAGCTTAATGTCATTGAAATGTGGCTGATGTGACTGGACAGGAATCTTGAATTACAGAAGATAACAATTTTAATATGACACCATCAGCAGTTTTGTGCTGTAGTCATATGCTCATGAATAGTTCTTTCACTTTGTTTTACATACTTTGTATGTATTAAAAAACAATATTTATTTTTTGTTTTGAGTTGTTGTAATAAAATACAGCTGTTAAATAGCTTGATCAATGTGGCTAGAAATAAAAACAGCCTGCATTTGATCATGTGTTTTGAGGTGATGTTGCTTTTTTGATTTTTAAAAGGAAATTGCCATAATGTAAGCCTGGATCTCAAATTACATTAAGAGTTATGCAGATTAAAAACAAACATTTTTCTGTTCATCTTACATAGAAAGTATAACTGCAGGATACTAACAAATGTGTAACTGCAGAGAATAGGTGGAAATCTGGTTAGCATGAAGGCTAGCATTGGAAATGTAGTAGTGTCAAATTTGTATTTGGCATCTTAGCAAGAGCTTAATAAGGATCTAGGGATAATGACACTATAGGATAGACTAGCAATCTGAAAGTGGCAGCTGCACTTTTTGTAGAGTGTGACCATTTGTCCTTCAGCTTCTATTTAATTGTTATCTTTCCTTTTTCTGGTTTTTTTCTTAAGTTGTAGTTACGGTGAGACAGAAGTAATGTATCTGAATAATTATGCTACTTGAATAGTCATTACTTGACTATTAAGCAGATCATTTTTAATACAGGTAATTTAAAAATATAGATTGCTTTTGCATGGCAGTAAGCCAAACCTTGCCTTAGGTATTGGTATTAGATGTGCATTCTGTTTGTTTTTGTTTTGACTTGTTTGTAATGCATAGCTTTTTTTTTTTTAATCAGTTCAAGAACGTTACTAATGGTAACTAGTTTGTGCTCTTAAGAGGAGGTTCCTAGATGTGTTTATAACTTTTTTAGAATTGGAAAAGTTCATTCTTCAGTGTGTTTAATGTATAAGGAGAAATGTTATGTTTATCTTTATTACAATTCTGTAACAGGATAAAAGATGTAATTTAATGGGGTACATATATGGATTTTAAAGATGAAGGTGTAAAAGATCTAGAACCTGCAAGCTAAAACTTAGGGAAAAGATTCATTAATGTTAAGGCTGGTTAAGCTTTAAATTAGTATTTTTCCTATCACTCAGTTTTAAAGTCAAGTTCTGAGTAACTTTCTAAAAAGATTCATAAGCTTAATTGGAGACAATAGCTACTTGTTTGTTTGTTTTGGTGGAGTGGTATGTGAGTGTTACAGAAGTCAATTTATAGAAAATGGATTATTACACTTGGTATTGAAATAGTTTGGGGGTCCATATGTATGCATGATTACAAAATTTATTTGAATGGAGTGTAAAGCAAGGGAGTAATGGTCTACACTAGTCATCTAGACAAAGTCGTCAAGATTAGTCAGCATGGATTCATCACGGTGAAGTCATGCTTGACCAACTCAATAACCTTCCCTAATGATATGACTGGCTTGGTAGATGAGAGAACAGTGGACGGTTGCCTACCTTGGCTGCAGTAAGGCTTTTGGCACTGCTTCCAATTAGATCCTCATAGAGAAGCTGATGATATATAGGTTGGCTGAGCAGACAGTGAGGTAAAAACTGGCTGAATGGCCAGGTCCACAGAGTGGTGGTCATTAGTTCAAAGCCTAGCTGGAATTTGGCAGCTACTGGTGTACCCAGGAGTGAGTACTGGAACCAGTCCTGTTGAACATCTTCATTAATGATTTGCATGGTGGGGCAAATTTGTTGATGATACAGAACTGGGTGGACTGGCTAGTACACAAAAGGATCATGCTGCCATCCATAAGGACCCTAACAGCCTGTAGAAATGGGCTGGCAGGGTCAACAAGGTGGAGTGCCAAGTCCTGCATCTGAAGAGCAAAAATGCTAGACAGCACCAGCATGTGCTTGGGGCTGCCCAGCTGGAAAGCAGCTTGGCAGAAAAGGCTCTGGCTGTCTGGGTGAGCATGGGCCAGCTCTGAGCCCTTGCAGCAAAGAAGACTGATGGTGTCTTGGGGCTGCATTAGAGTGTTGCCGTCAGGTGCAGGGAGGAGATCCTTTCCTATTACTCAAAACTGATGAGGCTGTACCTGGAGTACTGTGTCCAGCTCTGGGCTTCCCAAGAGAGCTATGGCCATAGCAGAGAGTGTCCATCAAAGAGGACAGAGATGATTAGTGACTAGAGGATGATGAAAGGCTTGTGACTTTTCTCATGATGAAAGGCTTGAGAAAGCTGGGACTGTTCTTATGGAAAAGGAGGCTCAGGAGTGGTCTCCACAATTATTATCTGAAGGGATTGCATGCAGTAGACAGAGCCACCTTACCAGTGATGCCCAGTGACAGCACCAGAGGCAATGGTCACACACTGAAACACAGGAGATTCCCTCTGAACATCAGGAAACACTTTTTCATTGTGAGAGTGACCAAGTGCTGGCCAAGTATTTATCCATAGAGATACACAGAAACCATTTAGATGTGATTCTGGACAGCTTAATCAGGATGGCCCTGCTTGAGTAGATTTGGACCTTGTGTATTTCTGTCTTCCTAATTTAAATAAAATAATACAACTGACTTTGTTCTATGGAACCAAAAAAAATTATTAAAAATAAAAAGACTGCTTGCAAGGGCTTTTATGCTCTTGTCCACACAACTGTGAACTTCAGCATAGGTCTTCAAGGAAGAGGATGAGTGATATATCTATTGCTTGGCTGAAAAAAATGCAGTGTTTACTGCAGGGAAAATATTCTAGGGTAGGCATGTAAGACAGGAAGGCATTGGCTGTATCATACTCTTCTTTCCTTTGAACAAAGAGACTAATCATTGTTGTCAGTCCGACTTTTAAAATAAAGCCTTAAGGATTTTTCTTCTGTGAAACAACTGTAGAGCAGTAGAAATAACATCCAATTCAGAAGTTGTTATAATCATGAGTTAAATATTTGAATAAATTCTTCTGTATTCTTAGTATGCTTCCATCTTAGTATATTCAAACTGCAAGAGTTGTATCATGTAAAAATATTGAAATTGCATTCCGCAAGAAATTACTGCTTTAATAGCTGTGTTACAATGCCAAAATATTGCAAGAAAATGACCAATTTCCAAGTAGCTTTCATGTATTTTTTGAAGGGTTATTGCAATCTCTTGCCCTAAAACCTTGGATGAGAAACACGTAATTATTATTCTTTAGAATGTGACTTGATTTTCATACTATTACTATTCACATTTGGAAGAAAATTTACTCTTGGTAGTATGTCTCACCTCATATACAACATCCAGATTTTAATTTCATAGTTCAATTGAGACATTCTTTTCATGTTTCAGAACTGTAGAAGGAGTAACCATGAGGTCATGAGAAATTCAGTTTTTGAAGCAAAATGTTTAAAAATATAGATGAACATCATCTCTGCATGTATCTTTTGGGGGAGGAAAAAGTCCAACAATTACTGATATCCAAAAGTAATTTTTCCAAGAAAATTTGTTGCAAGTAAATATGGAGTAACAGCAAGCACTTTTTTGTTATTCTGCTTTTGGGGTTTTGTACCTCTCTCCCTGCTGTTTTTCATGAGTTCCTACTTTGCCTGAGTAATCTTTTGGTGTTTTTCTGGTTCACCAAAAGTGCTACGGAGTTTTGCATTTTAACAGGGTCAAAATTCTGTCTTGCACAGTGGACTAAGCCTTAATTTTCTGTTATTACAGTGATAGCTGCTTTAAATTCAAAAAGATGAAAGATACTTTGGAGTTTTTTAGACTGTTCTATACTTCCCCGTTAAGTGCTTAATCATTTAATTCATGGAGCTAATTTAAAGTTAAGAAAGTATTGTAAAAACTACAGTATTTCTTTTTTTTCCAAAATGCTTTTCATGTCATGCTGACTTGTTCCAGTAAGAGAACTTCAGTAGGACAAAAACAATGTTTTATTGTGTGAGAAGTGCCTTAGACACCTTGTTTCTGAGCTTTCATCACTAAAGCCTCATTGTGGAAGGTGTGAAAATCAAGTTTTTTTCATTTGCTGCTTGCAATATAATCTTAAAGAATGTTCTGAAGTTATCATCTGCCACTAGTCTGTATTACAGTTTTTGGAGACTGACAAAACTTCACTTAGTGAGGGCACTTGAACTTGCTTCTATGCCTGAAGTAAAAGGCCTTCAAAAAGCAGCCCTGTAGAAGAGCCATAAAGAGTCTAAAGCTGTCCCTTTGATTAGCTTTTAGTTGCAGCAGTTTAAGCTGCCAGATGAATTATGGTGAGCACTTCCTGCATGGAGTTTCACTCCTCTGCTGGCTGAACAGCTCCTCTCAGCACTCTTCCAGTTGTCTGTCCAGATCAGCCCTTTCTGACCCCTCCTGCAATGCCTCTTCTACATTGCAGCTCTTACCTTCTCCCATACTCTTCTGTACATGGCACAAAGTTCATAAATTAAAAATACAATTATATATTTTCTCGCTACATTTAGTTTACTTAAAACAATCTCTTTCATAGTAGACTATGGTGTCTAGCAGCATTGCACCATCTCTTTTAGCCTTGGTATGGTTATTAGCATATAAACATAAGTTTAGTGCACAGATTACTCATAATAATAAAAATATGAGCAACTGATTAAATTGTTCCTTTCTAGGGTGCTTTGTCCTTGCATCATAATCCATTTTACCATGTCTCTATTTGAAGAAAAGCCCAGAAAACCTATATGTACATATAGTGGTACTTCTATTCTTTGAAAAAGTTGAAGATTTTACTGGGCTGTTTGGATTAGGATAGTTTCTTCCAGGTGCAATTGTGATACATTGTACAGATTTTTTAGTGTGTCAAAAGTGTGGATATGTTGCATTGTGGTTAACAGGGAAAGTGGGGAAGATGATCCAGGTCACCAAAGATCTGAAATGCCTTTGCAGATATCCATACTTGTCCATAGCATTATGTCAGGATGGGGAAATAGGGTTCAAAGGTCAGATACTTCAGCTGGATGCCTCAAGTTGAGCATGTGTAGGTGACACAAAGCTCCTTGTCATTGTTAGAAAAGCTTGTGCTGTGTTTCACATTTTTCTGCCTCTTTTTGCATCTTTCGTGGCATCTGCACTAGGTAAAGAAAGATGCATGATATGTAATTAACAACTAAACACGTGGTGACTGCCAACTATTCTAAAAGTCAAAAGAGTATTGAACTAAAAAAAAAAATCTGACAATAAACAAAAAAAAAAATCCTTCAACTTCCCCCATCCACCCTATCCCTCCAAAAACCAACCAAAACCCAACAACAGAGAAACCAACTTTTCTAGTTTCTGTCTCTCAGGTAACTAGATAATGACAATAATCAGATACTTTATTCTTCCTTATCCTTACCTTTTAAGAATGTATTTTCTTGTATTTCAAACTCCATCCTTATTTGACTGGAATTGGCAACCAGTTTAAAACATCTCAGGTAGAGGTGCTAACAGATTGCTAAGCTTGAGAAATTCAAATAAGAAAGGATTCAGTTGCTTTTAGCACTGGCAAGAAATGCCAGTATTGCTTTTCTTCTCACATTTCCTTGAAGAAATCCAAGTTGACGTTGCTGAACTGTGATGTTTTCTCTCCTTAATAGAAAATACTCGTGCTGAAATACAATGAGTTCTGGGTTAAAGGGCTAAGTTTGCCAGTTAGGAGCAACCAAAAGATGATTTCAATGGGAAATTATTAAAAAAGTGTTAGTTACAATTTCTAATGATGAAATGTAATCTAAACCAGAGACTTCTAATGCTACCTTATTTTGCTGTTTTGTGGGATTTTTTTCCTCCTCTATATAGTCTTTCCACATAATGTGCTTTTTATTTTAAAAATTTGAGCAGTACCTGTGGTTTGGTTCCAAAGAAAACCAGGCATGTGCATCTGAAACATGATTGAAATCAAGAGCTGAAGGGCAGTGTGTTGAATGGGCTTGCAGACCTAATGATTGGGTGGCAAGCACTATAAACAGGCTATTTCAAGACATTTTTTAATGGGATAGGCCAATTCTTCTTTTAAAAAAACTAATTATGTTAAAAATCTTTCATCTTGACATTTCCTAAAAGCGAGCAGTTTCCATTTGCAAAAGAAAGTAACTTCTGTGGACTATCCAGACCTGAAGAATGGTTGAGAGTCAGTAATGGGCAAGTGTTTAAAGTACTGCATTGGTCTCTTGAGAACATGAAGCACATATTTATCACTGTTCCCAGTGCTATACTGGGGCAAACCTTTGCAGATGAAAGTGTAGGATTAATGCAGCAAGTAGGCAAAATAAAAGAATATTAGCAAAAATCAAGTAAATTTTGGAAAAGATATTTCTTCACAGGGGTCAGTGCTAAATCAAAATAAGCTTGATAAATTGCAGTGAAGGAAACCTAACTCTTGCTCAGAAGTAATATATATTTATATATATACAATTAAATTACTCAGACTATTGCTCAGGCTACTTCAGGGTAGGAGAGACAGATGAACTTTCTGCTCCAGAAAGGTTGAGATGAGTCTTTTGGGGTGAAGGCTGAATCCAAGGTGATTGTTGCACTTGACAATCTGTTTCACATTAACCTTTTCTGGTGACAATATGAGCAGATCTCAAAAATACCCAGGCACTTGAGGAACACTCCAGCCAGAGTGCTGTGAGCCCAGCTGCTTGCAGATGTACCAGGGCTCCTGCCTGGCAGGGGAAATTACTGCTTACAAAGGGCAGTTGTTTTTCTGTAATAGGTGAGACATTGTACAGTTACAAATGCCTTCATTCTGCCTCCTGTTTCTCTTGTATTTTACAATTGCCTGTTTGTTGGATCTGAGAGATAATTAAGTAATTTAAAAGATTAATTGGT
Organism: Chloebia gouldiae; assembly: GCA_003676055.1. Taxonomy (NCBI): domain Eukaryota; kingdom Metazoa; phylum Chordata; class Aves; order Passeriformes; family Passeridae; genus Chloebia; species Chloebia gouldiae. Next base: position 1,393,302 of record QUSF01000038.1, read on the forward strand.
TTCATAACTGAATTTGCATTCCAGGAATTCTGGAATTGCAGGAAGCTATTCATGCAAAAAATGCTTTTGTGTTAGTTCTAAATAGCTCTATAAATGTGAGACCTTAATCGTTTTATGACTGTAGCCTTTAAACAAATAACTCATCTGTCTTGAATATGATTAATGATTTTAAACATTTAGGGTGAGATTGATTGTCAAAGGTGATTAAGCTGTTTTTATCTAATATTGTTTCAATACAAGATTTGCAGTTTAATTAAGATATTGCTAGCCAGCTGTCTTTTACATGGAAGGAAATTTTCTCTTTGTGTACTTGTTTAATTAATATTAGTTATAGGTATTAGATCCATTGAAGGCTTGCATTGTAACACAGACAAAAAAGATTAGTAGTTGAGTTCATAATTTTTTGTGTTTAAACCAAATGTTATAAACAAAGTCATAAGTTCCTTGTCATAGAGCTTATATGGGCAATTTCATCAGATTTTTATTAATATTGATAGATCTCAAGGCATAGACTGGGATACTGTGCTATAATGGGTGTCACTTTATGGTGCAGTGTAATCCTCTATAATATTCTTGTAATATAATAAGAATTTGGAAATTGGGGAGTGGAAATACTTATATAAAAAAATACCACTTGCATTTCCCCTAAGTCCCAGCTTTTTTCAGATAGAGCATGTGTGCTTTTATTTTGCTTTTGCCCTACATGAAAATAAGTAATTACAAAGACATAATTGTTTTTCTGTAGAAAACAATGATAGATTGATAGATTACGTAGATTGACAGATTGTACAGATAGATTCTGTAGATTGACATGTATGTGGAAATGTTAGTACATGGAATACTGATTTAATTTACTGGATGCAGGTTTCTCATAGTTTCTTCTAATTAGCTTGAGACTCTTGTTCCTGAAGTTAGTTTGTATGTAGACTGAATTTCTCATAATACTGTTAATAGTCAGGATGTTTCCAGGAATTTCTTTGGGATAAAATCTTCCATTTTATTAAAAACATACTAGACAACAGTTGCTATGCTTGGGATATGTGATTTGATTTCCGTTCAAGTTTCAAATATATTTCCTTAGAATTTAGAATCCAGTGAGCTTTACCTATCTCATCTTCCTTAAATTCAGTTTCACATTCTGTTCCATTTTGTTTGTAGGTGCTCTCCCCACTTTCCTGGTTGCACAGTGGGACTTTTCCCACTGCTGCTGATGCCCAGATGGTCTCCTTGCGGGAGGAGCAGCCTCAGCCATTCCGTGGGTGAGTAGAGGCCATTGGGATGGAGGCCTGGACGGTAGTGCCTCTCCTCCTTCTTGCCCCTGTTCTCTTCTTGCCAGGCAGCCTGTAAATTCCTCTCAAACTCTATCTATTTGACATGCATCATTTGCATTTCCCTCCAGTTTACAGGCATTTTGGAGGAGGTCTTTTGACAGAAGTTCTTATCTGGAGAAAAGCTTTTAATAACCTCCCAGTCATGTGACAGCTCCTGGTTAGCCTGTTAACTGCAGTGAGAAAGAAGCATCCATTCCCATGGGCCCCTCGATGTCTGTGATTCCTTCCATCAGAAATCTTGGTCACAAAGCTAAGAGACTGCCAAGTGTTAGAGGTCATGGGTTGAACGTATTCTGGTGCTTCCTCTGTTTCTTCTTCTTCTTCTTCATTGATCTGTCACTGATAAAATCTGGAGTCCTGCTTTGTTAGTAGAAATTGGTGGAGATGTGCAGGACTGCTAGTTAGCAATGGATGTGGGAAGAACCAACAAAACTTTCTATTTTTTTTTTAGTTTGGTTTGGTTTTTTGGTTTTGTTTTTTTTTACAGTGGGGTTTCTGTAACGTATGTTTTTGGAGGTGCCTAGCTAAAAGAAAATCATAGGTTGAAAACAATATATTCAATTCTCCTTCTTCTTGAAGACCAGTTTCTTATCTTTTGTCTGAAGTAGTTCAACAGGATACTTAATCACTGATTATGAAGTTTTTCATGTTGGTTGGAAGTGGTGGTTTGAAATGGTGCTTGATTCAACAAGTTAGACAAGCTTTTTCCAGCTGTCAAGGTTTTGCTCTCCTTAAATGGTGGGATTAAGTCACCTTCATGCTAAGCATTACTTTGTTAGCTAGGAGCTTCATTTAGGATTTGCATAATGCCGTCTTTAAAATAAACCAGTGTAGTTCAAAAGCTATATAGTAGCTGTTAGTACTAAATGAGCATCTGAAAGGTTCATATACTCAAGATTTATTGTCAATTATCTGTTAAAGCATTTAGTAAATGGGTGCTTAATTTTGTGGACCAGCGCTAGATAATAATTTGTGGTGACTGCAAAGCTACCTAAATGAGAGTCTAAAGAAGGCGGTGGTAAAAGGACCATTGCCATTCCTTAGCATCTTCCATTAATTAAAATAAGCACCTCACATCTACAAAAAAATGTGTAAGCAAGCAAAGTAGAATAAAAGGAGACTTCTCAAGTAATGTTCTTTAAGATGGAGAAGGCTTTCATAGCATCTGCATAAGTATTTTTTTACTTTATACAAAGATTATTTCATCTTAAGACATGATCATTTTTTAGCATCTCTGTTCATTTCCCTAATTAAATAGTACTCAATTTAGGCACTCAACATTTGGGTTGACTACTATGTTGTAGAATTCCATGTTATATACGATGTTGTGGTCAATTAAAGTAGACTCAGTGAATTCTTATTCAGGAAGAAATGTTAAATTCAGATTAAAAACTAATGTATTGTTTAGAAAATGTGGTCAACTTTATTCATGTTAATTTGGAGCTTTTCTCATTTCAAGTTGTAGTTGATGTGAAGACTTTGAAGAAATTTTATCTTTAGTTTCTTGAAACTTTTTATGGCTGATGTTTCTTTAATGCTGTCTTGATCTTGATTTTACATTACTTCTTGTTATTTTTTACTTTTTCTCTGTACTTTATTTTGTTAGGAAAAATCCTTCCAGAAAAATATCAGTTAAAGTGTATTGTTTGAAGTGTTGTCCAGTCCAGTGTTCAGTAGTGTATTGCTGCTGTTGTATTAATATTAGAAAATATAGAAGGTTAAAAAAATAAATTACTGATAGCATCTAGGGTGGTAAATCATAACAGATACTATTTGGTGATGCTTGTGACTTGTTCTTTTAATGAGTTCTGCAGACATCTGTAGTACTGTTTCATATGTTAAATGATGAGTGGTGTTGGTGTTATAGTAAGTGTGGCTAAGTGGTGACATATTTTTGTGCTTGTTTTTTGCATGTCTTGATCAAAAATACTTAATACTAGTTAGAGACTAAGCATTATCAGTATTCAAATTACTATTATATCATTGTTTTTATCAGTCTTTTTTGTTGCTATTATTCCTGATTCTGACTAATTGAATTATGTTTTAGATAGATGTAAGACTTGGGGAGGGGTGGGATACTCTTATCTATTAAAGTTGGCATGGTCAATGCACAAATACCACATCCACATAGTGAATGTAGCTAGTTGGTGTCTGTGAAAGGAATCATCTGTATGTTAAATGTCTGATGTGAAGATTTTTAGAATTCCATTACACAATTATGTCTCTTTAGTCTGTGTGGAAAGATCTTTGCAGTATGAAGCTACATACTACACATTTGTAAAAAATGTATCTTGAAAACATTTTTCACTATTAGAATGAAGGCTGAAGGTGGTACAAAAATTGCCTTTGATGCATATATTTTCAACCCCACCATAAAAAACTGATCAGAGAGAGAAATGGTAGGTGTGTGCTTGTGTTTATCTGCAGTGTTTGACTTTAGTGAGCAACAGGAGTGATTTCTGTTGCAGAGAAACTGATAGTGGGCAGGTGGCCAAAGCTGCTTTGGCGTTCTTAGATGCCACTGAGAAGCAGGATGCTGAGCGAGTCCAGCTCGGGATTGTTTTGGGATGTAAGTGAGCCAGCAGGTGTGCCAGCTTTCCCTCTGCTCTGTGTGAAGCCGTGGTGCCAGCTGCCTGCAGCAGTGGTGTGGGCAGTCAGACGCCTTCCCTGGCACTGCCTTCAGGTAGAGATCTGAGCCGTGGCATTAATCTTCCTCTGTTTACTCTGCCTCGCACTAAGGGAGAATTTTGGGTTTATTGCATCACTGAATAAAAGCTATTTACACAGTATGATACTCCTCCTCAACTTTATCACCTTATCCACTCCTTTAAACTTCTCCCAAACTAGGCTCTTGCATATCTGATGGTAAATGTTCTTGGTAGCACAATACCTTTTTTTGACATTGATTTGACCTTGAGGCAGAATTCTGTCAGTGTCTTCAGCTGCCTAGTTAAACTGCCTGATATTCTGGTCAGCTCTGTGTCTTTCGTGTCACTATCATAATTAAAATTTGCAGTAGAAGTTAATTTGAATGTTTCTTTTCATACGTGTGCTTTTGTGGACAAACTGGATGAGTTCATTGCTTGTTTGGTTGTGGCAGTAACATTTAATGCAGAAAGCATATTCTTGGAGCAGGTGTGTGAAATGCAGCTGAGGGTTGCTTGTGGGGTGAAGGAGGCTCTGACCTGCATGCAGGTTTGTTTTGACGTGTTCTCGATTCATGGCTTCCAGCATGTTTCTGAGCACCACACTCTGTGCCAGACTGATCAAAACACTGGCTTTTTCACCATTAGCTGCATCCTTTATTTCTTAGCTTCCTGTGGCTTTTGTGGTGCTGTTGATCCTGTCAGGAGGCCAAGCCAGGGAAGTTTGCACAAGGAATGCCTGCGGTCAATACCAATGATTCTCTCTATGCAGCTTTGCCTGTTTGAAGAACATGATTATTCTCAGTCTTTGCTGTGTTCTGCAGTTGTGCTGTTCCTCATGATCTATCAAACATAATTATCTCTTCCCAAATGTGTGGTACCCCTGAGTAACTCTTCTGTCTCCAGACAAAACCAGTGTTTCTTGTTTGTTTGCTTTTAGCCGCTTCAGTGGTGCTGCCCAAGGGAGACATTCTTGGTGTTCTCTATAGGCCCAGTGCAATAGCAAACACCTTTTCTTTTGAGTACAGTAGAGGGTTTTTTGATTGATCTTTGTGTTTGTTTCTTTCTCATCTTCATTTGTGGTGATGCCAAGAAATTAAAATATGACTGAAGAGATTTGAATACTCTAGAAATATATTTATCAAAGAGACAGTAGCATGTTTGTTCTGAAGGTACAGGTCTGGTAACTCTTTCTTTTTCCCAATGATCTTTATGCTTCTGATTTACTGTTAACAGTAATAGGACAAAAATTTACTAATACATTTCGTAGCTCTTATCATTAGCAGCAGATATATGAATAATATTGTAGCAAATTCAATGATGATTTAATAAGTGGGTTTTCCATAATGTCATAATGTTCCATGTTATTTTTGTTCATATACACACGTGTGTGTGTTCATATATATATAAACATAAACTACACTACAGACCCATCTGACTAAAATTTCATAATGTGATGCAGCACTGTTACATAACCTTTCTAAAGTAGCCCATTCCTTCTGTATAATTTCAAAGAACAACTGGATGTACTGCCAATGTTTTGCCTAGTTCAGCATGGTGAGAAATACCTAGGGTATACCAGTATGCTGGTGAGAAAGCTGCACTGGTGATGGAATAGAGGTGGTGTCTGTTTTACAGACATACCCCAAAGTTTAACAGTCTTAAATTGCAATTGCTTTTTTGTTGTTGTTGTTATTGTTATCAATTATATTTAGCTCCATTTATTGTACAGTAATATTAAGGCAGGCTTCTTTATGTGTAATGAAGCTGCTATATGGTGATGCTGAAGGGATTATATATCCAGGATGAAATACATTTATGTTATAAGCTATGGGCATTTCCAGTTCTCTGAACCTCTGTTTGTATAAACAGATTGACAATTTTATTGATTAACATTTATCTCTGTAAAAGATGTAATAATTTCTTTGCATTCTTCCATTCTTGAAATATAGAATAGAACATTAAACATTGTTTGTATGTAACATTTGTTTACAATTTGAATTAGGAAAAGTTTCTTCCAAGTGACTGTATATTGCATTTACATTTGTACATATATTTTTCTTCTGCTGTTTATGTATGAAGAGCTGTTACTGGCCATATGAATAATTTTGAAGTTTTAATTTCTATCATTAGTCACAAAATTATTGCCAAAAATATTTAAAGAGTGAGATATAACTTTACAACACAGGAAAAATAATTCTAGGACAATATGAAACTCTGAAGTAAAATGTAAAAAAAAATTAATCTGAATAAGCTTGAAATGTAGCAATTTTTATTTTGTACCATTTTGGTTTGCTATTTCTAAAGAGTGGGAAAAATAAAGATTATCTTGTTTAAAATTTTTGTTGCAAAAATTTCAATTTAACTTGATATTAAGATAGTGACTTCTGGTATGAGCTTGGAAACTTAGTTCAAGTAGCCTGATTTGCTTGTTCCTATAGCCATAGAAACTCTAGCACTGTGTCCATTGTTTATAGCCTCTGTTGCTGTATGCAACAAAAAAATAGCATACACATGGTGCAACATCTAGCCAGTTATTTCAGGTCCGTGTACTCTTTCTGCTGTTTGCTTGTTTAGTATTACAGAAGGTATTTCCATACTTTTTTCTTCTCTAATAAAAACTTCATTTTTACCATTTGATATTAGGGGATAGCTCTTCTTAGTTACCGTTCTTGCCTATTGACTGTTTACTTTTTCAAAGAAATTGCTGTGCTTTATACTTCATTGGATTAGGGCATTTGCTTCTGCATTCATACATGTGTGTAGTTGCTTCCATTATATCATGCCTGGTACCGTAACTAAACCCATAATGTAATGGGGAAGGGTGCATTTAGTCTTAAAGTAGTCTCTTTCCTTTTCAGAGCTACAAATTAATTTTCTTGAAATCTGATGCAATTATGTCAAAGGCTTCCTTTTTAATTTATGCTTCTAAGGATCTCGTTTATGAGCACTGCTTCTCTATGTATTCTCTTCTTACTACATTTTTTCTTGTATCATCAATAATGGGTTTTTAACTCTGGCAGATTTGGGCTGGAACCAACAAGAAACTACTTTTAAAAAGAAGGTAAAAAGGAGTCCCAGAGTCAGCAAATGACAGAATTCTTAGTGTTTGTTGCCAGCTAGGAGTGTAAACTTACAAAGTTTTACTTGTTAGGGTGTGACTGCATGTGTTTACTCCTCTGCCATATGATCTCTAGGGACTAGCTTGTGATGTAAAGTCCTTAGAATTAACTTACTCCTACTTTTTAAGAGCACAGTGTTTATTCCATGGTTGATGGAATACTTCAGGTGCATTACATAACCTTAACAACCTAGTTTTGTTTGTAACAGTTATGGCTTTTTTTTCTGTCAATAAAAAGTTCATCAGGATTTAATTTCACATCCTTTTGTGCTGTTCTGTGAAAATGTCTTTGTATGAAATCTGAGTTGACTTTCTCAGTTATATTGCTGGTGTTCTGCTGACTTTGTGAGGAGAATAAATGTATGGATACAGGCTTGTCTGGTTTCTCTTGAAGTTTGTTGCTGAACCACTATGCAATTATAAAGTACTTATTAAAAGTGTAGAATTTTAACACACTTCTCTCACAAAGCATTTTATAAGCACAATGGTTAACCTTGCTAGCACGATACCAATGAAGTCAACAGAACCAGCAGCAACTAAAGTTGCCTGAATTTTGGTGGGTTAGGCCGTTAGGGCACTGTTGTGGTTATTTTTGGTACAATTGTGCTGTGTGTAACAAACACAAGTATACTGGGTGTTTAGTTCTGTGTATGTTAGTGACTACATCATGACCCTGTTTGTGAAACATGCACCTGCATATTTCAGGCGCAAATTTAGCATTACTAGCCTCTCAGTTACATTATTGTCTCCAGAAGACATTTCAACAATTATTGGGTTCTGTCTGTTTGTATCTATATCAAAGCTTCTTTCAAACTAAGGATGAGTTCTAGTTTTTGTGCTTCAGCATGTTTACCTTTAAACATAGGTAAATGTGCCACTTAAAAGTCTTAATAGGGTGGATGAGGTGTGTTTCCTTCTACTGTTTTGTTTCTTTGTGTGCATGGTATGGTGCAGGACAAAAGGGCCATCTCACCTGCCCTGATGATTGCTGTACTCTTCCTCTGCATTCTTGGTGGCATTTCCTATGTAAGACAGGTAGGGAGGGAGCAAATTACAGCTAGTATTGAGATCATTTAGCGATTCAAATATTTTTGTTGCTGAACTTTAAACATGTAAATTGTAGTGCTTTCTGCTACATCTGCTTCTGGACAATTTAAAACCAAAGTAAAAACAACAAAGTGCAATCCCAGAGCAAAAAATCAATTTAGGTTGTTTTTTTTGTTCTGGTTTTTTTTTTTTTTTTTCCTTTAAGGGTTTTGTATTAAGTACATTTTAATGCTCATGATTTTAAAAAAACTCTGAAGAAATCTGCACCTCAGATTTAACTTTGACATTGATGATTTTTGTACTTGGAGATAACCAGTAGGGAATCTGTAGTCATGATATGCTTTCTTTTACCAGCTGTCTTTCTAGTTTTTGATATGACATTGTCTGTCAAAATAGACACGGTTTATAGTTGGCCAGGATATAAACCAAACAAAAAATGTTTGCAAAAGTTCAGTAGAGATCAGTGAGCTTTTGGACATGAGAAAGCAAGGCAAGATCTCATGCAGTCTTTTAACTCTGTGTTGTCAGATGTAAGGATTGAAAGCAAGGACAGACTTTTGGGCTCCTTCTTCTTCCCTCAACCTTGGACAATACACTGGAATAGGGATGGGATCTGAAGAAGGGGAGGAAGGAGTATGGAAGAGGGAGAGGGCTAGGCAATTAAACATGAGCTGAATGGATGATGAGGGAGACAGGATGGAATTTAGAAAGGAAGAAGTAGAATAGTTGGGGGAGTGATAAGGGCTGATATTTGAAGAGGAGGTGGAGAAGGAAGATATGCAAAGGTTGGTGTTCTTGTACTTTCACTCTCTGCAGTTCAAACTTGGAATAATTGACAGATTTAATGTATTTACCATTTACTTACCAAGTTAGTTAGGTCTTGAGTCACTGTAATGGTGGTCCAGATAGAAATTAATGACTTTCCCTGCCTTACAAAGTATTAGCATGAGAAAATATTTGCAAACATTGTAAATCTGTGGTGAATTTAATAAATATCCTTCATATTCATTAATTAATACAACTCCAAATGATGCATATTTGTGTTCTATTCTAAAAATAAATGCAGCTTCTTAATAGAAGTGTTGTGTCACAAATCCTGGAATTCGTGTGGTACATGTAGAGTTACATTCAAAAGAATCTGTAAATACATCTTGTATTTTTTATGTTTTTAATAGTCTTCCAGTTGCTGTCATGGAGTAAAATGTTTCTGCATTTAATTATTTACTAGGCAACAGTAGTGGGGCTTGGAAATGTGTAAACTAATGTGGATAGTTAGTCTGGAAACTGAGTTGTTAGGGAAAACATTCTGCTGAAAGAAAATATGGTATTTAACTAAATTCTAATTCTCTTTGAATATCTCAGAATAATCAGAAGGGGTCAATCTCTTAAAGAGCTTAAAGGTGGGTAAAGCTTTACCCACATTTGCATTACCCACCTGTGTGTTCTTGTGTGCAAGATAGGTTGTACAATCTCTTGCAAGTTGACTTCTGATGATACCTTGTGCTGGTTTAGAATGGGAAAGACCTGCTTTTCTCCATAGGAGTTTGTATGGGACTATGTTTTGGATTTGTGATTAAATAGTTTTTATAATATACTGGTGTTTTAGGAATTACTAAACAGCAATTTGGACTTGGGGCCTTTTCTGCTTCTCATGCTGCTCCAGCAGCCAGTTGTCTGGGGGTGTGCAAGGAGATGGGAGGGGACACAGCTGGGACAGCTGACCCCAATTGCCCAAATAAATATTCCACACCATACCACATCATGCTCAGCAGCAAAGCATGGGGAGAAGGGGAGCGGTTCAGCAGCGCTGCCTCTTCTCTGGGGCTGCCTGGAGTTCAATAGGTTAGCTGTTGAGCAGTTGTGGGATTTTTGCATCATTTGTGGTGGTTTGGTTTTGTTTTTCTTTGAGGAGTTTTGTTTTTATTTTTATACTACTCCTTTTTCCTTATTAAGCTGTCTTTATCTCAACCAATGAGTTTTTGCATTTTTGTTCTTCCAATTCTCTCCCCATCCCAGTGGTGGGTGGGCAGTGAGCCAGCAACTGTGTGGTAATTGAACTGCCTATTGGGATTAAACCATGACATAAACCTTCACAAATGAACTGAAGTTATCAAAATGAAGTCTTGAAAAGTTTGGCTGATTGCTGAATGTTTTGAGTTAATATGAAGTAGTAATCTAATCGCTCACATGCTCTCAAGATCTGCCAGTGACACATTGTAGATTTCTCTATATGTGCTTTAAGGGTTTGCTTGCTTATTTGGAGACTTCACCATATTTATGTTAGGTTTGACATTTTGCTTCTCTATTTCACTTTGACTTCTTATTCTGGAATCTAAAGTATTACAGAAACTATTTGTTTGATACTACTGCTCATGAAGTTGAATCACTGTAGTGAAGTTGAGCCTGCTACAGTTGAAATTTTTCTTCTCCAAACATACATATTGAAAGATGATGCTTGTGTGTTGTTTAATATGCATATTATTTGGTTTTTAATATACAAGATTCTAGTGTCTTGTCACTATGTCCTCAGTAAAGTCCAAGCAGTATTATTTTCTGTTTAAAAATAAAATTTAAAAAAATATTTTAACTTTAAAGGAGAGAAAAAAGGAATCCAGTATTCTTGTTCTTCAGTAGTGCATTCACGATATAGTCTTGTTTAATCTATGTATAAAAATACAAATATATTCATTCATACACTAGTTATGTTGTATTAAATATTCTAATAGTATTGAAATATATTATATATAAATAAAATCAGTACTTGAAATCTCTGAAAGATACAGAGGTATTAAAAATTTACCAAAATAATTTGCATTTTGCACCACTGTAAAATAGATCATTATTTTTACCTGTAACATGATAGGGTTATTGAAGCACAGAAGTAATGTAGCTATAGCATCTGAGCCTTGTTAGCATAACAAATGTCTCCCACTTACTGTTGGCCACTGTACAACTTTATTTTCAGATGATTACTCCAGTGCTATGTTTTGTAATAATAGCTGTATCCCCGATTGGAGCATCTGTATGACTGGTATTACAGGGCAAACAGAGCTGTGGCTATGGGCATGAATGCAAGTATATTTTTTTTATTCCGGTGTTTTTCACAATAAAATCTTTTTTGGAGGCAAAGGCTTTGTAGTGGAAATGAAAATTATTTCTCTTTTAAAATCTCACACTCTTCATGTTGAGTTCTTAGAAGAAGAGAAAATGTTACTGCAGGCTAGGCATTTGTGTCGCTAAACAGAGTGTAGGTGTAAATAATATGTATATGTCTAGTTATTTTGTGTGGTCATTTTGATTTACCACAACATGTGGTAAACCTCAAATATAATCAAAAGTTTGTGATAGCTGAACTGTGGTTATTAGTGAAGGTGGGTGTGTTTAGATGAAAGAATGTAGTCTGTTTTATGGAAGTCTAGTATGCTGAGACTGGCCTCCTACTTGAGCTGTGTAAACATATCTGTGGTCTTTTCAGACCCAACTGGACAGGAGTGGGCATCTGAAAAGGGGCTGCAGTGAGTGAAGATGCAGGACATGGTAACTCCAAACTGTGTCAGCCTCCAGGGTCTCGGGCTTTTTGCTTGGGAACAAATGAGCTTCTAGGATAGATTACATTTATATTAAATATTTAGGGACAAATTAGTCTTGGAGTTGAGGGGAAGAGTACTATTGTTTCTCCTCAGCTGTTATTCAGTCCAGCACACACCCTGCACACCATCCTGAAGTACTAGAAATAGCAATGCTGAGATGAGAAGAAGGTTGTCATATCTCACTCTAATGCTTCTGGCACTATCCCCGTATGTCAAATCAAGTCAGTAAATTATTGAAGAACATATGTTAACTCTAGGAGGAAGCTTATTGGCACATTACTGTTTATATGGCTCACTCAACTAATGAATTAAGCTAAGTTCAGAGTTAATATTTAGATCAAGGACAGAAAGGAGTATCTGATCTGGCTCTGTGGAGATTATATTGCATACCAAAGCTATGAAGAGTGGATGACAAAATACTAGGCAGGATTGTTTCCTTCATAGCCCAAACAAGCTGAAGTTCCTAATAAAAATAATAAATACTTCTCTACAAACACAGCAGTAGATGTAGTGAAGTACTTTGAAAATTTCCTCTTCTTTATTCAGGATTTGTCTACTACGGGTAAAATTGAATTCAGGTCACAGTTTCAGAGATGAGGAGTGCATAAACTCCCCACTGCAGTAGCAATTTGTGGACAATATTAATTTTTTTGCAGTGCATAAGCTTGTGCTACTCCTGAATGTTTGAACAGCTTCAGGAGACATAACTGAGATAGATGTAGGATAAAAACTGAACCTAAGGTTAAAAATACATGTCTTTGAACTTTCTTCTATCACGTTTGCTGGCCATACACTTCTAGCTCCAAAGTAAAATAACTAAAGATTTTGAAGTTTCTGTTTGGCTGTTGCCAGTGATGGGGTGGAAAACCTTCCCCGTGTGTGCCGCGGCGGGCCGGCACTGTGCCCTGGCGGCGGCGGCGGCCAACTGCAGCCCGGGCTGCTGCACAACCTCGGCATCCCTCCTGCCGCAGCCCTGTCTCGGGAGGAGCGGGGGAGCACCGTCTACAGCCAGGAGACGTTTTGTTCTCTCTGAAGAAGAGGAAGGAGGGGAGGGAAGAGTTGATGCTGTCTTCAGCGGCCTCGTATTTGGCCGCAGAGAAGATGTACGTAGGTGCTGCACCAAGGTGCACAGTGGAAGAATGTGAAGCATCAGACATCAGCTGCAACAAAAACATGCCGAATACATGGTGGCATGTGGGAGGGATAAAATTCCTCGAGAGGAAGTGGAATTGCCATCCTCAGGGTTGTCTGAACTCACCTGGATCTGAGCAGTTGACTAGCATAAGCTTTGCTCAGAGCCAGGGTGGGGGGGACGACCAGATGACCTTACGATGTCCAGCTAGACTAGAATAACTCTGCAGTTGGCAGACTTGAAAATCCTCACCATAAGTGGTAGAAGGTCTCAGACTTGCCTTAAAAGTTCTGAAAGTACTCGCCATGGGGAAAATACTCAGAAATTTGACTTAGTGCACCATTCTTGAGAGCGTTTCTAGACTACTTACTGCCTGAAGGGTTTGTTTTCTCTTTCTGTATATGATGTCCATTGGAACAGATAATTTCTGTGCGACATAAATATATCACAAGGTGGTACCTATGAGGCATTAATATATTACATAACCTGATTGGTTTAGCTGCTGTCTAAATCTCCTATGTCTTTATTCCTAAGATGCATTTGAGATAGCTTGCAAATTTACTCCATAGAGCTCACTCTGCTGGGACAGAGGTCGGCTCTTCTACATTTTCTTAGAAACACCTCTCTTCTCAAAAAATATGTTTAGGAGTGATTAACCAAAATCTGTTTTCTTCCATTCTTGTTTTGTTTTGATCTGAATAGCATGATTCTGGCAAACTCTTAACTGCATATAGGTCTGTAGCCTGGGGCGTAATGGTTAATTTAACGAAGAGAAATGGATACATCATGCTTTGGTTTGGACTGAATTTTGCCTACTAAGAACTGAGTGAACTGGAGTTTCTTTGCAAAACATCAATTCACAACTACTTGCCAATGAGTGAATAGTGAATATGCATCTCTATGACCTTCTTTTCCACTGAATCTAGTCAAGGATGACTATTTCAATGCATTTTTTCCATGGGAAAAAAACTTGTCTATTTTTTTCTTGAATATTCAGAATTTTTAGTAGCTGTGAAGCACTTTTAGATGCACACTAAAAAGCTGGGATTTTGTTTGGTTTGAGTCCAGTAGGTTTTTTTGTAGCCCCTAAGAATCTTGACTGAAAAAAGGATCGTGTGTTACGCAAAGCATGATATCAAATATAGAACAAATTCCCTTGCGCTTGTGAAGAAATTGTGTTGCTAAAAAGAATGGTAAACTGGGGAGTGAAACAATCAGAATAGCTTGTCTGAATTTACTGAAACCATAAGTAGAAACTCAATCCAGTTAAATGTAGTCCTGAAATTTGGTCCTAAGTCTTCTGGACTTTCTGTCCATTGGAGTATCTTTTCTATACAAGTTATGTGTCTCTTGGCTTCAATACTTCATTTTTTTATAAGCGTTTCCATTCCTTTGGTCATGTTTTTGTGGATTTTCTTATCCTTTTGTGATGCATTTCTTAAAATTTGGGTTTGGGTGATTTTTTTTGTTTGTTTTGTTAGGGTGTAGGGAATGGCTTTGTGGGGTTTTGTTGTCTGGGGTTTGTTTGTTTTTAAGTCTGTGCTCTTAGTTACCACATTATAGTGCACAGAACAAGAGTTATTATTAAAGGTGATAATTAAAATCCTGCTTTGTAGCACATTAGTAGGTTAAGTGCAAGAGATTTATTCAACTTAGCTTTATTTCCTTTTAAGCATTCACAGGTCATAGTGCATGGGGAGGGTGTGCATATAGTAAGATATTTGAAATTAAATTTCTAACTTTCATCTATTGTATTTCAATTATTCTTTCTTTTTATGCTGGTGAGATTCTGAAGGCATGCAGGTGACAGAATTGACATTGCTGCATCCACTTCTGCTATTATTGATGTATCAGTATTACTTAATCAAGGAGGAAAGATGAGATTATATCACAGAGACTTTGGATAAATGTTAGTAAGTCTTGATCCAGATTTCCATGAAAGCAAGTACTTACTCTGTGTTGAGAAAGTGTATTCATTGAATCGTTTGGATAACAAATGAGAGCAAAACAGAATTGTTTGATTGGCAGCAGTAATACTCACGTTTTCAGTATGTGAGTATACTCAAGCATGTTTTGCACCTTATTCTTTTTGTTTAAAAGAAGTTTATTTTGAGTTGTGCTAACGAAAAGTCTCCCTTAAAACTCACCTCATTAATATTGCCTTTGTTAGCAATTAATATCTGCAACTGCTTTAACTAAAGACCTGATTTTTTCATTTTTTTCTCATTTACTTCTGTTACTGCTGCTTTACTTGTGAGGACTTGTGCTGTTCACTGACGTGTACTGTGGAGGACATATCTTCAGTGACATGTGAGATACCTCATCATGTAATACTAGATTTTATTCTCTCTGCTGTCTTTTTCCAGCCAAGTAGTGGAAAACAGTGGAATCTCTGCTTTGAGATGTGTAAGCATCAGTGGTTGTGGTATTTAATAAGGCTTTTTGGTGGATTTTGCTTTCTGCTGTTATCTTGTTGAATGTCAACAGGATTTCCTGGTTAGCAGTGCTCATGCTTTGCTCATTTCTGCAATGCTTGGCCTATATGAAGAAATAAATTCTCAGCTTTGGTATTTCTTTAATGTATTGTGTGAGTTTATAGGATCAGTGCAGTATCATGGTTGTAAGGATCATTGCATCTTCTGAGAAAAAAAATTCTTAGTGTTTGCTATTAACCTCAGCTCCGTTCTTCTAGTTTCATTAGTCTGTTTCAAGCACACAGAACTTTCATTTTGTTCACAATAGCTCTCAACTAAAATTCTGGTCTTGCTGCTCACATTGCCTACCAGGTTGTGTTTATGAGGTAGAATCCACTGTCATTGTAGCATGAGAGTGTACAGAGCCAGTTTCTTCCTTGGGACACTCCATAGATAATGTTTAAAATTCCATTTGCTGTCTTCCCACTCCTAGAGTTTTTCTAGGCTTGACAAGGAGTCTGTCCTCACCAAATACAACATTGGTGTCTCTTGACTGTTCTAGGGATGCTAATAACTTTGTGGATAATGTGCCATCTTCATACTTGACCTATCAATGCCTTGTCTCTGATCACGGAACCACATACTCTGTAATGTGTGCTGCAAACATTTATACGTAGAATGAATGTACATTGATGTCTCCTGTGCCGTGCACTGTATTGAGTTTGATCTAAAAATTGAATGGCTTTGGAGGAGACTGAATCCCAAACTTGTGCGAGGGCCACCATCATGGGAATCTTGCTGGAAATATTACTAATTTGCTTCACTTGGGAAGGGCAGCTGTATCTGCAGTTTCCTGGCTTCTTTCATGTTGCATAATGTTCCACAATGGTATGTAACCTCCATTTTAGTGCTTGTAAATTTAATCTGCATTCAAGGTTTAGCCAAACTGCCCCAAGAGATTATACTATATTCTACGTCTGAATTTCTTAGTTTGTTCTTTTATCAATTGTGTCATGGAAGTTGCTGTGCAAAATGCCACAAATATGCTTTTCCTTAGTGTTTAAGAGAAAGAAATATTTTATATTAAGGTAGATTTTTACACAAAGCAAGTGTCTTGCTGTGTATTGTACTGATGGAGATGTACAATAGGAAAGACAGGTTGGAAAAGATGTGAAATAAGTAGCATTTGAGGTTTACTTTAAAGAGGACATAAAGAATAAGTGGATAACTTAAGAGGAAGAAGAAGAATGAGTAAGGAAAGTGGAGGGCAAAGAATTGAAAAAAAAATGTCAGAGCCAGAATGATTTGTGATACGTTTTGGTAGTTATGATTTTAAAAAAAAATTAAATAATACACTTGGAGAAAAAGCAGATTACTGTGCTTGCAAACCTCAAGATCATTCCCCTTTAAGCTGCTTTTGGAAAAAAAAACTTTCCAGGTGATTAATACCCAACTGTATGCTTCAAATGAGATCAGAAACTGAATCTAATTAAAGAACATTGCAGCCAACAGCATTCAGAAACTGAGAGATTATTTTTATATATTTGGCATAGGATTGTTGGTCTTTTTCCAGACTTGCTGTCTTTTGTTTGTAGTACAAGGTATTGGCTTTCATCCAGTTTGAAACAGAGGGGTCCAAGTTCAATGGCTACTGAAGTCAGCAAAATATTTGTACTAGTGTTAACAGAAGCTCAGTACTGTGTGAACTCTGACTTTCTACTTTTTTGTAGTTTTGACATTTAATTCTCTCTGTGGGGTGTTGATGCTTAAAGGTAGAATAAGGGATGCTGCAAGAGGGTGGTGATATGTAGTAGCATTTAATGCTGGACTTGAAGCTGTATTTCATTGGTGTTGTCAAATATTTTATTTATGCACCTGCATAGTCCTGTGCAGGCACCTGTTTAGTGACAATCTGAGGACTAAACACTGTGGATATTGCATGATTCTCAGTTTGTCTCAAAAGTAATCTGGCTTCTTATATTTTGTGCAGCAGTACTGCAGAGCAGAACAAACTTCTCATACTGTGATTCATTGTGGTCTTACTATGTGTGAGAGCTGGTTATGAATCCATGTGCTCACGTATTGCACAAGTGCCACCCCCTACCACCCCTGAGACATGTAGGTATTTCTGGATAGGATGCTGCAGAGTTTGAAAACAGGATGAGTAAGATAATTCTCAAATTTCTAGGTTTCTATTTATTTTTCTAAGCAGTTCTCAAAAAACTTTGGTCAAGCTGTCTTCTCAAACTTAAGCTGTCTGGATCTTAGAATAAAATTTAAATTTATTGTGCTTCTTTTGTCTTGTTGCTTTTTTTCCCAACAGATATTTTGGTTTTACTCTTGTATTTGTGTGAATGACAGTTGTAAAAATGCAGAAACACATTCAAACTAGCACTGAAAACAGGTATTGCAAGCAGGAGCTTGCAATTCAGTAGAATTCCTTGCGTTATTTTTAGATGCTTTATTTAATTTTATTTTACCTAGTGCAAATGTTCTCTGTAGTCAAGAAAGCACAGCTTCTACTATAATTATTTATTCCGTATTTTTACATGGAATATGAGAAGTTGCCTTCAGTGTAAGAAACCAAGAACACAGTGCTTTAGCTGCTTTTACATTAGAGTCTTCTGATAAACTGCTTATTTCTGCATTTTGCATTTTAAGTGTCAAATATGGCAGTTCATTAGAACACTTTGCCTTTAGGGAAAAAATAATGTTTTATGTGGAATATGCACCATTTCTGTGTTCAGTGAAATGCTCCTCACTAGAGTTTTGTTAAGTGTAATTTCTCAGAAAAAAATAGATCCGGTGAGAAGCAATATCTACTTTTTCTGGAAGACTGAGCTGTTTAAATTCCTTCAAGTTGACAATTTATCTTCTATTTGGAAATGTTGTAAAAAGTTTGTGGAATCTCTTCTCTGCAAGGCACCACGTATTTCTACATCAGAATTCTCTCAGTCACTATAAATTTCCCCTAAAATTATAATGGCCCCGTTTTGCTTTGCTGTCGTATTTCTTATTATAGGTAGAATTGTTTTCTGTTGTCTTAACTAATGCATGGAAATGTTAATCAATAATGATGCAGTTCTGGTAATGGATGAGTAACAAAGAAATGGTTAGCTGGCATTAAAACTCATTCTGGGGACACACAGACTTAACAGAAATGTTAATGTTAAAAAAGAAGTAAAGGGAAAAAGCAAGAATTTTGGAAGATCTCTGGTTGTGTGAAAAATCTTGTATAATCAAAATGTGTTTAAATTCTAAATTAGAGAGGTTATTTTGAAGGGCCTAGGAAGAAGCTAACCCAGAGAAGTCAAGAGGGATAGACCATAGCAGTTGGAGTGTGAAAGTATCTTGCAACACTGTGGCGTTGGCCTTCTCCATTGAAAGCAGTCACTTTGTTTGCCTAAAAGAAGGAAAACTATGCTTCTCTTTGTAGTTTCTACTGTGGTATTTGAGGTTACTAAAGAGAAGACCAAAATATTGAACAGGGATGATTATCATACATTTTGAGTATTCTTGTGAGTGAATTTTAGAAACATGTGGTTAAGCCTCTAATAAAGATACAGAGGATTAAGCTGGTAAGAGACAGAGGTTCTTTGAACATAATAACTGGGAAAACTAGTTTGCATACTGGAGTTTACTTGCCAGAAGTGTCTTAAAGCATTTAGGTCCTTCTTTTACTGTGCGTGGGCTTGTGGGGGTTGTGGGTTTTGATGGGGCTTTTTAACATTAGTGATTATCAGAGAGAACTAAAAGAAATCACATGCCTTAAATTTATTTGTATTAACAAAGCAAAGCACTAAGGGCAGACAGGAGTTGATTCAATTTTGATAACAACAAAATTGCATTTCTTTGAATATCAAAGCTGTCATTTCTAAGTCAATGTTTACAAGTCTATTGCTTTTGTTAATCAGCTCTAGGAAACTTATTGCCCTTTCTGCTGTTCAGTTTCAGTTGCTAGCTTCATACATCTGTGAATTCTTATTATTTGTAAACTCATGTATATATTTTCATTATAATTTGCATTTATTGCAAATACAAGTGCTTTCTAAGTCCTTGTTCTGCTTATGTTTTCAGACTTTGAGTAAGAAGCAAAGAGTAATTTGATACTTTAGTCTGGGTGTGATTATGTGATAGAGAAGGTTGTTTGGTGCTCCTTACGTCCTGAGCTGCCTCCAGAGGTTTGTCCATTGGCAGGTATACAGCATGT
Organism: Chloebia gouldiae; assembly: GCA_003676055.1. Taxonomy (NCBI): domain Eukaryota; kingdom Metazoa; phylum Chordata; class Aves; order Passeriformes; family Passeridae; genus Chloebia; species Chloebia gouldiae. Next base: position 1,412,792 of record QUSF01000038.1, read on the forward strand.
CCTCAAATTCAAATCCCTTTCTCCTTGTCACATCAAACTGTGCGTTACAGTGCTTCTTCTTCAGTGAATATTTGTGATTATTTCTCCAGAAAATTATTGTGATTATTTCTCCAGATATCAGTTAGACTCATATTGTTTTCTTAACCTGCGTTAAGGAGAATTGTTCCAAATAGTTGTGCTTTATCATTACTTTGGTGCTCATTCAACATTACCTTTGGTTTTGCAGCTGAATATACTGTTGCAATTAGCAATACTTTCTGCTTTAATTATATCTGCTACGGGTGTATATTTTTGTAAGTCATCAAAGTATATGCAGTTTATACTGATTATAAATCCAGTATTTCCATTTTTGGTTTATTCTCAGAATGATTTGGCATTCTTTGAAGTCCTAACTCCCTAGGTGAGACTATCTCCTTACTGTTTATATACTCTTTCTTAGAAAATTCCAGTTGATTTGCCAGTATAAAGAGTGAGCACTAGTAGGAGTAGTACCATTCATTCTGCATAATAGGCTTTCTTATATAAGGAAATGACAATTTACAATGTTATTCCAGCCATGACAATATTGAATAAATTTTTAAATGTTATTTTTCAGTAGAGGCAACACAGTTGTAAATCTGACTACAGCTATCTGTTCATTTCTCCAACTAACTTCTGAAGGATTTTCACTGCTGAAGTTTAAAGGTGCTTTATTTCTATTGAAAGCAGTTAGCAGTAGAAATGGATCCTGTCCCAGGGATGGCACATCTTTCCCGTGGGCTGGGCTCAGTCCTTCATGTACAGTTCTGTCAGCTAACGCTATCCATTATTGTTTTGGATTAACTTGTTGGTGTCAAGCTAATACATATTTATTGAAAGCAAGTTTTGAATGAAATGGAGGAAAAGTAACATTTCTTTTGAGTTTTTAAGACCTGATTTTTTTTTCTAAGCATAACAGAGGAATGCTGTGGGCTGCAACTACTGCCACAAACACCATTGGTTTTATAGAACTTGCATTTCCATTTAGATGCAGGTGTTTAACAGATCCTCATTGAGTCTGCTAACACTTTCTTTGGAAGACATCAGTTTGGGGTCAGGATTGTTTGTGATTCTGGTGTGGTGTCTTTTGGGGTCAGTTTGTTTGTTTGTTTTGAATTACCACCTTTATTTTTAAAATTTCTAGTGCGGGGAAAAAAAATAGTTCAGGAAATGGAATTACAAAATTGCAATAGCTTTGCTATCTACCCAAAGGGCATTATTATCTTTCTTGACTGTAGCTGTCTCAAGTGATATAGCCCATTTTTCTGGTTATTTGGTCCTCAAAATGGAAAATCTTTGGCAAATCTGTAGAGAATACTGTGCCTGCAATATGCGTATCAATGAATGGATATTTCTTAAAACTGGTATCTGTGACTGTCTTTTTGTGTGTGACTTTTTTTTAATCCAGGTTAGTTCCAGGCTGTTACATTATTCATTAGGCTATAATGTGGGTGAGACAGGTTGCCCCACTGTGTAGTACATAAAATGTGGATCACCAGTATGCTGGGAAGTGTAGCAAGACTGATTTAGAAAATAGAATGGATTTTAAATAAAGTTCAGTTTTAGGTAAAAGGTCAGGCTCTTGTTCACTTTTTTATTTGTAGCAGTTCATCCATATACAGTACTGTGCATATTGTATGTGTTAGTTAATCTCATTTTTTAATCTACTATAACTGCCCTTTTGATTCTTGAAAATCCTTTTGGGTATTTTGCATTCCAATATCGATCCCTGTCTGACTGCTTCAGCTGGGTAATCATTTTTCTTGTTTACCCCTAATCCTTTTAATATTTCCTTCCTGCTGCTGTATAACAGAATAGTATGCCTATTGTTTGGAATGTATCACAATGATGACTGTAAGACTGTGCAATAAAAGTGACTGTGTTTTAGCCTAGATTTCACAAAAATTGTTTACAGTGAAACAAACTGCAAAGCTGAACGCATGCCTTCAAAGTATCTGTGCCAACTGTAGTGCATTGCTTTGTTTAGTCACGCAAAATATTAATCTTTGTAAACCATATCCTATTCAGAACTTCTCAGAAAAATGAAATATGAAGCTTGCTATTCCAAAGTGCTTCTTATTCTGTGTTCTTTGTATGGACCTAACAGAAAAAACATGTTATTCCCTCAATATCTGTGTATATATGCATATGTATTAAAAGTTTGGCTTTAAAGAATCAACTGTAGAACCGTTTAAATATCTCAATGGAAACATTTGGACCTGAGAAATACCAAATTCTCTTTAGCCATCTTCAATAAAGCATTCTGCCCTTGTTTCTATGGTGACTGAGTAACAGCATCATATGAAGTTCTGATAAAATGATAAAAATTCCTCCCTGAAATGGTTTCCTCAGAAGCATGGATCTGTTCCATTTCACTTGAAGAATGAGAAGACCCTACCATCCATGTCAGGGATTTTCTTCTCATTTTCTCCCACACCAGGTTATATCCCAACATCCTTTCACTGTACTAACCAATGTTTTAACTGTTCTGCTTTTCTCATTAAATCAGCTTGGCATGTGCTTTCTCTGCATGTCAAAGCAGAGCATGCAAACATAATGAAAGAAAAGAATTTGATACAGAGGTGAAAGCAAAGTGTTTAATTTTTCTTAAGGAGCCTTTTTTATTTCCATGCTGCTTTGGTATTAACAAAGATGGTGAGGGTTGGTTTGGCTTGGTTGGTTTGTGTTACAACTGATCTACTTTAAAAAAATAAATGGAAAGTTCCTGAGATCTAGCCTTCCTATATTCAGTGACTGTCTTAATAAAAACATATCTAACTAGTACCCAGTTTGAGTATTGCATAAACCTTTCAGGAAGGTACAGAAGCTGCCTTCTCTCAAAGAAAGCATTGGTTGCAGTGTAAGTGCTTCAGTAACTTGCTATTTTACCTCCACTTCCCCTTAATAACTTTTTACAGTCATGGGAAGTATAATTTTAAAAATACATTGTACTTTTTGATATGGAGAAACTTTGTAACAAAGTTCTGGGTTTATGGCTGTTGCTTTATTACAGACACTTTCTAAAGTTAATGGAAAGAAAAAAAACCCAAATCCATATTTTGATTTCTTCTTATTATTATATCCTTTGAAGGTTGTTCTCCTCCTCCTCATGCGCTTTATAACAAGTATGCTGTGCTTGCAATGAAAAGTTAGTTTGAATATTGTTATGCCTCAGCTTCTGAGATGCTCTTCTTCCCTCTGCACTTCTGAGATGAAAGTGAGAAATTTTTTTGAGACATCCTAACTTTTTAAGTGAATGATCCCTGCTTTACTTAATGATAAAGCACACCATGCATTGTATCTTATTTACCTATTATTTTTCAATTATTATTTTTGTAACTTAGGTTATTCTTAATAATTGTAAGGTGTACTCTCTCATGTACTCTGTCATTGCTCAATAACAGCAAGTTCTTCTTCCAGTCTCTTAACAAAGTAAAAGTTAGCCTGGACCTTCAGGCCTACAGAAAGTAAAGTTTGTCTTGAAATGAAAACCTTCTGCCAGTAGTAATTTATATCTAGAAATAATCCTGTCACTGGTAAACTGAAGAACTTTATTTGAAATTATCTCCACAGCTGCCTTTTAAAGTATTATTAAGTTTGTTTCCAAGGCTAGAAGTCTTATTTGGAATTCATCAGAATGTTAGTTTTCCTGTCTGGGTTGTGTTCCGTTTATTAAGAATGTTGTATTTCTATCTACATTTCCAAATTTCTTAAGAAAATTGCCTGTCTCAGAATAGATAGTTTGCAAAAGCTTGATTGATCCAGACTCTTCCTTTATCTCTGTAGAGATTCTTTGTTGGCTCAGGCTGATGAGATGTCAGGGATACCAGAATGCTTCCAGCTTCGGTAGTGTTTGATGAAAAGCTATAAAGAGAATGTGTCGCACAGAGAAACCTCCTCAGAAAACCAGCCAATTTTCTGTTCTTTGTGTTGCTATTTGAAATGCTGCTTTTCTGAACATAAAGGCAGCACTCACAGCCAGCTATGTCTTCCTTAGTGAATTGTAGGTTTCAGTTCAAACTTTTATCAGAATGCATCCCTGAAAACTGATTGCTCTCCTTATTAATGATTGGGGTATTTTTTTTAAAGGACATATTGAAATGAGATTGAGTTTTATGCTGTAGGAATTTTACTGTCTCTAGAGGCAGTTAAGGTTCTAGGAAATGCTTCTTGCAAAGGAATTTGCACTATGGGTGAGAACAATGTGACACATGTATCTTGTGTAATCTGTTTGTTAAAATGCCCTATTATTCAGGAATATGTATGTATTTGGTTCATAGTAAATCCTATATATAGTCCCATTTATAGTTCTCCCTTTCCTCAAAAGCCTAATTCTTTAGGTTCACCACAGTGCTTTGAAAAATGAAGTTCTTCTATTTCTGGACACACATAATATTTATTTGGTTATATTCTATTTATTATAAAAATGGAGTTTTAAGTCCTGATGCATTGTTTGACTGTGAAGATGTTGGTCAGGATGAACCTGATTTGTGTAATAGGTTAGCTTAAAACATCCAGGGGACAGGTTACATGAATAATAAATAAATTTACATGAATATTAATAGGAAGTTATTAGTAGGGTTTTGTCTTTTTATTTTTTGGGACTTTTTTGGTTGTGGTGGTTGTGGGTTTGTTTGTGCATGTGTCTATGTGGAGGCAGGGTTTTCCTCTTCTGTTCAATGTCTGCTTGTTACCCTTCTACCCTTCCCCCCACCCCTCGTCGTTTCCCTGATCCCTTCCCCCATACCCGGCTGCCGTGTTTCCCGGGCTTTTCCCTGCCCCTCTCCCTTCCGGGTTTCCCCCCGCCCGTTCCCTGCCTCCTCTGAGATTCGGTATGAAATCTGTGTTCGCCCATCCCGAGGGGTCTTGGGAGCCGTGCCGGAATAAAACCACCTTGTTCCCCTCCCAAGTCCCGTGTCGCTTCTGTCCCTCCACGTGCCTGAACTGAACTTGCACAGCCAGAAGGGGGAACGGCTGAACTTCCCCTCCTCTCCTGCCGTTAAATCTCCCGCCGCTCCAGGAGAAGACGGGCGGGGCAGGCACCGCAAGATGTCTATGTGACAAAAAGGCAGTAGGCTCTTGTGAATCTTCTTTGGTCTGCTGAGAAACTGCTTTGAAGCAGTCTCTCTGGTGTGTAAAAGGGGCAAAGTAGCAGAAATAGCACTGGTGAGTGATTTTACAGGGTGTTTTTGTGACTATCGCTTGGCATTACCCTGCTATCTGTCTTTTGAGGCTGTTGGTGTATTTTTAATTATTTTGTTCTTACATGGGTCTTTTATATTCCTTTGTAAAGAGTGGAAGTCTTTGTTAATAAAGGAAAAAAGAGCTATCAAACAGTTCTTGTTTGATGAAATCTTAAATAGCTGTATATATTGGAATTAAATCAGGAATTCTGCTAAAGCAGTGACATTTATGGCTGTATTAATGCTTATAACTTATTTTGAGAACAAATTACATTTCAATGCTTTCCTTGATGAAGTAATGAAAAGGTAGAACTAGTTTAGTTTACCAGTAATGAATCTCTGTGGTTAGAGAAGATTTTGTCATTTGCTGAGATAACAAAAAGAAAAACATTGAGACTTTTCTGAATGATTGCATAGAAATAATGTCTTTTATGCAAACTTGGTGTCAAAATGAGGAGCCCACATCATGTTTCACTGAAATGCAATAAAACTGAACTCCCATCTTCTTCCATTTCAGTGAATTCTGGACTTGGAGACCAATTACACTAGCATGATGCTAGTTGATTAAAGCTTTAATTAACAAGTAGTAATGCTACACCTGGAGCTGCTGCATTCTCATGTTTTAGATAAAGATGATGTTCAAGGAAACACTTTATATACTGCTGACCACACATCTTTTTAGCCAGTAGCTGTTTTCCATAAAATAAAAACTACATTTAAATCAAGAAACAAATTGTGACATAGTCTTCAAAATTTTCTTAACCTACTTTTGACACTTCTGTGGGCTAGAATTTGGGAAACAGAAAGATAATTGTCCGTTGGTTGATCCAGCCTGGGTGAATATGTTTGACTTTTCTGTTGCTCAGTTGCATTTGTGTATTGGGAGAGGAATGTTTCAACATGTACATAGTTTGAGCATAAAATTTACATGAGTATTAATAGGAAGTTATTAGTATGGTTTTGTCTCTTTATTTTTTGGGACTCTGAAGTACAAAAGTAACAGTGACACTGGATTGAGAAGAAAATTTTTGGTTTATAAATACCTACTGGTGTTATATTACCTGGTATTACAATATAAACACATATTTTGCAAAGTGGTGATTATGTTTGAATCATTTTCTCTGGAAGTGGTGCTGGCTTTATGTAAGAGTCCTGTCATAGTCTGTAACCTTTAAATCCATTGAGCACAATACTCTAACGTGGATAAGACTATCAGAAATAATTGCAAAATGCTGAGTGAATATTTCATACAAAAACACTTGTCATGGTTCTCTGTTTTAAATTTTTCTCTTCTATTGCTTGCGATGCTTCTTACATGTTGATAGTGACATGTCCTTGTTTTTCATATAATTGCTAGGTGTCTTATGAGCTCCAACAGTAGAGGCTTGGCATTGGTCTTCAAACATGATACATCTAGAGTCCTGAATAGTCTGAATTCAAACAGTTTGATGCGCATTTCTGATAACCTTGCCTTTTGGAAAGTTAATCAATTGGTCAAAAATAGTTTTTATTGTATTCGACCAATTTCATTGCTCAAATTTTATTTGTATTGAATTATCTAAGCAGTCCTTAAGGAAATTCTTATCTTCATATAGATACATGTATGTGTGTAAATGCAGTCAAGTGAAAAAGAGCAGGTCAACTTTTTAAAATACTTATAATCCAGAGTATTTTCATGAGAGAGATTGCATGAGGATGGGATAATCTATTAGTCATGGAAATTGGAAGATCACTGGATGCATAATGCTAGGTTACATAAAGTAATGAACAGTGGGAATTTAAGGGTCATCATGAGTACAAGTGGTCTATCAAGAGCCTATTATGAGTATGTACTTTACAGGCTGCTACTGCAACAGTTTTATTGCTTCTCTGTGCATGTTGAGCAAACATGCAGTAGAAAATGAAAATAATTTTAAAAGCTAGAGTGTCAAGCCTTTTACTGCATGCATAAACTAAAGGCTATCAATACAATACTGACACTAGTATGTTATGTATTATTTATACAGCTCTCTGCAGTGAGCTTCTTAGCCAGTAATGTTCTGTCTGAACAATGTGTTTAATAAAGCACATAAGGACCTAAACATAAGGGTAGGTTTGAAAAAAAGCATTGGTCTTAAAAATGTTATTTAAAGTTCTAGGCAAAATACATATCTAGTCAAGGCTGTTTTAATGATAAATGGAAATAGTAGGATTTTTAACTGTAAGAGCTATAGTGCTATCTAGTAGCACATTTAGGTTAGTAATCTTTGATGGTTGTAAGACAAAAAGTACTTGTACATGAAGGAATCATAGAATATCCTGAGTTAGAAGGGATGCATAAGGATCATCAACAAACCTCATCATCACCATAGTTAAACCTCTTCTCTTGGTATTCAAGCTGCTGAAGTATGTAGGAACACCACTTCTAATTTGAACATTGGGAGTGTGTACAGGAAAAATCCTCTTCTGCCAAAGTATTCAAGTATGTTAGCTGTTGAACTTTTAACTTGCTTTTTGAACATGTGAGAGCTCAGTTCAGGCTAATAAATGAAGCAATTTAAATCAGTCCATAATGGAAGGTCTTAGGAAAACTGAAGAAAGAGGTGTGAACATGATATGACAAGTTGTTTCTTTACATCCTGGCCAAATGTAAGTTCACAGCTCTGCTTGAGGCTGTGTGGGTTCAGCCATCACGCAAATAGAACAGATTTTGTAAAATATTTCCTAGAATCTTGCAAATAACTATAGTATTTAAAGGGTATTTGGTAATTTTTTGCTAATCAGTTCAGCAGCAGCTGTTTCCTTTTCTTTTTTATTGTTTTGGGGGGAGGGAGAGGGTGCTTTTATTTGAGTTTATCTTCACAATTTCAGTGTTTTACTGATGTGTATGGCATGATGATTTTTCTCTCTCTTTCAGAAGAGAAACCTGATTGCTCCAAGGCTCGCTGTGAGGTCCAGTTTTCTCCTCGATGTCCAGAAGATTCCATCTTGATTGAAGGCTATGCACCTCCTGGTGAATGCTGTCCACTCCCAAGCCGTTGTGTGTGTAATCCTGCAGGCTGCTTGAGGAAGGTTTGCCAACCTGGCTATTTGAATATACTGGTTTCTAAGGCATCAGGGAAGCCAGGGGAATGCTGTGATCTCTATGAATGCAAGCCAGGTAAAAGTAGATACAATTTCCCATTTTTCAATTTTTTCTGTCTTACAAGCAAAATAATCGATATAATTGCATCCAGTAAAGCCTATAGAGCCTCTAAATTCTTCTGATTATTCTTGAAAGCTAATTTTTATATGTAGTCAATACCCATAAAAAAACAAGATAAAAATATTATGGTAAATTTGACTTTCTTTATTCTTTAGACATTAATTTAAACCAAGTAGCAAGGGAAAAGTAACCTAGTGAGAACATTGCATTTCCGTGAATGCTACTAGTGCAAGTGACATGCTTTATATACTGATTAGATTATACATTGGTTTTTCTTGGTAGGAATACATTGTGTATGGACAGGGAATTAGGACTTTTGTTTTAAGTTCTCTCTAGATTATCAGGTATTGACCCTTAAAAACTGCGGAGCAGAAGGATTATGGAGGGGTATACTAAAGAACTGTACATTTTCAGTATTTACTCATCTTCCATTTCATGAGAACACAAATCAGCATTTCTTGTGATCAATTATTCCAAGTGAAGTGGAAGATGAAGTTCACTCTTTGATCCAGGCTTTGGTAAAATAAATAGTCAAAACAGAGGACTGAAAGCAAGCATATAAAATGGTATAATCCAAAACATTATATGCAAACAGTGCTATATTTCAAGTGTGCTTAAACAGTGCCTTTCCTATGCTTGTTTAACATTTTCTTAAATCTTCCACAGAAGATTTTTCAGTCTTTGTATCTTCTAGTGATTCTTCCTGTGTTTTTTCCCTAATATTCAGTGCAAATCTGTGTGGAAATTTAAACAAACTTTTTTGTACCCTGTTCTGAGTAGTCGGTGAACAAATCTTTACTATAATTTTTTGCCCTGGAACGTTATGTCAGCCACGGGCTTCTTTCATCTAGAGTTAGCTGTAATTTCTTGTGACATGGTCTTTTTTGACTCTTTATTGGTTATGTTTCCTTTCTATAAATTTTTTTAGTTAATACACACTTTAACCTGTGTATCCAAAAGCAGACTTAAGATTTTGGGAGAGTCTTCATCAGCACTAAATACTTTAGAATAATTGCCTTCTGTTTTTCACGCAAAACTTTACATAAGATTTTAATGGTTTTGCAAGAGATATTTCTAGTTGGTGAACTGCTATGATGACAGGATCTTTCTGTAGTATGACTGCTACTGAACCATTATATTTGTACATTTTAATTCCTGCTATATACTTCAATTATGCCTTTACTGAATTTTGTCTTGCTGACTTTGGATTATTTATCATTTTCAAAAGAAATTTTAACTCTGATCATGTCTTCCCAAATACTATTTGAATTCCCATCTTGTAGTCAGCAAATAAGTCTGTCCAGACTTGCCCATGGAAATTACTTCTTGAAAGCTGTTCTCAACTTGCTCGTTTTACAGAATCTTCAAATTGAATATGATCCTCTATCACATTAGTGAATTTATGTAACTGTATTGTTTTCTGAAGAGGTTTGTATTTTTTGCTTAGGGAGTTGTAAGACGTGAAGGGTACATGGGACTGGAAAAATGAAGGTGTGTGTTAGGAGGGTAGAAGAGCAGAGGCTTGGAAGCGATTGGGGAAGGAAAGAAACTAACAGGATTTAAGGGAAATGTAGAGCTTTGCAAATGGGGCTTAGAAATTGAGAGACCTGATAATAAACCCTGCATCTTCAGAGGCTGATTTGGTATCCTGAAGAATTGTAGACAAGAAGAGTTAGAGAGGAACTGACCTATGTGAATTGCTACTGAAATGCCATATTGCTAGAAAAATATGTGTAATGGGCATAGAAAAGCCTGGGAGGTTGGTCTTCACGCAGAAACTCTTGTGGGGCTGATGTCATCAGTTTTACTGAATGTATCAGCAAATCTATGGAGTTAACATGTTGAACAGAGAAAAATATGTTTGCACTATTTGCCACAGACCTAAAAAATTTAGTTCTGGGAGCAATGCATCCAGAACACTCTGCACCTCCATGTCTGTTTAACCAGCCTCAATAGGGGTTTTGCACCAGCAAGGGCTTTCTGGTGGAAATAAAGCTGGGAGGACTACTTCCTATGACAGCAGTGCTGCTTTATGCCAAGATAAAGCACTTGTGCAATTAAAGCATAAATTGTGTTTATTTCTGTTCCTTAAAAAAGATATCACTGCTCTCTAGTTAATTCTGGCATTTGAGTTGGGAGCCTTCTGCTGAGAACTGCATATGTTCAAGTACTGTGATTGGCAATGGAGTTAGTGAAAGAAAAATAGAAAGTGTTTCCTCAACACTAAATCCTAGAAGAAAATTAAAATAATTCGTTTTGGGATCCACTTCCTCTTCTACCCTTTTTACTTCAGGAATAAAATTGAAGGCATTGGTGTTCAGTTAAAATGAATACTGAAGAAACTTTATAGCTTAGTCATATATGTCTATTAACTTCCAGATTCATTTGCTTTAAATGTTCTTATCTGTTGTTTCACCAAGTATCTCATCACAGTTGTGTCACCTACTGAGAACAAGTGTGTCGTGCTCATTGTTTTACTGTGGTTGCAAAGGTCAGAGATGAGAGAACCCTGGTTTTGTTCCAGAAGATGCCTCTTTTATTCCTACAAGATGTATGTAACTGTCCATTCACAAGTAGGGAATTTAGTCAATGTGCACTGAATTTAGTTTTAAGCTGGGGATTACATTTCTCAATATGTATTTTCAATTTTTTTTTTTCTTAAAGATTTTGCTGAAGTGTTGGTAGGAACTTTAGCTGTCACTTCTGAATAAAGCAAGCTAAATAATTTACTTTGCCAGTTGTCCAACAGATGTTTGTTGTACCTTTTGATAACTTTTGTTGTTACATATGGTGCAATGGAGTGTGTAATCTTTTTAGTTTCTGACATCTTTGGGAAAGCATTGGGAAATATCTGTCATGATAGACAAAACCTGTGTTGAAAAGACTACTCATTTGTCATTTTTTCAGAAGTCTTTTTAGCAGAGCTTTCATTCACTCTTCTCCAGCATGGCCTGAAAATTACTCTTTTTTCCCTCTACCAAATACTGGTTTAAACACGATTGTAAAGAAAATGTTATTGTTTGCCTTACTTCTTTGGGGAATTCTGTGCAATCAGGGCTTGATGGAAAGTCCGAGACCAGCAGCTAATTTAGTAGGTAATGTGTAATGACACACAGTGAAGGAGCTTGTGCTCCACCCTGATCCAGCTTCAGCACTGAAAATCAGATCTGGAGTTTATACAGCCTTGCACTAAGGACAAGGGTCAGCAAAATCAAGTTTTTATACAGAGCTTAGAGAAATAGAATTCTATAATGTTTTTCTTTTGTCCTCTGTTACTTATGGAATAGTACTTACATTGTTTTATTGGATGATTTCTTAGAATCTTATGTTGACAGAATTTGAGATAGGAGTGGGAAAGGATTGGACAAAAAAAGTGAGGAAGGATTACAGATACATTTCTAATGAAGCTGGAAAAATGGCTTTTAAGTTGGCAGTGAAGGTAGGGGAGGGGAAAAAAAATCAGCAAATCTGGAGATCCATGTTGGGAAATACCTGGGATAGGACAGTTAAGAAAGTGGCTCAGGCACTGATATAGCTGCCTTGAAGGTCCAGCAATGCTGTGGTTGTATGTAATATATTTTGAAGTGTCATGGAATGTAAAAAGGATAAAGCCTTGTCATGGAGAGATACTTCTTTTCTACTTCCCCCATGGCAGACAATGTGACTGCTATAATCATGCGTAGTTCTGTTGCACTGTTCATGAATTGAAATGCATCTGAACTGAAAGCACAGGATGTCATGTGATGCTTCCATGCTGTAAAAGCAGACTGTATATCCTTGTACTGAACCCTCAGAAATTTGCAACTTTTGAAGCCTTAGCCTGTGCTGAGCCCCTATTTCATCAGAAATGGAAATACTGACTTGCTCCTTGCCCATTAGATGCATAGGTATTTATTTTGATCTTGCCCTAAACTGTACATTGTATTAGTTGAAGAGCCAGCCATTTTATTAGCCTGAAATATGTCAGGGTGAAACTTAAAACATTTAATATACTTTGCTAACTTCCTCTACTAGAAAGTTTTATTCACCTGGTTTCATTACCAGTTTCAGAACCTTTGGTTTTGTAGTCTACAAAGGAGGTAGCATGACTGCAGATATGTCAGGGTCTGCAACCATGGGAGGGTTTCTGTTACATTCCTGTAGAAAAGTGGTAACTCTCAGATGCTTCTGTATACAAAGTGTATGTGAAAATTCTTGAAGACTTGTAAGCAAAGGTTGATTGGGTGAATCTTCACTGATAGGAAACTAGAATATATTTATGAGTTCTTGAAGAACGCAGATTTGTCAAACTGTATTGCAAGCTTAAAGTTTCTGTGATAGACCAAAAAGGGTTTAGAATAAGATATATAATGCCAGCTGTTATTCTATATATCAATAAAATGTTCATGACGTGTGCATGTATTAATTATTGGAGTCACAGTAAAAAGAAAACTGAACGGTCAGTGGCAAATGTTTGCTGTCTTATTTTTCAGCATAGTAGTGCAGCTAATCTGGGAGATACCTCTTAAAGAAATGAAGAATCCAATTACAGGCTGTTCTGTAACCTCAGAACATTTTCAGCTTACTTATAAGTTTCTGTCAATACTTTTTCCAGATTGAGAAACCTGTTTAAATCTGAAAGAACGTAGGAACTTTTTTTCCTTTTTCAAATATTTTTCATTTCTTATCTGTCTTCATCTCTCTCCTGTGAGGAAACTATGGGAGAGATGGGGAAGGCTCAGGGAAGATCTTCAATACACCTGAAGGGGGTGTAAAAGCACAGCCAGGTTCTTTTCAGTGATGCCCAGTCATAGGACCAGAGAGGCAAGAGGCACAAATAGAAGCACAGGAGATTCCCTCTGAACATCAGGAAGCACTTTTTCACAATGAGGTTGACTGGGCACTGACACAGTTTTCCCAGAGAGGTAGTGGAGTCTCCATCCATGGAAATACTGAAAAGCCACCTGGGCATAATCCTGGGCAGCCAGATCAACAGGGCCTGGCTAAGGAGCCTCTAGGAGGTCCTGTCCTACCTCAGCTGTTTTATGATTCATCTAATAATGTAATAATAAATAGAAAAAAAATCTGTTTGCGTAGTCTTAACTTGGGGTTTGTTTGTCATGTTTTTTATGTTTGTACTTGATTTAAAAAAGACAGTCTGGGCTGCCTTTCAGTATTAGTGAGCCATGTACTATCACACTGTAACCACTGCAATATGAAGAGCAGATGTAATTCTGAGACTGATGTCTCATGATGACAGAGTCAGTTATTGCTATGTACCACTGAGGATCAAGCTTGGAAAATGTAGGACCAGAAGAAGAAAAATGGCACTTTAAAGGTTATGAGTTCTTGCAAGAAATGTGGGTAGGATTGTCAAGATGCTTTAGTAGTTCTGTAAGCCGCTGTGATAGTGAAGTGAATATTGCAGTGAAATTTAATCAGTAATCAGGGATATTGTACTGCATAATTTACAGTCTGATAACATTCTGCTCATCCTGTTTGCTCAGTCAGAAAGTAGCTCATTTCTTAAAGAGGGAACCGTTTTTTCTGCATTTTCTAAGTATAATTATGAAAAGGCATAGTAGATACATATTACCTTACCTGGTAGTGTTTGTTACATGGAAGACTTAGGACCAAATAAGAGCAAAATGTGTTTCAGCTTTCCTGAGTATAACTTAGAACATTAAATATATATTTACCCTAGTTTGGGTTTTTATTCCTTTGCATTTCTAGACATTTGTTGCTTTCTAAAAGCTGTCAGTCAGTCTTTCTTGTTAAGTAGAATGCTTCATCTCACTAATGCAGAAAGATTTGTTAACTTGTATTTAATTTTTGCCATCTATAAATATACTAACAAGACAACCTAATAAAATAGAATTTCAAAAATGTACTTTACCCATGCACATATATATCTGTAGTGTATCTCTTTTTTTTCTATAACCCAATATTTTGCTGTTTAAACAGACTTTAATAGTTAAAAAATAAACAATGGATTTTTTACTGCTTTAAAAGCTGTAGGGAATATATATTCTTCCATAACTAGGGTACTTCTATTAACTAATTTTTTTATTAATTATTATCAGTTCAGTTGTTTCCTGATAATTTTTAAAAGTGAATCTTAAAGAGAAAGGGAGGCTTTTTGTAATTTTACCTAGCAGGCATGCATTCATTGGATAATTTTTGTGACTTAAAAGGCTGATGCAATAAGTGGTTGCTTACAAGGAAGTAATTTGCAGAAAGCTTCTAAAGCATGAGTAAAAGAAATGTTCTTCTTCCCTTCCTCCATAGTGTTCAGTGTGGATTGCAGCACAGTCGAATGTCCTCCTGTTCAGCAAGTTGTTTGCCCCCTGGATAGCTATGAAACCCAAGTCAGGCTGACGGCCGATGGCTGCTGCACCCTGCCCACAAGGTTGGTGTCTTGATGGCTCAGTAACTTTTCACTTGTTCTTGACAATTCAAGTACTGTAAATACAGGGTAATAATGCATACTTCTGTGACAATAAATGCTGATACTGAATAAAAGCTACATGAAGTAGGTTATATCAGTCTGATGGAAACAGAATCTTGTCTTTTTAAAGCAGAAAAATGGTCTTCATGGTACAGATGCATGAAGTTGGTTTCTGCTAAAATTATTTGAGGAGTTTGTGTCTCTAGGTTGACTTTCAGTTAATGCAATTAATTTTGCAAAATGAACTTTTGAAGGTGTTTGATGGTAAGGAGTTAAGTGATGGACATGACAGAAGACATGCTAGAAAAAATCTCATCTAGTTAAGAGAAAAGAAATCTAATTTTTTCTATGACCACTTTAAAAAGTGAACGATGGAACTCTCTGGAGCTGTAGGGGATCAAAAATTTCAAGTTCTTGCTTGCATTTTTACTTCTGTTGTTGTTCAAGTAGGTATAACTTCCTGTGATTAAAAAAAAAAGACATGTTTAGAGTTGATTTGTTCCACAGTTATGTGCCACTATTTGAGTTTGTGTTTTTACAACAAATTTCCCAAAACCTGATTCACGAATATACCAAATAAATATATATTCAAGCAAAAATTAACATAAATGAAAAGACTTTACACCAGAAAGAAATTTTTTCTTGTAGCTAGTCGGCTTACTTAGTGGAAGATCATTAAAGCCATAGAATATTGTCATATTCTCAGCCCCTTGTGTAAAGTAGTAAAAAACTTGCAAAGAATTCAGGAAGTCAAAGATGGCAAAGATTATATAATCAAGGTTGTTGTCTTTTAGGTACCCTTTGGGTGCACTTGTAGTGTGGCATCTTCTCAGTATCCTCCCTTTATTCTTTGGCATATTTTCTGTAAACTTCGTAGGAATTGCAGTGCTGCATTAGTTCAGAGCTGACCTGGCTAGTTGGGACTGTGCAGCAGTCTGTAGATTTTATACAGTCATCATACTGCCATTGTTACAAATGTAGCTCAGCATGTTCAAGACAACTAGAATGAAATGCTGCTAAGGATTGTATTCAGAAAGATAGATTATAAAGTCAAAGAAGCAGTCACTGATTAATATTTCATAAATTTAGAGTTTAGATTAAGACTTAGTAACATTGATCCATTAGAAAAATTAATGGTACATTTTTACTTCCAAATTTGTTTCAGCTTGTTGGATTAAAAAGTGATATATAAGCCAAATTATTTTTGTTTCACAAAAGTAAAATTATGTTCTATTTTTATGCAGTCTAATATAACTTGTGGTTTGCAAAGTGCTTGGGTGAAGAGAATGAAAAATATCCACTTTATTCTTTGTCAGTGATAACTTCAATGTTCCTTCTATCAGGAAATACAGAATACCACAAAAATAAATCTTAATTTACTTCAGTAAAATTGCCAGTTTGAAATATCTTCTACTTTTGGTCGGAACTGACCTTAAACAGAACACCTAAAACAAGCATGTTCTTGAAAGAATCTTTTTATTTTGTTGAGAAGGTTTAAAAATAAAGTCGGTTTGCTGGGCGCTGATGTCTGAAGTGTCCTTGTCCGCATGTGTGGCAAATCAGCGATGAAAGCAGTGTTCCCTTCTGTGCACAAAGGTCCCAACTGTACAGGCAGGCTTACAGCATGTGAGTTGCTAGATAATTATGGATTCCTGAAACCTCTTTGAAATCAGTCGTTGCACATTCCTGGGATCAGAGTTTAACAAGAGGTCAGAGCTAGGATAGAGGAGTATTAAGCTTCTGGAGTCTTAGGATCTAAAAGGGGGTTTTGTGTTAATGCCTCTGCCCTCCTTGATGTATAAAACTGCAAAATACCTCCACAATTAGCATAACCTAGTATGTCTGCAGGCAGATAGAAATAATTGTAGGTGTCTTGTACTCATCTGTATATTGTTATTAATTGGGTTGCTATTTGGATTGCCTTAAATCAGCCAAAGCAATACTATACTTTTTAATGGAGTTGGTGAGAAAGAAAGAAGAAAAACTGAATCTGGCAGCAATATGATCTTATAGATGCTTTACTTGTTGCATACCTGCTAGAAATGTATTTAGTTATTTTGATTTTCATATACTACTGTCTTCTTAAGGAAGACAATGCCACAGTCATCATTCATGTGCTGTAAGTAAAGATTTTATTTGACGGGGGAATAAAGGAACACAGACATGGGGATAATAGAAAAGAAAGCTTTAAAAAAAGATCAGAGGAAATACAAGTGCATGTATGAAAAGAGAAAACAGGGAAACAAAGTACAGTTACTTTGAACATGAAAATTGAGTCAGTTCAAGTTCAGTGTTTCCTCAGATTTGAAGAGACACCTTTTATATTTGAATGGTCTCTGTGAGACTTGCATGTCAAAATTTGTAGGAAAAACGTGCAGATTTATGGATGAATGAGTCTACTGTTGGAAAACCAGATGATTTTCCTTAATTTCAAAAATTCCTAATAAAATATTAAGAATTATAAAATATCAACATTGCCTTTTCTGAGATTCAGTTTAGAATTACGTAACTGCATATCACATCTTTTTTTCATTGCTAGAATTAAGTTCAAAATTTTTGTATATTTTAGTGTACATTTGATAATAATTTATTAAAAGCAGAGACATTGTTCTATAAGGTCATAGACTTTAGACTTTAGACAGTAATTTAGACTTCATGAAGTTCAGTTTTTAAGACTATGAACTCTTGAAGAAATTATGATCATCTGGTTCATTTATTGCCACTGAAATAAAAGTGTAATACAAGCAGAACCAGAAAGCAATTAAAGGAGAGTGCCATGGTTAGGGACAGAGGACATGTCACTGAGCTGGTTAACAAGCAGTTGATAATTTCACATATAGTAGGAGCAGATTGACTTCTACCTCACATCTGGTTCTTGGCCTGTTCCTTGTACATAATATGCTAGGAAAATGGAGATCCTTAAATCTGACAATAAATTGGCATTTCTTTTGTGAGCAAACTCTTGACTGCGTATTTATATCAATGAAAACTCCTTGAGTAAAGCCAGGGGAAAAGTGGGAATAGTAAACATCTGATACCATGAATTCTTGTTCTTGCACTCGGAGGTTACATTTAGTATCACACTGATTTCTAATGCAGTGGTTCAAACAGAACAAAACATACTGATTTGGCATCAACATCAAAATACCAGTTGCTTCAGCTTTCATGAGGCTGTCATGAGACACTTATCTTAAATTTCCAGCAATTATGTTAGGAAAACTAAATGTTTGGAAAACAGGAAAACGTCTGTTATGTTAGGAAAGCTTAGAACTGTCTCTCTCTGGTCTTGGTAAAGATGCTTACTTCTCCAAGGAGGTTGTTGAACAAAAAATGTATTAGACCTCTTACAGAAAACATTGCTGTGGTTTATTTAAGGTAGGATTTTGGTCTTCTATTGAAAGTTGAATGTGCTCAATATCAACTTTACAGAATCTGTTCTCTTTGGATGTTCCCAGTTTTTCCTATTTTAAGTGAAGTTTCATCAAATTTACAGATTACTTTGGGATTTTATTTTTAAGTGAAAAATCTTTATTAAAATCTGTTTCTTTTTTTATCTGTGAAAAATGGAACAGGACAGTAATTATAAACTACTTATATTTTTATTGCTCACATAGTTTTGTACACGTTTCATAAGATTTTTGCAACATAGCATGTTTGGATAGCTTTGCACCTAATATTTTTGGATCATCTTTTTCTTTGTGACTGTTGTCATAATAATTTGGAAGTTTAGTCTTTATTAGGTCTCTGCTTCTTGCTACTGTTTTCTACCTCTGCTTCTGTGCTATCATCTGTTACAGATTTGGTAATTTCAAGATTCATTCAATGCTCTGTTCTCAGAGATATTTCACACACACACACTCCTCCCCCCACCCTCAGATATTCTTGGTCAGTCTTTTAATAAAACCAGATAACCAAGAAAACTCCATAGAGAACAGTGAGATGTTAGCACTGTGTCAATATGAAAAAGAACAAAACCTAAGTAATTAAACCTGGTTTTCCTGTTATCAGTTCTGAGAAAAATAGTGGGAAAACTGATAGAGGATTGAATTAAGGATTAAAGGATGTAATTATAGCTAGAAGCAACCAATGTTGCTGGAATCTGATTTGGTCCTCTGAAGATGCTAAGCTTGCCTTAAAAACTAAACCATCAGATTGCCTTCCTTTTCAATTTCTGTCTTCCATCATCACTAGTTGTGTTTTTTTAAATTGGATTCTAGCTTTAAACAAAACAAACAAATGAAAAACAACTAGGACTTTTAAATTAATATTGTCTCACAGGATTTACTTTATAAAATGGAAATGTATCCCCTTCCCCAAACTACTTACCACTGAAGGACATATCCCACACCTCCCTTAGATTTTGGGAGTGACTCAGTCTCAGTGAATCAGCATCATTGTTCTTTAGCTCCTGAGAGGAACTCTTGCAGCATATGCATGCTGGCTTGAATATCTTGCTGATAATATAGAATATAGTAGTATTCTTCTGAGAGGAGAGAAACATCCGGGATTAGTATGCTCACTAAATCCCAGTAATTAGTTTGCTTCACATACTTCTTAAAAAAGCTTACACCATAATCCTGAATACATTGTAGATTCAAAAAAGTTCAGAAATAATTGATATATGTTTATTATCAAAATTTCTAGTACTTTATTTTCTACCCAAGTCCTAGCTTTAAAAAAAAGCAGTTTCAAGAATGTGGTGGGATGAGGAGAACAAAAAGCAACTGTAAATTGAGCATAACAGGGGTAGGTAAATGTCATATGCCAAAAAAGTGATTAAAAGATTTTTACTAATGCAGTCTTGCAAGATTGGAGCCCAAAATGCTTGGGTGTGATGAATGAGCAAATGAAGATGCTTCGAATTGGACCATTTCACTATCACTTAGTTAGACATAGCTGAGTGGCATTGCAAATGCAAACCTCTCAGTTGGTTCAAGTAGCATGAATGAGTAGGATTATATTTGTATTGTTTAGAAGAAAATCTCTGAAAAATTTTCTTAAATGAATTAGTCATAGAATTCCTTTTCCCTTGTTTAATAGTCTTTGCTCTGTCACATTTCCCTTGTGGCTAAAATGTCTCAGTCGGAGGCTGCTGTGAAGGGCAATGCCACCGTTTGGTCTGCAGTATGGTAAAGAAGTGAAATGTGCTTGATCAGCAAACCCAAGTGTTAAATCTCTGGATGATCAAATCTTGTTTCACATTTTCATCATCTACTCCACCCCATTGGGGGGGGTCAGAGGGATTACTGCACAATTAATATCTGCATTAAAGTCTTACTTAGAAAACAGCCTAGTTCTTCCCCCCAACCCAAAGTTTTAAATATTTTCATTTTTATACAGCTTATGAAACAGTAATACCTTGATATAGTAGGAAATAGTTTTTAGATAAGGTTTAATTTAAACTATATCTGGTTAGAAATGGGATATAACTTGGAACAGAACTAGACAAGAATTTTATATCATATTTAATTGCCTTTCAATTTATGACGTGGTAGGAAGGAGAGTAAATCTACAAAAATGTGCTTCACTTTAAGAATCTTCTTAAGAGAATGCCCTTTTTTATCTATCCTGTACTAAAATATTTTTAATGTGAGTGTGTATTATTTATCAGTTCTAAAGGTGTTAAGGCTAAGTAGCAATCTAGCTCTAAAATTTGTGTATACCATTGCTGAATTGTTTTGACTCCAAAGGAAGAAATTACCTATTTTATTACTTTTAATCTTTTGTTTCTAACAAAAACTTGTGTTGTCTTAGGTGCAATAGAGATGCCACTTGAGAAATTCACCATTAGCAGTTTCACTTGTATTTTTCAGAAAACCTCTATATATGTTAAAAGACATGAAGTCTTTTCATGTAAGTAAATTGAAACAAGGGTCCTGTGGCAGATGATTATACAAAAATCACATCTCGTTAGAGAGCATTTAAATTTATGTAGAATTAGTGTAGTGATAGGGTAAGGGATTAAGGTTTTAAACTGAAAGAGGGTAGATTCAAATTAGATACTAGGAAGAAATTTTTCGCCATCAGGGCGGTAAAACACTGGAGCAAGTTTCCAAGAAAACAAGTAGATGCCCATCTGTGGAAGTGTTCAAGGCCATCTTGGATGGGGCTTTGACCAGCCTGGTCTAGTCGAAGATCTCCCTACACATGACAGCTGTTCTATGATTCCATGATCTTTTATTGTCTTAGATGATTTGGTCCAGTAAGAAATTACTTTTACTGTACTTTATCTGCTTTTATGGCACTTGGACATGTTGTTATTCTATCATGTGTTGTGTCCACAATCTGTCATAGCATTAGACCTACCAGCCAGTGTTGTGTATTTCATGTTACACCACTGTCTAGGCAATCTAGTGCCAGCAACACAAAAATCAGCAAAGTTCTTTTCTTTTCATTCCGTGGCAGCCATCAGAATCGTAACTGGCAAGTTTACAGTTGTAAATTCCCTTTTAAGCTATTATCAAGTATATTTGCATTGTATTTGAGAGTACCCATACACAGGTAATTGTATAATGTTTTTATTCTGGCAGCATCTCTAGAGGTGGCCTCTGAGTCCCTGATTAATTTTGCAGCTATCCCGTTTAGTAAGAAGGGTATTGTGCAACCGTTCTGTTCATTCTTCTTAGCTTTTTGGTTATTTCAGATCTTCTCTGTGCTATTCCTTGTGAGTCTCATGTTTGTCTAGATTTTCTTAGGTCTTCCTGTCTTTGGAAGACTTTAATTTCATGATGATGTTTTGATGTTCCTTACAGCATTTGCCACTTGGGTCCCTTCAACTTTCTTTAGAGGACAGTCATGATTTTCCAGCAAATGTAACATTTTCATTTTTCCCTGTACCAGAAACCTCTCTTAAGCAACTTTTGCTGATACAGAGGTCTCCCTTGTATTTGATCTAAAATTTTAGATACTTCTCCTCCATCCTTCTGATCCTCAAGAATTGGTATCCAAGAGAAAGTGGTTGTGGATCCCAGTTTTTGCTAAAGGGAGGTTCAACTGAAACTGGTAAGACCAATCATGGATCGATACCTGTATGTTCCTGAGACTTCTATTCAGGGATTGGCACCTGAGTAACCTGGGTAGCTGGATCAAAGGTCTGTTTTAAGGACTCTGCAGAAGCTTTTTTATGCCTTCAGTTCTGTCATCAGCTTCTTAGAAATGCTGGTTTCTAATCCTGGCCAGTTTGCTCAGGTTGTTTCTCCTGCACTTCAGCAGACCACGTTGCCATCTGAAGTGCATCAGTACCGTGGCGGTGTAACACTTGGTGTTGAATTGGAGAGTCTGCTCCTTATCAATGAGGCAGGTTTATACTGAAGGTAAGCTCTACATTGATGATAGCTGAACCCATCCCATGTTTCATTCAGGCTTGCAGTAGGCTTTTGTTTATTGGTTGATGAATAGAACATTGCAATCTTTTGGAAGTCTTATAATATCTGGAAAGAGGTGTTTAGGCATTTTCATTCTAGTCTTTAAAATCCTCAGAAGTTAGGAAATGGTGAATTTTTTTCCCAGGAAAACTATTTTGCTTCATTCAGCTCTGCTGAGATATTCAATCCTGCTGACAGACTGCACTAAACTGAATGTCCACAAAATGCAAGGATAATAGAGATGATGTGTAACCTTTCCAGATAACCCATGTTTCATGTCTGTCTTCTCCTGATGTCTTCCAGGAGAGGTAATGAATTGCTGAATTCAGAGTTCAAGCTTTCCCTTTCCTCCCTGTTACAGCTGCCTCAGGAATTCCCATGTGTTCTCAGTGTGATGGTAGTTTATTGCTGCCTTGGCATTGAGCCTCACCATGTGGGTTGTTTTGGCCAGCAACCATATTTTCCTGAAGAACACAAATGAGGAAAAGATGATATGTTTATTGGTTGGTTGGTTGTTTCTTTAAAGCCATCTCAGTATCAAACTTGAACAGAAGCTCTTGAAACATGAGGCATTTCTGGAGCCCGATGGCTGACTCCTGAGTGTCAGAGACCTCAGAGAAGTAGAGGAAACATGAGAATGTTTGCAGAAGAAATAGCCTGAAAATCTTTTGCAGAAGAAGCTGTAAGACATTGTAAATGCAGAGGTCCCTGCTTGCATCTTTTATAAGGTCAGCGTTTTGTGTCTGTATTATCTGTTAAAAATACTCATCTGTGGTCTTCCACCACTTTCTAGGAAATACTGAATTGGAAAACCTGAAAGATGATGCCATCTAAAGGAAGAAGCACATTTCCCAAGAGTGAAACACAAAAACCCCATTTGCACTGGGGGAGGAAATATCAGTGATAGCTATGCAAGCAGTTTCCTTTTTATGGAAATATATCTGTAGTGCTCTGATCTGACTATGTGCTGAGTTAATGGTATGTTTACTCCTCCACTGTGAAACTTGGAAAGAAATTTTAAGCCAGATAAATTGACGTGACTCCTAGCTGTATCTACTTTTAGGTGTTTTTTTATGCTTGAAATTAGAATGAGGTTGTAGTGTTTATAAAATTTGGTTTGTTTCCATTCTTTATAAGCAAGCTGGTGTTTGAACTCTTTCAGATTATAATAAGATAAGTCTTTCTGTTACAATTTTTATTTTCACTTGTCAGTCTACAATTAGTGTGTACCTTGATCACACTGAGTATTGTTTTTCCTCTTTTCTCCTGAGACTTCCCACTGTGTTTTCTGTCATTAATTCTATTTAATCAGCTATTAGCTTGTTTGGAAATTGAATAAGTGATGTAGTTGAGAATAATTTCTGACTTGAACAGGCAAATTTCTGTTTGTAGAACAGAGATCAATAATGTCTGACTGTCTTTAGACTTGCACAGATGTCTAGGGAGATCCATGTACATAATAATGCAATAGAATTATAATTTGGATGCTTGCATTTTAAAAGTGATGTAGATGTGAGAATTCCCCAGCAGTTTCCAATGGTACTTGGAGCAGATGATTGCATCAACATTACAGAGGTTATATGAGGAGTATGAAGTTGTGTTTCCTTTAGAAAATAGAAATAATAGAAAATTAGAAAATAGGGAAATGTCATGTCAAAATTCAGCAGCCACAAATTCTGCTTCTTTCTTCCTTCTCAAAATGTTGAATAATTAAAAAGTGGAACTGAACGTTGTAGACCATTTTAAAATGAAAATTGTTTTCTCACTGCTGTTCTTTGAAATGTCATTGGTGAATTTCAGTCTGGTTGCTATAAAAGCATTACAGTTCTTGCATGCATGATTTCTGTACACAGAAAGGGTCTCATTAATTGAGGAGAGTTGTTTGGTCTCAAAACCACTTAGATTTTGGAGCAAATTTTGGTCTTCATTTAATTCACGATAGGTTGAATGGGACTCTGAGCAAGGTGATTAGTCGAAGATGTCCCTGATCATTGCCGGGGTGGGAGTGGACTAGACAACCTTTAAAGGTTCCTTTCCAACACAAACCACTTTTTTTTACCATCCCTAAACTTGTTCATAATTGCCTTCAAGGATTTGAGAAAGGTATTTAATAGCATGAATGGCATGAAAAACTAAACATGAAATAATTATTAGGGTTTTGTTTTTTTTCTTGTAAAGAGAAGAAAGTGGTCATGAAATTAAACAGTCAAATAAATTAAACAGCAGTGAAGTTTGGGGAAGTTTCTGGGGGTTTTTCCTTTTTTGTTGGTTTTCAGGTGGTTTTTTTGTTTGCTTCTGGCAAAGCCATCTCTGATGGCTTAGTTGTAAAGACATATATCATTCAGGAGTAAGAAGGCTTGGAGTTACAGGAATAAGGAAGTTTATTAATTACTTATAAAACTATCATCTGTAAGTGATTTTGACTAGAAGTCCTCAGGAATTGTGTTTTATTTGTAAGAGGATCAGATATTTATAATTCCTCAGTAAATAGTAGTTGAATAAGAAAAGAAATAGCTTTTCATATCAGAAATATGAGAAATATCAGAAAACTGATGTCTTAACTGGTACCTTATTTTTAGATTTGAAATGTTTGTTGTAGTATGAAGGGTGAAGCTGATAAACCTAAAAAAAGAGTAGCTGAGGTACACAGTAGTAAAAACCACAGAGACCATCAACAGAAAAAAGCACCTGCTGGTATGGCAAAATGTGAGAAAAATGCAGGGTTGAACTAGCTTATGTTATATTTTATTTCCTATACTGATGAATTCAATACATATATTTGTGTACTTGAAAAAAACCAACGCACTTGAAAAGTCAGTGTGTTTGGTCACTGGTCGTATGCTTACTGCATCACTCTTTGGTGTCTGTCCTTTTCTTCTGTCTCAGCCCTCAGGGAAACAGAGGAGTTGATTTATATTAGTCAAAGGATGAAATGAAGTATTTTAGTCATATGAACTCTTTAGATTCTAATCAGCTTTGGAATCTACTTGATGTGAATACTGATTTTTATGACAACTGCCCTTGCTTAACATCTGTTTGCTATTTCCTAATGCTAATAATATGCAAAAGATGCAAAAAAAAAAGTTCCCTTTTATGGTATGTTTAATTAAAAGCTAGATAGTTGACTTTTGTAATATTTAAAAGCCCCCTGTGTATAGAGCTTACTATACTCATGGAAAAAATGGAAAAATTCACTATTATGTTGGGTGTCTCTAACAATATCTGGATTTTAAAAAGGATTTCTTACTTGGGAGCACACTAACTTTGATTTCTCAATAAGTAAACCCCGTGAAAAAATAAAATAGGAAGAACTTCCATATGAGTCTGTTTACATAGCAGCGATGTAAAACTTCTGAGCATTAGCAAAGAGTCTCATAGTAAGTGTTATATGCAGCTTCCACAGTTTTTCTGTCATCTCTCTTTAGATGGGGTTTATTATTGATCTTAAAATAAAATACTGAAAGATTTCCATGAAAAAAATAATATTTCATTCCTAATTCTCTGAATGCTATCTTTAAAACCAAAAATGCATGAAATGCAATTTTGCTTGCTGAATTTGTGAGCAAAACTCTCCAGTCTGTCTGACTGAAGATTTAGGAAAATTCTAGTTGATATTCATGTATCGCGGTGTCCCAATGGCTTTGGCTTTGCCTGCAGTGCAGGCGGTGGCTTTGTCCTGTCTGCTTATTTCACATTGTGGATTCAGGTGTGAATAATATGGAAATAATTCTTCAATCATTTCATGAGACAGCTATTTCAATACTTAATTTTTCTGTATCATCATCGTTTATATCATGTGCTTGATGGTAGCCGGGGTCTTGCAATTAAACTTCTCCTTTGCCGCTGTCAAGCGTTGATAATGCTCTTCTGAAAATTCCTGATTTCACAGTATCCTTAAGTGCTTCTATTATTAACACATCTATGGAAGTTTTATCTACTAATGTAAGTGTTAATAATGTTAATGCAAATTGTACTAGATTGCTGCAAGGGGAAAAAAAAAAGGACTGCGATAAAATCTCCACAGGAACGTGAAGTATGTTTCAGGAGTGCTTTTCTCTAGTCTTAACGCTTTAGACTTTAATTTTGTTTTGATCCTCAAAATAAATATCCCTCTTGTCAACACACCCCTGCCTGAACCTTCCCATTCACTGATACTAAATCTTTTTTTCTAGGGTGCCTGTTCTTATTTTCATAGCCATTATGCCTTGTGCCTGGAGAACTCTTTTGATCCTACCATCAAAACAGCTTTTCGGAGGCTAAGCAAGGCCTTCTTTCTTTAAATCTGTCTAATAACAGAAGTAAATGAACCAAGATAATTGGATTTGAAGTAAAAGTTGTCATTTACAAGTATTCAGTTTGAATTTTTTTTATCTTCTTCCTTTTCCTTTTTGCACTTTTGGAGACATAAAGAAAAAAGCTAAGTGATTATATTAAAAAAACTCAAACAACAAAAATCAAACCAAAATAACCCCACCACCAACACACCTCAAACATAAACTAAACTTATTTATCTTCTGAAAACTTTAAAAACTGATTTAAAAATCAGAACAATTTATATTACTGAAGGAGTCACCTTCCTCAATCTATAAAGCATTGGTTGATGTACATCTCATTTCTGCTTCTTTATATACTGCTTTGCCTTGCTCTGTTATTGAAATTTGTAGGATTACTGTTGTTGGGTGGGTTTTTCTTGGGATGATGATTTTTTGGTGTTGGGTTGGGGCTTTTTTGGTTGGTTTTGTTTTGGTTTAGTTTTTTTTGTTTTGGTTTGTTGTTGTTGTTGTTGGTTTTGTTGTTGTTTGGTTGATTTGGTTTGGTGTTTTTGCCTGAATTCCTTTTATCAGTCATGCCACCACCCTTTCGGGTGCCATAAAGGCTCTTCCATTGGTGTTTGATTCTTCTTATGTCTTTCTGGGCCTTCTTGTAAGGTTATGCTGTACCCTGGTACAGGACTGTTCTTCCTTGTTAAAAGGACATGTTCTTGGCTTGACTTGAGTGCTGTTATGGTAATACCATGTCAAGAGGCTTGTTTCCTTGCAGCCTTTGCTAATAAGATGTGTCAGGGGTAGATACTGGGCGCCATCTTCCTGGGACTTCAAGTACTGCCCTTCCTTTAATGCTAGAACTTTTGGATGCCACAGTGCCATTTGAAGTTGCAGTGGTGTCACTGCAGCCATGTGCAGGAAGATGTTCCTACAGGGTGCCCTACAAGGCTGTCTTCTCTTGGGGCAGGTTTACTTGTAGCACCTTCTGCTGTGACTGCTTTCCTTAGGCAAGCTGCAGTTTTGGGGGCAGCAGCTTAGGACCAGCCTGATGCCTTACTGAACAGCAGTCTGAACAGCGGGATTTTAGCGAAATTAGCCTGAGAGGGACCATGGCCACTGTCAACAGGCTTAACTCAAAGTGACCTGCTGAACTTCCTCAAACCTAGTGTTCCATTACCAAGGGTAAGATACACATATGTGGATAGCTGCTTGTGGCAGAGCACAGACCTGGGCTGCTCCATCCATTGCTCTGCTCAAAAAGGTACTTCATAAAAATCTAGTTTTCTAAAGCTTATCTTACTGTCTTGCTGAGAATGGGATCACTAATTCCAGATGTTGTTTTGGCAGCATGACAGCCATGCTCAGCTACCAGAGTTCATTTGGTTTCTTTCTGACAGACTTCTGTCTCCAAAACAATGTTTTCCATGCTAATAGCCTGGACAATGGTCAAAGGTTTTCCTAGTAGAGCTGGCTGAAAAGAATGAAGACTATTTAAAAGTCCATCTGAGATAATTTTCTACTTTGACTATCTCCTGTGCTCGGGTTATGTTTTAACCGAATTGGAGGTCAATTTGTAAAATTTTGGAGTGTTGAGGTTTTGTTTGCTTGCACTGTATGTGAAACTTTCAATACTTTGAATAGCAGGGAGTCTTTTCTGGAGAAAAGAAGCATTGGCTCCCACCAATCTTTTAAATATCTGTTTCATCCCTTTTTATGGAAGGTTGTCCTATCTTATTTAAAGTGGTGATTCATAGTTTCTTTTGGTTTAGTTTTGTATTTTGATTTTTGTTTGGGTTTTTTTTTAAGCTGTTGACTGGGAAAAAAATGAGAGGGGGAAAGTACAATTTATTAATCTAATGATTTAATATTGCAGTTCTATGAGTTACAAGGAATATGAGACAAAAAGAAAGAAGATACTTCTGAGAAAGCTTATTGTGAAGGCAGTTGAACTAAGAGTGGTAATTTCAGCTCATAAAACTTGGAAAATCAAGGACCACAACTATTTTCCTAGTGTGTACTATTTTCTCTGAATTTTCAGGAAGTTTAATCTAACTATTTTCCTAGAGGTCATCAGGATGTTGAATATAGGGTTGTTGAAGTGAAACTTCAATTTTTATTTAGGCTTTTCATTCCACTTGCAGATTATGTCTGCACTTTTTTTCTGTCATATATGTTTTAAAACATACTAAAACATATGTTTTTCTTTAGTAATACGTAGGTAGTTATTTCTGTGTTTCATCCTTCTCAGAAAGGAAAAGCATCTTTCAAAACAGTGTGGTTTAACATCTCTCAAAAATGTCCTGGTTTTGCATGTGAGGTACCAACAACCCATGCAAAACAAGGACATTGGGTTAAGGTACAAATCCCATGAGCCTGACAGTGCTACTTTTTCTTTTTCATTGATTGCTAGGGGTCATCTTTTTTCTTACCCCTCACCATCTTCCTGTACTACTGGGACAGCAAATGCAGGAGCTATTAGTAATTCTGTAAAATTATTTACAGTCATCTTAAAGGGAAACTGCTGTCACAAATCCTTTAGATTTTTTGATTACATGTAGTAGAAGCCAGAATGCCTTCTCTTCCTTCTACATCTCTGATGGCAAACAACACACGGTAAAGAAAATAATTCCCTCTGTCTTTGTATTTACAAGTAAGTTGAGAAGAAAATGTCACAAGCAAAGGTGTGATAAATAAAACTTTGATTTTTGTACTCTTCTTTATTTAATCCATTATCCTTTAGTGTTACGGGAAGCATAGTATTATTAAAAAACAACCAAACAAAAAAACACCAAACCAACAAAGAATAAAAAAACCACCAAACCTTCTAATGCCTGCTTTAAAGCTGTTGCTACACTGTAGCATATATGTGCATATAAAGTTATCTTGATGTATTTAACATTATTTCTGATGTGGAGTTTATCTCTTTACAGTAACATGCTTCTGTAATGCAGTAATTTAAGAAGCTTTTTCAAATAGTTTAATAGAGGTTCTGTGAGATTCCTTGACTTTACTTGTATTTCTTGCAAACTTCATTTTGACTAACACTGGAGAATATAACAAAATTAAAGAGACATGCATGGCAGAAGAGAACCAAGCTTGTTGCTTTTTGAGCATAAAGAATAAGCAAATGCAGTAAGGGCTGATGCTGCTCCTTCTTGTTTAATGTGGGGATTATCTTGGGATACTTAAAATATTTGAAATGGTTATTAACAAGTAGAGTTCTTATTTCTTTAACTCATAATTACAGGATCTTATATTTCTTAAGCAGAATTGTATAAGCAGGAATCATTGCTGCTTATCCCTAAAATGTGCTCACTGTTCAGGGCAAGAACTTTGTTAAATGTAAACTTACCAAAAGTCCTAAGTGTTTGTCTTTTAAACCGTTTGGTTAATCATAAAGCAAAGAATCTGGAAGCAAATATGACTATTGTTTCTCCACATTTTATATCTCCCAGTTCATTAGACTGTTTTCTTAAATAAGCATATAAATGCTACTTACATGGAAAAAAGTAGTCCTTTTGGAATGATCCAAAACTAACCACAGTATTTAATGTACCTAGCTTCCCACATTATTTGGTGTCACATTTCACCCTCTGCAAACTGCAGCACCATCAACACCAAAAGAGAACTTCCAATTATTTTCCTTCAGCTTAGATTTAATGATTCCGGTCTTCCTTTCTCTTAATTTTTCCCAAGATTACACTGGATATTATGTGGTTTCCTAATGAGAGAACACCCTTCTGATGAGCGAATGCAATTTCTGTTATTAGTGTTTCATCAATTTAGGTTATTCAAGACAGAATTGGAGGAGAAGCCTTATTTTGCAAGTCTGGAGAACACCGTAATTACAGTTTTTAAATTTTTACACAGAGCAGAAGAACACCATTGGTGTTGCACACTACCACCTTTATGTTTGTTTGACAGCCAACAGAGTTTGGTAGATTAAAAAAACCCCTTCAGATTGATAAAATATCTTTGTTGTTGAGTTAATAAAAGATGATTCTAAGACATGCCAAAGCTGTAACTCATGCTCTGACTTTGTTTTTCTCTTATTCTTTCACCTTGTATGTGGCTCCCTTTATTTACGGGGTTTTCCTTGCTGTTCTTTGGTTTCAGATGCGAGTGTCTCACTGGGCTCTGTGGTTTCCCCATGTGCGAGGCAGGCTCCGTGCCCCAGATAGTCTCGCGTGGAGATGGGACGCCTGGCAAGTGCTGTGATGTCTTTGAATGTGTCAACGGTATGTGAAACTTCCTCTTGCACCTGAACAGGAGGGATTTTTGTCTCTCTGGGGGATGCTGGGCATTTGGTTATTTTTAGGTGAAGATACTGATGTAGGAAACTGTTATTTTGAAGCTATCATGCTGCTTTAGTTTCTGAAGCACTTTTCTCTGTGACTCAGAGAACTATAGTTTTAGCAAGACTCCCTCACTACATGTCTTTCATACAGTCTTTTGCCAGTAGCAAACACTAGAGGCCTTCTAGAAATGAAATTTTTGTTAACCGTCACAGCTGCTTGTGGCAGCACTCTAAGTGAAGGCATGCTGATTAGACTACAGGGTTTGCTTTAAGAATCAAATGCAAAGTAATTTTTGACACAGGTGTACAACCTTTAGAAATTATAAGACAGTGTAGGAATATATTTATTATCATTCTTTGCTTTCCAATCTAAATGTTTAGAAGATACTGAAAAACCTTAAATTTTTCATTTGAGTGACTCTTACCTGAGGACTGTTCTATATATAGAACTGTATATATATGCTGTGTATATGGTGAATTCTGAAGAAGCAATATTTGACTACTGGTAAGGGGGAAAATACTCTTGAAGACTTGCATAATAATTTCTGATCATTAAAAATTACAAGCTGTTGCAGTGTTTATTAATTAATATTTATCCAGGAATATTTGATCTGGTTTAGTGATATGTATATCAAATGTTTGAAACACCCTTTATATTACAATTGTCATTGCAAACATAGACAGAGAGTTTTCTCCAGGATAAGGTCTGTGTTATTTACACATAACAATATTTTAAATACACAAAAGCTGATTGAAAAATAATAGTACAGATAATGGGATATATAAAAATTAAATTTTCCCATACGAATAAAAGAATTTCTGTCATGGAGAGACACAGATTCCTTAGCTTTTAGAGTAATTCTTTCGCTATTTGGATAAGATTATATAAATACAACTTATCTACTTTTTGTTCATGTGCACAAAAGTAATATTAATCTTTCTTTGTTTCATATTTGTTTCATTCTGTTAAAGTATCATTTCTGAATCTGATTTACCCATGTGAGACACTTCAATTCAATGTTTAATTCAGGATTTACTTCAGTAGTTTGAGCAAGAAACAGCCAGTTTCTGATAGGATGTCTCAAAGGTACAAACCACCATGCTAATTGCTTCTCTTCCAGCACACCTGTTATTTGTGGATACTGCTGACAGAACTGTTGCAGTATATACAGTGTAGCAGGCTGAGATGGAGCTGTTTAAGTTGCCCAATTCTTTTTGTGGCATCTTCATGTCCTGTTTCCAAATAGAAGTTAGATTCATTTTTTCATTGATAATGGTGAATTTGGACTGTCTTTAGCACTGTTGCCCTGGGCATCACTGCCTTATTGTGCACTGGAGCTCATTCCAAAGAGCCAAGCTGCTTTTGGATCAAGATTCCTTTTTCCACCTTGCAGGTTTTCTATACTTTAGTAGCTTATGAATACCAGGTAAATTGGAAGAAGAAATAGGGGTTTTTGAAGGGAAGGTGGTGCTACAGAGGGAAGCAGAAAGGGCAGATTGGAGAAAATTTAAGGTTTTTTGGTTTGTCTTACATATGTCCTTAAAAATAATTTTAATATATTCCAGGCCAGTATCAAAATTATCTTTAATAAGTTCCTCTTTAAAAAAAATAATAGTGAGAAAACTGGTCAGAAAAGTTAAATACTTTTTTAGAAAATCGCATTTGTTGTTATGTTACTTACTTAGTGCTACAATCAAATTTTATAAACTAATGCTGTGTGATGTGATTTTAAAGTGCTCCAAGCAAACTCCCAGATGCAGTTTTTAATGATGCTTCATTTTGGAAAGAGGAAATAGTTATAAACCAGATGATGATCAAATATTTTTAAAAACAATCTGTGAGCAATTGTGAAACTACTCATGATTGTGTGACATTTGTATTGTGTGGTATATCATTGGTAGAGAAGACAGAATAGTCACAGAACATGATCTGCATTGCTTTATAATTTGGGGTTTTTTTTCAAATTCATTTTAGCATGTTTAAGTGGTTTTTTTTCAGGGACAACTACTACAAATAAGCCCTCTACAACTTTTAAATTCCTAGAAAACTAATTCTGACAAGAACTTCTAGATGCATGTTTAATGCAATGACAGACTGGTACGTGTGTGTATGTGTGTAATAAATCCATACCACTAGTTTTGTCAGTTTAAAATGAAGGGGAGGGGGGAATGTTCTCAGTGAAACTGGTAGTTGAATTCAATATTCAGTTCTGTTTTTTTTCATATACTAACAAGTGCAGAGGAGATACAATTGATATCAATAACAGATGGAGAAAGTATCTTACAATAATAGGCTTAGATCAATTTCTTTGCTTCATTTAAAAAAATGCCTTCAAAGCAAGAAGAGTCAAATCTGTAAGATCTGGGACAAGATGTTCTCAGCAGTGAGGGGGGCTAACTGTTGGCACAGACTGCTGGGAGGATGCTGAATTCCTTATCATCCTTTCCAATTAGGATTAGATGCCTTTTTAAAGCATGTGTTTTAATCAAATGCAATTTAATGAGTTTATAGGTGGTAAGTGGGGAAGTTGTATAATCAGCATTACCAACAAGTTTTGTTAGTTACTTCTGTGTTTGAAAACCTCTGAAAACAAGCAAGAGGATGGAATAAAAAAGAAGTGTACATACTCACATGAGTATAGTTTTCCTGCTATTGTAGCAGCTATTGAATTAAATAATTAAAAGAATTAAATAATTCCTTTGGCAGAGGACGTGGCAGGAGGATCAGTCAGGAAGAATACTGATCATCATTACCTTAAAAAAAGGGTATCCATTACGAATTACTGTATGCAGAGTGCAAAAAAATTCAATTTTTATATTTAAGTAACCCTAATGATGGTCAGAGTGTTAAAGCAGGCCAGATTTCTGCACTATTTATTGCACTTTTGTGCTAATGTGATAGATGCACAATTACATGTTCACAGTATGGGTAGGTTTGCTTTACTGTGTGGGAAGGAGATTTTCTGTAGTTGTAGAATAACAGTAGCCAGTGTTGAGCGGATGGTTAATAAGGGCTGCAAAATACATGTCATGGAGAGACTCTAGAGTATGTTCTCTTTGTTGTTTGTCAACTGTTTGGGGACAGATCAGTTATACTTTTGCATGTGTTTTTCCTGGATTTAATATAAAACTGATGTAGAAGCTCTACAATATATATATATATAGATTTTGTGTGGTTATCTTTGTTACTGATACACACTAAACAAAGGGGTTTTGTCTGTTGTGTGGTTCTGCTGCCCTGTTTCAGGGGAAGTGAGAGTCAGTATTGCCTTATTTAAAGGCAGACTATGCTGGCCACCATGAAGCTTCCCCACTTGCACTTACCTGAAAATGGCTTTTCATCTAAAGAATACTAGATAGTATGTGGTACTTACTTGGGAAAAATTGAGTGAGAGATTCCCATGATATTCAGACTTCCTGCATTTTATATAAGCTAGTTTCTTCTGATCCATACAAAATATATTATTTACCAGGACTTTGGTCTGCTAATCCTGGTGTGCTGCTTTTACTCATGGGGGAGCTTGTAAGGAAAGAAAATTGATTCGGCATTCAATTACAAGCATTAACAAGTGAGTCTAAAGAGATTAAAAGCTGCATGTGCAGCAAGAGTTCAAGTGCTTGGAAACAAGAGTGAGTATCCAAACTTGCCTGTTCTCTAATTAGGTATTGATGCATGGATCTCTTGAATGTAAGTTGCACTTAAAGCATATACTGACTGCGAGCTGCGCCTTAGAAATTTGAGAGAGCAATTACCAGGCATCCTGCAGCTGCTGCTTTCTGTCAGTCGGAGCTTTCACTTCTCAGTAAGTTTCCTTGAAAGTAACTGGTACTTGAAAAATA
This sequence comes from Chloebia gouldiae, assembly GCA_003676055.1. Classification (NCBI taxonomy): domain Eukaryota; kingdom Metazoa; phylum Chordata; class Aves; order Passeriformes; family Passeridae; genus Chloebia; species Chloebia gouldiae. The sequence goes on from QUSF01000038.1 coordinate 1,447,370, forward strand.
TTGTTGATTGGTTTGTGAAATATGGTACATTACATGTGTGAGTGGTCCTTATCAATGTGTCTTCATGGTTCAAGGTCAAGAGAACCAGGCTGCTTTCTGCCATGGCAGTGTGTGAGCTGTGATTTTAGAGTCCAGCTCTGCCAAGGATGGTTGTGGAATCCCAATCCATTTTCCCTGGGGGTTGAGATGTGAACTTTCAGTGCCCTATCCATTGATGGGCATCCATCATGATGGATGTATGACAATAACTTGCATTGATCCTGGGAAGATCAAATCACACCTTCCTCATGACTTAGGACTTTGGCCCTTTCCATTCTGCTGGTTTAGGGTGTACTGATAATTCCATGGTGGTACAGAAATGATCGCCTACATAAGTAAGACCACTTGATGTGACTCATAATCAGTATTTTGTAACTGTTTCTGTGATTTTTTTTTTCCTTATTTGAGAGGATAAATTGACATAAAGTAGGCATTTCTTTTTAGTCTATGCCTTCTGGCTATTTTCACACTTGCATCTCTATACAGAGGTACTGCATTAGAGGAAAAATTAAAAATCCTCTTTAATCACACTTGTCACCTGTTGGTGCACTTGCTCCTCACAGCAATTGCAGATCCATTATTAATCTCATGGTGCAGAAGAGTATAAAGGTCATTCCACTATTTCTAAAAGGAAATAAGAATGGCCTGTTTCTAAAGGGAGCATCAATGAGTACTGAAAGGATTTGATGGGGAATACAGGGTCAGCAAGGAAAATACTCACCTTTGAATGAGGAATGAAGTCCAAGTGAAGTACCTCACAGACACCATCTACCATGGAGTTCCCATTATTTATTGCATTAATTTAGGCAGTCTTTATTGCACTTTGAGTAAACTTTCTTTGTGTGTGCTCTAAAGAAATAAGGATTTGACCAAGGTAATTGTCTGTCTCGGAGCAGAGAACTAAACAGTCCTAATTCTAGTTGAACAGTACTGCCTATTTCTCTTTGGCCATCCAAAACCACAGATTTTTGTGGTGGACTTCAAATAAGTAGCTGCTAAAAAAAAATAAATGCAAAATGCATCTTGTGAGATGAAAAAGATAACAAATTATTTGGTAGGTAATAAGATTAACATTAAAGGAGGATAATCTCATACCAAAAAGGTAGAGAGATTTAGTTGTGGACTGAGGTTTGGTTTTGGGGTTTATTGGTTTTTGTTCAGTCAGAACATCTGAAAGGTATTTGAAATTAATGGCTAATCACCAGTTACAGCTGGATGAGAATTTGGTCTAGTATAATGAAAAAGTTGGTGAGTCTGCCAAACCAAGTCAAATGTTTTAGATCCTCTGAACCTGTATGATACTTGCCCTAGGCAAATTGGGAAAAGTGTGTGAAATAATGCAAGTCGTTACCAGTTACATTTAAAACAAGAGGGAAAAGGGAAACACAGAAAACTGAGGGCTGAGCAACCCAAAATTCTTGGTAAAAAATAGTCTGTAGATAAATAGATTAAAAAGATGGGGTAGGGATTGTCAGGACCACAGCTGGATGTGAAACCAGACTCAAAACTCTAGAGTGGTTCACTAGGAGCAGGAGGGTTTTTCAATGGGAAGTAGAGACTGAGTTTTAAAAACAAATTTATTTTTTTTAATAAAAAAGAACAAAATAAAAGCGCATTTATTGTTGGTTAATGAAACACAAGATGCTGTATAGATTCTGTGAAATTATATGATATATAAAAAATTTTAGATGTCAGATAGTGCAGTTCTGCCTGGGTTTAAAAGTTTTTAAAAAAAAGTGTTTACTTTGGTGAAATAGTAACGGGTTTTTTTTGCCAAAGTGACTTGTCTTGGTAGACTAATATCTTCAGAAGTGCTCTGACTCAAATACTGCTGGATTTTTAAACTTGGATGAAGTTGCCAATACTTGGGAGGTTAGAATTCAGTATTTTTCTCAAAGCATGGAAGACATGGCTAGACCTGTCTGAATACCAGGCAGCCTTCTGTTACAGGTTTGAATATTTTTTTTTCCCCTGAAATTTTTAACTTCTCTTTTGCACTAGAGGCTTCTCACAAATGTCCTGGCCATGCATAATAGGCTTTGCCGTACCTATTAGTGGTACTGTTTCAAATGTCTGTGCCGTATTAACATGCCTATGGCTAACCTGATCACAACATGTATTTTCCTGATTCCTGATTAACATGTATTTTAACCTGATCAGAAACATGTATTTTCTCTTGTGATGGACTGACAGACACCACTGAGATTTAAACACATTCCTTTGTTATGAAGAACATGTCTTGCTTCCAAGGATTGTTTTCATCAAGAAAATCTGTCATTGGGGGTTTTAGACCATAGCCACCACCCTCTGTGGCCCCAGCTCCTCCTTTTTTGTCCTGGTATTTTCCTGTAGAAGGAGTTCAGGATGTTAAAAAGCAGCACTGCTTAATTTCTACAAGGAATTAAGGGAAGGAAGTGGATAGCCTTGTAGAAAGTCACAGAAACAATCAAACACTAAAACACATGACCTTATGCAGGAAAATTAAAATTGAAACAAAGGAGTACATTTTATTTGTAAGAGAGGATGTAGGCGGGGACACCCTGAGGTGTCCTGAGGACGATTCCTCTTAGCAAGAAATTTATATACTAGAGGATAGAAAAGACTGTAGAACATGAGACCTCAAAGATAAGAAATATAATGAAACTTAGGGGAAACTTACTTTCTATTTGTTTCTGTCTAACCTGAATTACCCCTTCCATGATTTTTGCTCTGTTACAGTAGATAAAACTGTGGAATTCTTTAATAGGTAGGTTTCATTTCCTCCATTACTGGTGATTTTAAAGAAAATGTTAAGACAGGGGTGTATCAGGTAGAGCTGAATTTGGGCTTTCTCATCATCCTAAGTATCTTTTAATATATTCTAAAGACTGCAGTTGCCACAAAATACTAATTCATTATTTTAAGCTGTGAAAGTATTTTTAAGTAATTGTATAAATAAATGCATTAATTTGCAAAGAATAGTTTTATTTTAATTCTGGTTTCTCTGATTCTGGATAATCTTTTTAGTCCATGCACAACCAAAGGACTTTCAGAACAGTTCTCTAATTATGTTAATAGGGAATATGCTGCAATATAATGTGCTGTAGTAATAAGGAATGTGCTGCTTAGGGAAACAAAGGAGCGCAACCTGAAGAGTAAGAATCCAAATAGTTTTTTCTACCTAGCTTGTTTTTCTATGCTTGAAAGGAAGCAACAGCATACAGTTGCCTTGTTATGGGCCAATTGCAATGACATGTAACCTTCTTTTTTTAAACTCTATCAGGTCAGCTTTTGAAAAATGGAAAGCTTTTCTGTATTTTGTTTATACAGACACAGGATTCAAATTTATCAGTTTCCTTCCCTTTCATTTAATAGAAAGTTCACAGCACTTACCCAAGTTCCTTCCAAGGCTCTGGTACAAATACTTCTTTATACTGAAGGAACATCTGAAATCCTGGAATCATGAACCTTTTAATCCTTTAAACAACAGAAAATTGTTTTCAATTTTGCTTCCAATTTGGGAGTGCTGGAATTTCTGATACTACAGAAGAAAATGCCCAAACTTGCCTACAGAGGGCTGATGCCCTGAGGCACCTCATGTCCTTGGTGTGACCATGCTTCCTCGCAAGGGATGGTTTACCAGACTTGCATGTGTTTCTGAGCCATTCCGAGACTCTCATTAAATACAACCATAAGTATTAGGAAACTACAGATATATCAATAACAGAAGTTTGGGGTTTTTTTTTGGGGGGGGGTAGTTCAACCTGTAGAACAAATATGTATTTCATTAGATTTCCATGTAGAAGGTACATGGTATCCTTACCTTTGAAAACTAATTTGATAAAAGAGATTGTGTCCCTTTGCAGTTCAGATTGGCGATAAAGGTTTGAGAGGTGATCATTGTTTGTATAGTGTGAGGCTGTGGGGTTTAGTGCCACCTTTTTGGGCTCTTGCTCTCAGAATAAAAAGGCTGTGGCCATGTAGAGCTAAATTTGTGTCAGAACTATTTTTCTTTTAACTCTGTGGCAGGAACTTTAATGCCAAATCAAGTCAATCATAGTTACGCTTCTATATAAAGTCATACATGACTTTATATGGAAGCAGAGATGTCATTTGTTCCACTGGCAGAAAAAAACCCTATATCTTTCTGGGGACCATCCCCTCTTTCAATGTCCTAGTTTCTTTCACAGATGGGCAGTTGTGTTTCAGTGCTTGGGCTGGATCAATCTTGTATTACTGGTTTATCTGAGAGCTAGCAGACATTGAATTTATGTTCACAAAATCATGGCCTGTGTCCATGCCCATTGCTGTTGTGGTACTCTACATCACAAACAGGATTTGGATTCCCAGTTATGTTTAGCTGCTTTGTGCTATGAAGTTTTGGCAGTTTGAATTCCTTTGTGACACAGTTAAGCTTGAAGAGTCCTACCTGTAGTTTTCTCTTTTTTTGGCAGAACAATGAATTCATGAATTTAGGAAAGATGCATTTATTTAATGTTAGCTTTATGTTCTTTAATCCCTTGGTGACTGTTATACTTACATCAATAAGGCAATAAAATTGGCACTTAAAAAATCAAACCAAAAAAAATGCCCACAAAAACAACGAGAAAAAAATGGGAACAGAAAGATCTTTCAGGATGTTATGGTGAATAATGATAATAAATGTGATAAGAAATGCATTATTATAATTTCACTGTGTGTTGCTCACTGTTTCATCAGGCTTCCACCTGGAGTAACTAAAGCTAGAGTTCTTTTAGTGCTTGTTTTGCCTTGACTCAGTCGCAACACTGGAGTCTTACAGATGGTTCTAACAAAAATAATCCTTGTTTCATAGATGGAAGCATAGGCTTAGGTCTATAGTTTAGTCTGGATACATACACTTATCCTAAGTCTGGATGGTAAAAATACACACAGAGTGAAATTCTACAGTGGTTTTCATTGTAGGAATAAAACATGCTGTTTCCTCACAGGATTTGCAGTTAGTCGCTTAGTCTTGTTTGGACATTTAAAAATAACAATAATTAATGGGAGATTATATTTCTACTTCTAATGAGGCAGGAATTCATCTCTACTCTTTGGGTATGGGGGAATCAGTAAAAATCTGTAAAGCTGCAGTCAAAATAGTGAAGCCAGAAGCAAATAGATTAAAACCTTTTGAGTTGTGTTGGCACTTTACCTTTTTTGAGCCGGTTTTTAAACTAACAGCTTGAGCTGCGTAAACTTGAAATATTTCTCAAGTGTTTGTTTATGTGAATTGCTTTCTAATGAGGTCATAGCTGTTTTCCCGGACACAGTGGTATTTCCTCCTCTTGCTCTTATTTTTTTATGCTGCTTTCTACATTTTGCCTTGAAGACAGAACAAGCATATAAAATCAAACATTGCTCAGGATATTTCCAAGTTTATATTATAATGCTTTACAATCATTTCAAATTACTCAAGGCTGGACCACAGTATAAGCATATGTTGAAAGAAGTGCTTGAAATGCTTTAGAGTATTAGAGAAAATCTGTGTTGTCATCGTCAAGAGGAATTTAGATGTAAAGTTTTTAGCTCCCTTAAGGGAATTGGTGTGGATTGAAAGGAATCTGCAAATACTTATTTCTCATTTAAATATATTTCATCTCCCATGTGAGATCGATTGCTAAGCAAAACAAAAGTCACCTGCCCATAAGGTGGGCACAGTTTTCAACTCTTTGTGGCTAGGTATTACATATGTAAGCAAATAGTCTTTACCATGTGTTCTAAAGAAATCAGAAACATGGACAATTGTCCCTTCTTTTCTTTGCTGTTTGCTTAAAATGCAATGAAACATGTTGGGTTTACCTACAGTATTTGCTGAATACCTGCAGTTGTTGGTGATATAAATAGCTTCCTGTTTGCAGAACCTTTGTTTTTTCAGACTCCTAGATTTACAGCTTCTGAAAGAAACAGGCTGGTGTATTAGATACTGCTGTACTTCAGGTGGCTGCTTTCACAAATCTTGGGCTAGTGTAATTGGAGGCCAAAATGTTATTCTGAAGTGGAGAAGAGGAAGGGGGCTTAAGTCATTGACTGATGATACTGTGAAGTCATGATTTCCTAATGACTAATGTGGAGCCCTATGGTTGAACATAAATTTGGAGTGTATTTCCTATAGTGTCATGAGTCACAATGATTCAGCCCTAAGCTATGGAGCTGCACAGTGTCATGGAAGAGGGGGGATCAGTTGGCTGGTTGAATTGAGTGGGCTTTGATAATGAAATTAAATGGGCCAGGTGAAAGAAAAATCAACTGTCTCTTTTATATCTGTTTTTCTCAGTAGCAACATAAACTATTTCCTGTCTAACAGTATCTGTAAAATAGATTATGGAGGTGATTTCATAAATGTGGGGTAACTGCAAGGTCAAAACTTCTATGAAGACCTTGTGATATATGCATGATGTGTAGATCTTCTTGATAATCTCGAATCAAATCTCTTTATAATCTCTTTTGTCTCTTATAAAATAATAATAATAATAATAATAATAATAATAATAATAATAATAATAATAATAATAATGAAAAAAGCTGATTAAATCTGCAGACTGTTTCATTGCTTTAATTAACATCTTCTTTCCTTTTTTTTGAATGCTAACAAAGTAAACGAGCAATGTTCTTCCCAAAATATTTCAAAATTCTTAGAGGCTCTTAGTTTCCCACAAAGTTTGGCATTAATTATATGTCAATGCTCTGCTGTAGATGGAGGCATACAAGAACAACCCATCTTATGTTTTTGAAACACCAAAGTGATCATGTTACTATTATTACAATTGATGTGGGGTTTTTTTTGGTTGTTGGTTTTTTGTTGGGTTTTTTTGTTGTTTGTTTGGTTTTGGTTTTTTTTTTGTGGGGAGTATGGTTGTGAGCTGGCTATTACAGATCCAGGTTGCTTGAAAAAAGAAGTGTTCAGTTCTGCATAACAGATCATGAAGTCGCAAAATGTTTGGGTTTTTGTTGGTAGATTGGTTTTTTTAACCTATCAATTGGACAGCTTTAGTGCAGTTTATCCACCTGAGTACCAAGTCCTACAGAGAGGAAGATTACACTGAAGAAACATCAGAAACTGACTTCTTAAAACAGAAAAACATTGTTTCATGTGCTAAAATTTGAAGTAGCTTCAGGTTCATTGAGAATGAAAAATGTTTAGCAAAAGAAATACTAGTGCTGTAGCCTTTTTCCAGGATTTTCATTTTTCTTAATTGAGACTTATAATTGTATTCAGATTATTTAGAACAGCATTTTATTTTCTTCCATTGTTGAAACAGAAAATAAAATATACCATATTCTTAAAACAATATTGTATTTGAGTTTAAAAATGGAAGAAAAAGCAACTGTGTCTTATATATCTATTCTTGTCAGTAGCAGCATAAGCTGAACTATTTCCTGTTTAACAATATCTGTAAAATACTTTTTTCTTTTTCTTCTTTCAGAAGTGAAGCCAACTTGCATATTTAACAGCATGGAATATTATGATGGAGACATGTTTCGGATGGATGCCTGTCGATTTTGTCGGTGCCAAGCAGGAGTCTCTATTTGTTTTTCTGCCCAGTGTGGTGAGCTACACTGTGACAGGTACTATGTGCCGGAAGGAGAGTGCTGCCCAGTCTGTGAAGGTACAGTCTCTTGTTACTCCTGTCTGCTTTTCATTTTGCTGCCTTTTTTTTTTATTTTTATTTGCCTGTTCAATGGAAATGAGCAAACAAGGGCTTTCGTTCTTCTGAAGTTTGCAGATTCCTCTGTAGTTCAGTTTATTTCTACATTTTTGCTGTCCCTGAATGTGCCGTCATGTTCTTTGCAGTGCTTCTTTGACATTGACACTACTTCTTAGACATGGTCAAGTGTGCAGTGCTTTTTGGGGGGCCTTCTCGACAAACAACATAAAAAGCTGTTTCTAATTTCTGCACACACATTTAGACAGGTATCTCCAGAACTGCAGTTTTGACCCTGAGACAAATTTTGATTGCTTTGCAACCTCCTTCTTTTTCTGTTCAGCTAGAATAATGCACACAACTTCTTTCCTCTGCAATTACAGCAAAGCAGTGGGGCAGCAATCTGATGTCAATGTTTTTCTCTCCCTCCTTTGCTCCGCTGAGAGCCTTTCTGGCCTGCAGTCCTACTAAAAAGGGCTCTGTGGGAAATTTCACATTGACCCTCCTGCTTATACTAGAAAGTATTGGAGGCATCTTCTGCCAGAGTACAACCAGAATTCTAGCAGAGGAAAATAGGCATGGTGCTGTGCACTTGGATCTTGCTTCAGTGAGGATCAGGTTATGGCCACCAGGTAGTCAAAAGGCCTATGAAGCACTTTTAGTCCATTTGTTTAAATGTGGACATAAGAATGTCTTCTCAATAAGTGAAGTCACCTGAAAATCTGAAATCTCCTCAGAGGACAGGAATCTGGTAATTACTGTGAACTTCAAACACTTTGCAGGCTCCTTAATATCATTATTCCTGTAGTTTTTTGCAGAAGCAAGTAAGACAGAAGATCCATTATAGTCATGTTTTATTCCAAGCAGAGAATTAGAAAGTAAAGTATCTCATAAAAATACATCTAATAGGGTCAGCTCTAAGAGCTGGACCTTCTCACTCAGCAGAGGATCTGGTGAAAAATGGCTTGTTTTGTTACAAGCTACTGAAAGCTTCAGAGATTTAAACTGAAAATCTGGATAATAAAATATCAGGTTAGTAAATTAGGAAGTAATTTTTTAAAGAGTATTTTAAATTTTTTTATATTTTGGTGTATATTTTATATATTCTAGTGTCAGTTTGTATCTGTGCTATACTGTCTTTTAATGACAGATTGAAAAAAATCTTAAAAAGGCATGTTTGATGTGGCGAACCTCCCCAAGTAAGTTCAGATCCACTCCTGAAGAATCTGCTGTATGAGCTGCTGACTTTAAAGAATATATAAAATCTCTTGGGTTCATTTCCTATAATTACTATTTTTTCTCATATTTGAATATTCCAAGATTTAGCATTATGGCATTGTGACTATATACATATAGATAGAGCATATATATAGATACATTATTTATATATCTGTCCTTTCTGTCATATTCAGATATAGGTCCTGATTATCCATAATGGACTTGCAGATCTAGATATGTGCTTTATCCTCTTTGATGATTTAAATTTTCAGCTACCTTATTATTTATCAATAAACTGTTCTGTCACATCATTATACTACAATAAAATTGGATTTCCCCATTTTTGCAACATTTCAATCAGACTAGCAAGAAAACCTGATAACATTTTATTTCAGGTTGATGAGTTGGTGTGTATTTAGTCTGCAGTAGGATTTTCTTCTTTAAGACACGTCCTTAGTAAGAATAAAATGGATAATGTTATATAATTATTGAGTAGTCTTTTATTTTTCTAGTAATGACTGTGGCTTAATGCCAAGTTACAGGGTCTTTCATCAAACCACCTGGTACTCTATGTCTTGCTTCTTTCTGTTGTGTATTTTTCTGATAAGGGTTATGTCACTAAATGAAGCCTGACTTCTGAATTCTGAACAATTTGCTAACAAGATACATGGTGGTTTTTACTAGCAATCCCTCTTGATTTAGTAGAATTCTTTAAAGTGAGCCTAGACAGCTGGCTCCATTAACATATTCTAATTCCTTTAAACACTTAAAAAATAAAGGTGGCTCTGGTCTCTTTTTAAATAATTTGGGTAAAGTGGACACCTATATTGACAAGATCACATATTTTAAATGGGCAGAACATATCGGCCCACCCATTCATGTTTTTCTAGTTGTTGGAGAAGTGGCATTTTTTTCTGCCTGCTGCTCTTCTGTTGAGTATTTTATGGCTTGTTGTCAAGGTGATTAGTTGCTTCCTACAAATATTTGCTTCATAATAGAAATATCTCAAGATATATATAAATATTATAAGAAATATAATTTTTTTTTTCCTCCAAGAATTCTAAAGTGGCAAGTACTAAATTTGCTGTGAGTTGTATAGTACAGGCAAAAGCATTTCCTGACTTAGGGCTTAACTCCAGGAGGAGTTCTTCCTCAAAATTCTGTAGGCTGGATCAGCATTAGGAGATCCAATTTATAGCTTTAAATGCTACTGACCTTTTAAGGGTACCAGGAACTTTGTGCTTTGAGTTGCACAGAAGACTATTGCAAGTAGCAGAAGTCTTATTTGCCTTTTCTGTGCTTTTTCTGTATTCCTCTGTGAATCAGAATCCTGTACATAGGTTGAATGATAAAATTCACTTCATTTCTTTTGGTATGATTTCATTTTAGGCTAGGTCAAATCAATTATAGATGCAATGTTATCTAAAACATGAAAGGTGCAAAGTTAAGAATTTAGGAAGCATTTTAATTTTTAAATGCCTTATTTTCACAACCATCTGGTTTTGGGCTTAATCAGAATTTTACTAAAATTCTGAATGTCATTACAGCTGAGGATGGGGATGATGTTGTGTGCCATTTCACTCCAAATGTTTGGCGTGTCATTAAGTGGCTTAGGATAGGACAATAGTTACTGGCACTGCTACAGGTTTTATCTACCTTCAAAATGCATTGGCTTACTTTCAAAGGGGACTGATGAAACTCCAAAGAAATAATCCAAGTTTCATTCAATCCTTTTTTTCCTTCAGATAAGACATTTAATTTCTCCCAAATCCTTCCATCTTAACACTCCTGGATAATTAACTTAAAATAAATCACTTGTGCTTATTTGATGTCCACTAAAAAAGATGGTTTTAGGTATAGTTATTGCTTTTAATATATTAAATTTGCTTTAACATGCAATTTGTAGTATTGCTTGCTTTGCAAACCTGACCTACTTACTGTACATTCTCATATACTTCATTTCTGAGCCTGGCAGTTACCTTCTTTAGACATCATGATAGTTGCATACTTTCACATAATGTGATATTTAACTATTAATATCAGTGCAACTTATCACATCTCTAGAGTACTAATTTTTCTGAAGAGTAAAAGTTGCTTTTATTTCAAGTAATGGGGTAGCATATACAGACTTTCATGGAACTTGAGGAGGAATCTTACACAAAGTATGCTCCTAAAAATTCTGTTATTTAAATACCCATTTGATTGCTGGCAGGTAAGTGGGACTTGTGGCTTTCAAGGGGCAAAAACTTCAATGGAAATGAAATTGAAAACTGACCCTGTTCAAAAAGAGGGATGAGCCTCCAAAACTGGGATGAGGTGCAGCTTAAAAGCTCTCTTCCTGTTCCAGCAACAAATGTGCCAGAGTCCTCATCTTTGCTCATAATCTTTGCTCATAGTGTAAAAGAGTGTTGCAGTGCTGACAGGAGTCATTCCAGTTGGTTATTCAGAATTGTTGGTACAAAAAAAAAAAATCATCAACAGATCCAAGAACAATTTTGTCCTGAAGAACGAAAACAAAAAATCAAAGCATTAATTAAAACACACATTCTCTTGCAATTGCTCTTATTTCAGACCCACTTTATCCAGTCAACAACCCTGCTGGCTGCTATGCCAATGGGAAGATCCTGGCTCACGGGGACCGCTGGCGAGAGGACGACTGCACGTTCTGCCAGTGCATCAATGGGGACCCGCACTGCGTGGCCACGGCCTGTGGACAGAGCTGCATGAACCCTGTCAAGGTCCCTGGGGAGTGCTGCCCCGTCTGTGAAGGTAAGAGGGTATTCCTCCTCATTTGGCTTTGGTCTGTCATGGCTGCTGCTTTCCTGGCAATTCTCGGTTTACTTGAAAATTTTGGAGGATTGAAGAAGCTGGTGTGGTGTTGGCTGGTTACTGGGTAATTACAGAGAGCAGAAAACATCAGCGTGGTTTAACTATGCCTGTATGTTGGCAATCCTTTGTACTCTTTTGGCATAAAGAGTGTAGTAAGAAGTGGTTAAGATCATCGTTATTTACTAATTTTTCTCTTAGCTTTGCTTAAACCTTATTAATAAATATAGGAGAAGTTAGAAGGTCAAAATGTTTGTAATGATAGGTATTACTGTTAATTGGATTATTCATGTTCTGTCCTTCATCACTATCATTTAGTTGCAACTAAAAATCTCATAGTTTGATATTGGACGTAATTATTTCTGTGAAACTTATAAAAAAGGATATTACCTGGGAGATAGAGTAACTCTTCAACTTTACAATTATTATATATCTACTTGTGTCTTAGGGCCCTTATCAGTTTGCAGTGTCTATCCAAATAAGCTCACTGGGATCCTTAGTTTTTAGGATAAATCTGAGAAGCATAAGGATTTCTTACAGGGGCTCTTTAACTCCAGAATTCACATCACTAGGTATGAAGAAGGTGTTTGATACAATGTTTAAAAGCTGCTGGTGAACTGTACAGAATGACACTACTTGCACTGAATTAATGTCACTGTGAGGAAGCAGGTTAACTGCTCTTAATCCCCAGTGATCACCTTGGGATGGGTATCACAGAGCCTGTGCTGTCACCTCTCATTATCTAGGTGTCTGAGCCAGCTTGGGAAGGCAGTGCAGAGAGAAAAAGAGGCTGATGGAAGTATTTTCGACATGTTAATACACTGAGAGGATTCTTTTCCTATAATGAGGGAAGGAGAGGCATATGTGTCTATTCTTCTATTTTCCTCTTCCAGACTGGAGAAAATGGATGAGATAATTGAATTAAATGCATATACACATATATATATGTATATAAGCTAATTATGAAGAAGCAAGGGAAGCAAACACAGGGTTAAGCATAGGCTTCCATCCTTCATTGCTAAAGTTTGTAATATAAATAAGCTGGTGGTTCATTAACACACCACAGTAATGCCTCTGCAGCACTCTCAGGACACAAGTTAGGTGCTCTGGACTAGGATACATAATTCTATGAAATAACATGGTTGTACTTTTAGAAGAAGATGTAGCTACAATTGTTTAAGTCCATAAAAGTTGTTTTGGTGCTTTGGTGAGTGACATACGGAGTGCAATCATACTTATGATACAAATGGATGAAAGCTGACACAATAGAATTGTGGAATCAATATTTAAATTAGGTCCTTGTGTCATATAAATTATGTTTTATTAAAAAATAATCTGACTTCCTATTTGTCATGTTAGTTTTTGTATGACATATGCAAAATTGTAATTTTGAGTATGTCATCTGGAAGGCAGTGATACTGGATGGTATTTTGAGGAACCTCCTAATTTTTAAGCTTAAAAGCGCCATATTTGCCTTGGAGGTTTTTTTCAGCAGGTGGTAAAATTATGTAAGTGGTGGAACCAGCAATTAGTAGAAGTACTTCTAGTTCATTCTAGATGGAAGTTTCAGCATGCTTAGGTACCAGTGGTCAGAGAACATCCGAAAACACTTGAATCCTCTCCTCTTTTTTTTCCCTTCTATCTCCTACAGCAAACAAATATAACCAAAACAGATTATTATGATTGAGTATTTAATTATTTAATTCAAGGAATCCAGATACAGGATTATTTCAAGGATCAAAAAAATACAGGACTGTTAAAACACAGTAGTGAGTTCAGATGCTTGCACCCAAGATTTTAAAAACTGACTTTGCAAAAGCACTTTTGGATGATTTGATGAGAAGTTATTCAGCATTTGAGATTTAACAATTTATCTTGCAATTATAAGAAGTGAAAAAATCACTGAGAAATGAACCATCAAGGATACCAGCAAGTCTGTTGGAGTTATGTTTTGGGGCATCAAACAAGTTGTGGACAAGGCTGTTGTGCCTTGTGATTAGCAGCCTGAAGAAAAGTATTTGGATACATGAGAGCAAGGTGTTACCTGATTTGAAGTATGAACCCTGTGTGTCTTTCTGAATCTGTTAACATTTCTCTTTGAAAGCACACATTGAGAAAATCCCAGAACATTAGGGGAAAATAACAGTTAGATATTGACTGTCTGCATTTAATATTAAGAGTGTGTATCTTATTTTTTTTTTTTTATAAAAGGTAATGTTTGCGCTGATGGCAGCAGGGACTTAGCTGCCATCAGCTCATCAGTGTGGTAGCTGTAGACCTCTGGCCCACCTCCAAGGTCAGATAACTTCATGTCTTAAGCCTTAAATCTGAGATTAGTAGTGTTTCTACTTGGAGTTTAATGCGTGGGGTAGGAAACAAGCACTACCTGCTTTCATTCCAATACAGCTGTCGCTTGCTAACCCAGTAGGCAAGGAGTCTCTTTAGATCTGTGTTTTCTGGTTTTCTCCTTGTTCTAAGGCTGAACTGGAGAAGTATGCGTGCCCTGGAAAGACAGTTAAGAACTTGTACTTCCTTCACACAACTGATTTTTCCTGAATTTTAGTTTTATCATTTTAATGACAACCTAGTCCCATCTAAAATGCTATTTTGTTTCTGCCATCATCCAGCCACCTGACATCTCTATTCTCTTAAACAGGTAAGCTGATGGATCAGCACTCCTTTTAAATCCATTTTAAATCAGCTTCTCACTCTTTTTCCTGAGCATTGTTTCTATTGATAAAATTCTGCTGCTGATGCTCACTGTGCCGTCCATGGCCTGCAGGGATGGTGGGAATGGGGGAGAATGAGGTCCTGGCTGGGAAGTTGGCTGACAAATCAATTCCTTGATTTTAATGATTCTAATGATAAAGATTGCTGTACATTTTAATGGAGCTACATGCAATGAAGTAAATTCCAGGCACATTTCTTCCTAAAGAGGAAATAAAACGGCTCATCAGCCATTTGATGCTTTTCTGCATACCACTTCATTGCTCTTGCATATCTACAGCTTAACCTGAATTTTGCAGTGTATGAGCAGAAGTGTTGACTGTCCTGTGCTCTCCAGTTTGGTTTCTCCATCCTTCTGGTTCTCTAATTTCCTACTCTTCAGGAAAGAGAAGCAGAATTTTTATCAAGTGTGGGCAAAGGTGTGGCATCGGTGATATTATGTGTCATATTTTCAACTATGTAAGTTACTAAAGCAGAAAAAGCAGTGTGCTTTAGTGATATGTTCAATAAATGGGAAAAAATAATGTAAACTTTGCAGCTGATTTTCAAATAGAAGTTTGTCGCTATAGGACACGTGAAAACACAACACGAGCCACTGCTACTGCAAGCTAAAGAAGAGGGCAGTTTATTCTCTGACTCCAACTTGTATACTTTTCCAAAGGTGGTAGCAGATTGGCTCCACGTAGGGCCACCTCTCCAAAGACCACCAGTACATCAAATTTCTCCACCCCCATGAAGGTATGCAAAACAATATGTTGTTTACAGAAATTGTGTGGGAAAGTTCTCTAGTAGAATGTAAACTCAGAAAGCTTTGGAAAATCTTAAGAATCAGGGCGACATCGTACCCTGCTTAGTTTAAAAGAAAAGGAAAATTGAGCAAGGTTCAGTGTCTGTTCATGGAGGAATCATCAGAGTGATCACTTGCATCGTCTTCAACTGAGTCATCACTCAACGATCCATCCATTCGATGCCTTTCAGTTTCCATGTTGCCCGTTGGTTGGATTCTGTCTCTGCGGTTGCAGGTCAGGACGAACGCACTTCGAAGGTACCCAGCATGCCCCAGTATCTGTGGACACGCAGGCATACCCGCGCCCCGAAGTGATAAGGTCATAGGGACCTTCCCATTGTTTGGTGACTAAATTCCGCACTCGAACTTTTGCCCGAGGCTGATGTGCCTCGTCTGCAGCCTGCAACGAGAAATGATGATTTAAAATGACAGGGTTATTGGAATTCTGCTGCACCATAAGATGATTGATGGTGTACAATGTTTTTTTCCAACCAACTGTGCGGGGTCTCCCCCTGCATTCCCCATTTTTGTTTTTGAAGAACCCACTTCAGAATACCATGAGCGCGTTCTACAATAGCTTGGCCAATTGGAGAATGGGGGATACCAAACTTGTGTGACACACCCCACAACTGCAGGAACTGCCGCATCTGCTGCGATGCGTAAGCAGGACAATTGTCAGTTTTCACAGCAGAAGGTATGCCCAGAACGGCAAAGACCTGCCTCCAGTGGGCAATGACATCGCGGCCTTTTCTCCAGTGTGAGCGGAAGCCCACATCGCAGAGGAGAATGTGTCCACCGTGACATGCACATACTTGAGCTGGCCAAACTCAGCAATCAGGGTGACATCGGTCTGCCAAAGCTCCAAGGCCCTAAGGCCTCTAGGGTTTACCCCTGCTGGCAGAGGTGGAGCAAGTGCATGGCAGTCGTCACAGGATTCAACAATGCCACGAGCCTCCGTTGGCGTCAGCTGAAACTGCTTCTGCAGAGTATGTGCATTCTGATGGAAAAACCCATGCGATGCCTCAGCCTGTGCGAGTGTATCAGACTGAGGTGCTACCCATGCCTGATTAGCCAGCTTGTCAGGCCTCGCATTACCTTCTGCTACAAACCCTGGTAAATTGGTGTGACTTCTCACATGCAGAGTGTAAAACGGGTGAACCCGGGCCTGAATGGCACACCACAAGGTCTTCAGTAAATGAAACAGGGCAGTGTTACTGACCTCCTTCAAAACCGAGTGACCCAACCACAGCGTGATGTCAGGCACATAGGCAGAATCCGTGACCAAATTGAAAGGTTTCTGGGAAAATCTCCCAAATGCCATGACAGCAGCCCTCAGTTCGACCAATTGGGCTGACCCATTCTCATGACCTTACAGAACCTGCCACTCAGATCCATCCTTCCAAATAACAATGGCCTTTCCTGTTTTCCCTGAACTGTCAGTAAAGATGGTGGGTCCTTGCACGGGTTCCTGACTATTTTTGGGCTGCAAAGAGATCTACGTAAATTTTGCCACCTGCAGTAGCTTGTGGCTGGGCAAATGATAAGTGATTTGCCCTGAAAAATTTTCCAGAGCACATTGCAGGGACACACAGCGTGCAAAGCTCCAGTCAAAGTCCTCCCGGGATACCGGGAGTATGATCTTTGCTGGATCCACACCCATCAATTGCAAACACTGTTGCCGGCATTTAATTATCAACTGAGCAATCAACTCAGCCAATGTCGTTGCTGTCTTCTGCGGCTGATAGGGCAGGAAAACCCATTCCAAGATGTGCAAGGGATTGACCATTTGTCACTCCATTGACCAATGATACCTGTGGGATGCGAATCTGGAGTGGTAGCAAACACAGTGACATCAACGGAAAGATCAATGCGATAAACTTGATGGGCAGAAACAGCCTGCTGAACCTCCTCCAGCACCTGACATGCCTCAGGGGTCAATATGCGAGGTGATTTTAAATCAGAGTCTCCCTTCAACAGATCATACACAGGAGACAGTTGTGCATCGGTTAGTCCCAAGTATGGATATAACCAGGTGATGGCACCCATCAGTTTTTGAACATCATTCACCGTCTTCACCGAGTGCGCAAATTGCAACTCCTGGTGTTGGATTATCTGTTCCAGAATTTTGATCCCCAAATACTTCCAAGGAGGTTGTTGTTGAACCTTTTCTGGAGCCACCTGCAGCCCATGAGCATGCAAAGCATTGAGCAACCAAGGCTGAATCCTCAGCAGCTCATCCTGGGTGGACGTAGCCACCAAGATGTCGTCCATATAATGATACAGATGTGCATCAGGAAACTGCTTGCGAACTCCAGACAAAGCACGAGCCATGTACCATTGGCATATGACCGGGGAATTACGCATCCCCTGTGGCAGAACTTTCCATTGATATCGCTGTGCGGGCTCATCATTGTCAATTGCTGGCACCATAACGGCAAATTTTGGTCTGTCATTGGGATGCAAAGGAATTGTAAAGAAACAATCCTTCAAATCCACGATGAAGATCGGCCAGCCTGCAGGAAGCATGGTAGCTGATGGCATGCCCACCTGCAATGTTCCCATTCCTTCCTTGACAGCATTGACCTTCCAGAGGTCCTGTAACAACCTCCATTTCCCAGACTTCTTTTTGATGCAGAAAACAGGGGTGTTCCAGGGACTGTTAGAAGACTCCAGACAACCCTGGTCCAACTGTTCCTGCACCAAATTTCGAAGGGTGATCAGTTAATCTTGAGGGAGGGGCCACTGGTTTTCCCAAACAGGTGTATCCACCAGCCACCGTACAGGAGGCGTAGGACACTCTGCACCCTTCGCTGCAGTGGCCCCCATCAAAAGCCTGTCCCGATGCGCACCCCCCACACAGACAGAACATCCCTTCCCCAGAGGTTAGCAGGAGAAGTAACATGATGCCTAATCCAGGCCGTCTGTCCCTCTGGGTTTGTGACCAGCACAGGCCGCTGGCTCACATAACATCACGCTGTTCCCCCCAGGCCCGCAACAGACGTCTCCGCTGGATCCAGAGGCCAGTCCGGAGGCCAGGCGGCAAGGGAGAGAACCGTGACATCAGAGCCGCTGTCAAGGATCCCACGCAGGTGGATCTCTGATGGCATCACACCAGGGATGGACAGGGTACACAGCATGTCGGGACGGTCTTTGGTCAGGACAGTGGTCCAGTGAACCTGAGGCAGTCCAGTAGATCCAAAACCGCCATCACCCCGCGATTGGTCAGCCGTCCTGCGAACAGAAGACTTAAAAGGCACAAGTTGAGCAAGCCGCATCCCCTTCAGGATCGTAACGGGGAGTAGGTGTGGAAACCATTGCACAAATCTGCCCTGTGAAGTCTGCATCTATGAGACCCAGGTGCACAATAATGCCCTGAAGGGTGGCACCAGACCTTCCCATAAGGAAGGCACTCATGCCTTCACCCAAGGGACCAAAGGCGTCCAGGGGAACCTTGTACACCTTGCAAGAGTCTAAAACTACTGTTGCTGCTGTGCAGACATCCACACCTGCTGACCTGCAGGTGCTGGCGACAAGCTGGCTGAGCAGACCTCCATGGGCACCGGGGTCTGGAGAGGAACTTGTGTCCAATCGCACCCCCCTTTCCCACTCCGCTTCCCGTTTCCTGGGCCCAGGAGTACTTGGCCACTAACATGAACAGTCACCTTGCAAACATCTGCTGGATGGCCTGGCCTTCCGCAGCGGCCACACACATACGAGGGAAATTTTCCCTTCTGTGCTTTCTTCCCCCGTTTGGTGCTTGTCTGAGCAGTCCCCCACGGCTGCTGCCAGCCCTGCGGCGCTGCCCAGACCGGCTGCACAGCAGTAGCCGAACCAAGGGCCCTAGATCTGCACAGGCCGCTGACATCTGTGAGAGTGTAGCCCCTTCGGGAAGAGCCTGTATAACTCTTTTGCATTCCGCGTTGCAGTGGATCCTAGCAAATCTCACAAGGACCATCCGCCTCAGCTCAGGTTCTATCACCTGTCGTTCCACCGAGGCCGTCAACCTCGCTGCAAATTTCATGAATGATTCATTGGCCCTTTGAACAACAGTCAGAAAGGGTTCCATTGGAGCAGCCATTTTTGGGTCTGGATCACAGCTGCTAAGCCTAACGTCCTGCACTGCTCTAGCATGAGAGGATCGTATCCAGCCTGCCCCTGAGGATCAACATAATTGCCTGTGCCCATCAGCATGTCAGTCGTAACCACACGCCTGGGATCCTGCTGCCCCCGCGTAGCATTCTTCACTGCGCTGGCCACTAAACCAGCCCACTTGTCCTCAAACACGTCAAATTGCACAGGGTTAAAAAGAGCCCGTGCCACAGAACGAATATTGGAAGGTGTCAGCAGGTCAGCAACAAGTAATTGGATCATCTGCATAACTTCATCAGACCCAAGACCATACTGTGCAACAGTGTCTCAGATTTCCTTCAACACCTTAAACAAAAAAGGCTGATGAGTGTTATAAGTAACACCCCTGAGCACAGGGAAAGCTTGAGGGCCCCTTGGTAAGGCTGCATTGGCCACCGTGTCATGTCCCATGGACCCCAGGACAGCGGCAGTCCCTGGGCTGCGAGGCAGTGCAACATCACTGGACACCACACCCCCCGCAGCATCAGCAGAGACAGAGGAGCCCTCCCCTGATCCGGGAGGCTCCATGGTAGGGCAGAGTCACACATCTCCTCAGCCTTATCCAGGACCTCCTGCCAAAACTGCCCGTGGTCCTTCGGACGCACGGTCACCGGCAGGCGGGGAGGGTCCATAAAGTCGTGGGGAGGATCCGTGGCCATGGGGAGTCAACGGTCTCCCGCCGGCTGCATCAGCAGTCGTGCTAAAATTGAACACCCCAGCGCTCTACTGCACTGCAGCCCCAGCCCCGTGGCAGTCGGGGAAGGCGGAGCCAAACCAGCCGGCGCCCCAGTAGTGCCGTCCGCAGTATCAGCAGAGGGCACCGCAGTGGGCGCAGGCGATGGCACAACTCACAACCCCAGTGCGGCACCCCCATCCCCCGTTGTGGGGGAAGGGTGCGGCGCAGAAGGAGACATGGTGCGCAGAGACATGTCCCCACGGGACGACACAAGGGAGTCCGGCACACCACCAAGGAGCGTCGGAGCCATGACGTGCAGCCTCCTGGCAGGTACTGCCCCCATCAGGTGGGACGGGATGGGCTGCCCACCTGCTGGGGTGGGGCCTGATGGAACAGTGACCAACGCCCCGCCATTGGCGGCCCCCACTGCCTGCGCATGCCCAGCGGGCTGCGCAGGCTCAGGGATTGGAGCCGAGTCGTCCTCGGAAGACGAACCCAAGACCGAACCAGGCGAACCCACCTGCGTCGTCTCCAGGGGAAATGTAGCACCACAGTTCAGGCAATGCACCATCACCGAGTCAGACGCAATCTGAGATGGGGGCTGAACCACGGGCCCTCATTCACCTTCGAGCGCTGGGAAGGCACAAAGAGAGAGCGCTTTTCCCCCCAGCCCACTATGCCTGCAGCGCAGGGCGGAGCAAGGCGGCCGAACCGGCTCCACCAAGCCCCCAGAAATCCATGGGGCTTTATCCACTGACTGGACACTTGGAGCCAGTGGACTGGGAGCCCGAGCCACCCCAGAGGAGGAGCCATCTTCCAGCTCACTCCCCCAGGGACAAGGGAAATCAGGGCCACCCCAGAGACATTCAGTGTCCCCAATATCCACATTGAGACAGATAGGTCCCCCAGAGAAGCCCGAGAACTGCCAATTTCAGATCCCTGCCAAAGGGTAGCCATCCTCTTCCACAGCATCATCAGTGGCCCAACATCTTCAAAACTACTATCAAGCAGGGCGTCCACGAGGCAATCTCCCACGGGTGACCAATTCTCCCAGGAAAGGGCCTCTCCAAGCCTGGGAAAAAATCCCTGTTCCCTTGCCCAGAAAAATAACCTCTCAAAATCATCCCAATAAAAGAGAAGGCGTTTTCACCTCAGCACCTCTCTCCAAACATCCAAAGCCGCAGACTCCTCCCCGATGATTTCAAAGCTCTCCATTACCAAGACAACAGCAGGCAAAGCGCTGAACAGAGAGAGAAACAATCTCACCCATGGTTCTCAGCCTAAGCTGCAATACACTCACCATATGCGGTCACCATATGTCGCTATAGGACACATGAAAGCACAACGCGAGCCACTGCTATTGCAAGGTAAGGAAGAGGGCAGTTTATTCTGTGACTCCAACTTTTGTACTTTTCCAAAAGTGGTAGCAGATTGGCTCCACGTTGGGCCGCCTCTCCAAAGACATTGAACAAACCACCAGTACATCAAATTTCTCCACCCCCATGAAGGTATGCAAAACAATATGTTGTTTACAGAAATTGTGTGGGAAAGTTCTCTAGTAGAATGTAAACTCAGAAAGCTTCGGAAAATCTTAAGAATCAGGGTGACATCAGTTTATTACTGATTGTAAAGATAAAAATATCTCATTTTATACTCCTCTTTTGAATGACTTCCAGTTCTCACTCACATCTCAACATATCACCACAGTCAACAACAGTATATACCCTAGACAAATAACATCGTTTTTGCGGATTACTTTAAAATTACTTCTTTTCAAAAGCTGTATTATGTAATTGCATTGTTAATATACTTTGCTTTTTTCCTCTTATTTGTATATTACACTTCTTGATTCAGCTGTAGCTCTTACTTTCTGCATTAATCTTTTCACTTTTTTTGTAGACTAATGCAGAATGTAGGAAATAATTATTTGCATTTTAGAATCTTAACAATACATCAGATCTAAAGCAGGAAGAAGAATGGTACCTGCTGAAAACCCCTTACTATCTCAGTTTAGTGGCTGATGGACCAGTTCAGGCCCATATTTCTATTTTGAAATAAATATTAGACAAAGAATAATAAAGATGACATTTTATATCCTTATCACTATTTTTAAGCATGCATTTATTTCTCCTTGGACTTCTGTTTACATTTGAAAGAGAACCCACTTCCAGCAGCCAGCTTCAATTGTGTGAGCTTACTTCAAGCATGTCTTTTTAATATGCAAACCAAAGCATTTAATCAAAGATATTTCTGTCGTATATTTTGGTTTGAGTGTTGAGGGATACAGGGATTTGTGAGACAAATTTGGGATTTGATGAGAAAATTCTAATCAAAACTGCTTGTGCATCTGGTTTGGCTGTGGCTCATCCAGAGTAAAAGGTTATTAGTATCAGTCACTTCTGACTCTTCCTCTCTGTCTTTGATCTAAATGCTGCTGTACCTGCAGTTCTGCCAATTCATTTATTTCTTGGCTGGTTTATAATCAGTTTCAATGAAGGACATATTTGTTCCCCTAGATAAATTTACATACCAGCAGCTTCATAAGGATATATTTTTTCTTGGATTACACTTATAAAAAATTTTGCTGCCAGAGATCACATATAACATACTAGAAATTCTGTGTACAAAGATTCTTGAAATATGAGCACAGTATGTCAGCACACAAATGTATTCAGCCCTTGAATACAGTAAATTCAGAACAAACTAGAACATTCCCATTCCGTCATGAAGAAAATCCTGATGTTCTACTGCCGCTGTGAGGATTGTAGAGACTAAAGTTACATAAAAGCAGCTGTTGACACTTTTCTAAATTAGAGATCAAGATGGAGCAATTGTGTTATTTCTGTTACTATACAGAGCTGATTTGTATCTGTTCTCCGCAGTAAACCCTTTTTAATTCTTCCTAACTTGCTGCTGTGTATGTATCCATGGTGTATATCCTGTATGTGTGCTATGCAATATGCATTCCCATGTTGATTGGATGCCCAGATTGGTTTGCAATGTATAATTTTCTGAATGCTTGCCTTGGGTTTGCTGGACCCGAGGAAGATGGTTAACAGTTGCTCTCCTCACTTCAATCTTGCCTACTGCTGCTGGAAGGAGAGGCTGAGTGAGGTGCTTGAAATGCTTTACACTGGAGCTCCCTGGGGAGATTGATGATGAGGAAGAAACAGGAGCATGGAGGAGTAGGTGCATGAAGGAGAGGGGTATTTATGGATGTGGCGTGCCAATACAGTGGGTTTCTATATGGATTTAATTTTCAAATCTGTGGGCAGCCTCTCTTGAGTTGCACTGTAGCTGGTATCCACTAGTATCTTTACCAGCTCTGTTTGATGTTTTTACTAGCTCAGATCAAAGCTAAATTTATTTTATCTATAGACAACAAAGCTAAAAATAGCAGCCATTGTCTTGGAAGGTAGAGTATGAATTCATATGTTTTAAAGCAGAGAACTGACAGAAAGATACTCACCAAATTCAACAAGAGAAAATATAGCATGCTATGCTGTGAGGAAACAGATTAATTTTTATTTTTTGTCTCAACATTGTTTGACCAGAGGTATATGGGAGAAAGGCTGTACATGTGCCACTTGCAGTAGGCAGCTAGGAGAAGATGGAGGAAAGCCCTGTCTCTTAAGGAGGCTTTACCTGACATCCATTTCATGTCTCACATGGAACAGGCAGTCAGTAGGAGACCAGAGAGGTTCTCCAGTCGGGTGGCAAAAGGTCTCCACCAATGGATAGCAGTCAAACATTCAATTGGGTCTCCTGCCAGCAAGCAGACCTTGGGAGGAGCTGGGGGATATAAAAGTACCGGTGTCACAAGCTGCTGGCCTCTTTTTTGCCCTCGCTTTTTGCCCTCGCTCTTTTGCTTTCTCTTGCTCACGCACTCTCCCTCTTGGGCTGGACACCTGTTGATCACCTTCTGTGTCCTGTCCTACCACTTCCATCTTCCTCACCTCCTCCAGCCATCGCCTGCCCTGCCCCTACTGCGTTCCTGCCTGAGTTCTTGCCTGAGCCTCCTGCTTCCAGCCGTGCGTCGCCGATCCAGCCCATCACCACGATCCCTGCTGCAGCCCTGTCCAGGGTTCTGGGCCCCCTCCCGATCCCCACACACCTCGTGTCTGGTGCCATTGCCATGGGAGCTGTGCCTGTGGAGCTGCGCAGGCTCCCCAGCCGGCAGCGTGCACACACTCCTGCCACACAGATGCCAATATGGCACTCCCAAGTTCTGGTGGTAATGCCTGTTTTTTTCTCTCTCTCTCCCACTTTCTTTTTCCTTCTCCTTCCTCCTTTTCTGTCTTTCCTACTCTTGTTTAGTTGGGCATTGCCCTTTCCATTACCAATAAATGGTTCTCAGATATAATATTTACCTCGTTTGGCTTAATTCTGTCCTAGATCATCTGTTTTAAAAGAACCCCCACAGTTCCCCCTTAGTGGAATGTGACATGCTTGGAGGAGATTCTTCATGAGTCCTGAACCAGAATGTGATTGTTAAATAGCAGCTTTCCAGGAGAGGTTTTGAGATTAAGGGAAAGAACATGGATTAACAGGGCCTTGAGAAGGAATACCATACTGAAATTAAGATCAAGAGGAGAATTCACAGGACCTGAAGTAATCCTTTTTGCTCTCTTTCCTGTGGGTGGGTATGTCCCTGGATGACATAGTAGGTACTTGGTTCTTTTCTGTACATTGTTTCTCTGATAAAGGTGGAAACTGGAATGCATTGGAGAGCTATGAGCACAGTCCAAAATTTCTAGAAGACAGACTGAATAAATTGGATTGTCTCAGATTAAAATAAAAGCATGAAGTTAGAATGTGAGCATAGTAGTACTCAAGTGACTAAAATATTGTTGCAAAGAAAAAGACAAAAAAATGGAAAAGAGAAAAGTGGAATTTAGAGGAAGGCAGAAAGTTGTTGAGGAAAATAAAATTCCCTTTGTAGCATGTTATGACTAAGACTGTCTTTTTAACGTGTTCAGGGCATGGCAGTTATATTTTCAGCCTTAGTGAAAAGAGATTTGCTCAGGAAATTGTTTGTATAACTGAAAGCAGTAATGGTATTTCACGTGTAGTCTTCATGCAAGTGATGGCTGTAGCTTACCAATATAGAGCCCAATGCATAACTGGGGGCTTGAAGGGGGAGGGTGTTTGGGGGTCTTTTTAAATAGACATCAAAGTGATCAAAACCCTTTTGCAAGACATCTTGATACAATATGTCCACTTAAGTCACTTCTTTCCACTTACTTGATACACTAATGCCCATGGGCTTATTAATAAAAACCCAATGTATGAGGCAGGGGACTGGGTACTTTGAGGTGGCTGTTTCTTATAGGGAGAGAGGCAGAAAGCCTTTCCACAGAAAAGGCATGAAATTGGAGACAGAGGCATATTGAGACATGATAGTGTGGAGGGGAAGACCTTCCTTTATCCTTGGCCTGTCCCCAAACTCAAGCTCTTCAGTTCACACAGCTTTTCAAGGTATGTACCTCCTTTCCCTAGTGAGAGCTGGGAAAAGAAGGCCATTCCCTTCTGTGGATCCAGCACAAACAGTTAGTTTTAGGCTTCTGATGGATGCTTCTATATAGCTTCTATAGCTCCTGTAATGATATTGGCCCTCTGGGATTTGACTTTGTTTATTTAATCTATTACCTATTTATCTGTTTAGTTTGTTTTCTCCTTCTTCGTTTTCTAGACTTCTCTTCATTAAGAGCCAAGGCTTAGGCAATCATACTGGCTTTCTGTGCTTTCCCCATGGTTTTAGAGCCAATGCCTTATTTTTGCAGCACAAGGAAGTGATCACATTTCTTCAGATTAAAACAGACAGCTAGGTAGAGGGGAGAAAGAGGCTTTTCAAGTGCCATAAGGGACTGCAAAATTTTTATATATGCTCACACTTCTTTTGGCTCAGACCAGCTTTTCATGGGGACTGGTCTGGGTTCCTGTTGCATTGCAGCTAACCAGTTCCATTGGCAATCAGCTAAATTGGCAGTTAGTACTGCTGCTTGCTTCTTGCTGGGCTAACAACTTTGCTTTCTAAGTAACATTACTGTGGTTTAAATGGCAATTCCATTTTTAACAAATTTTACAAAAAAGGAGGTAATATACCATATGAATATATAATAGCATGTGAATAATACTAAAGAAGCTACAGTGATAGAAATAACTGTTTCCCTCAGGCCATCTGCATCTGTGGACAGCCATCTGCAAATTGAAATAATAACTGTGTTCACAAAAAGTAAATATTGGTTAGGATAGTATGAATTTTAAATTTTTTTTAACAAGATAATAAATACAAGTGTTCAGCACTGGCATTGATGCCAAAAATGTCCTTTAGGAAAGTCTGTGGTTGCTTCTATTCCTTTGCATCTCTCAGAGGCTCAGGCTATTCATAGAGAAAGCTGATACACAGTAATTGGTTATCTCACAGCATGTCCTTCTGCAAGAGATCCCTCAGGTACAAGTGGCTGGGTGCCAGCATAAGCTGTGAATGAGAAATTAAGTGTTAAACAAAATCTCCTCAGAGGATTTTCATGAATAAGACGCACAGTACTTTGCTGTCATTATGTCTGACACTTTATCTTCACAAAAAGAAATTAACATTTTCATCAATAAAGGAATCCAAACTCTAGCTGAGATGTAATTCAGTTCAGTTCCTTTAGTGTGTCTAGCACTTCATTAAGTAAAAACAAGCAGCAGAGTCCAGTGAAAAGAAATTTGATTCATTCAGGATGAAGTCAGTGGTAGTGAGCAGTGTTCACTGACACAGGTTGTGGGCCCAGAGTTCTCCTTAGAGCATTAAATATAAGTTATTGTTCAGCAACAGCGCTGGAGCTCCCAACCAGCCCTTTCATCAAAGTCAATTAAGGGATGCAAACTCCATGCTGCAGAGAATTGGGTTTCTGTTTGCCAGATCATGATTTAGTGTAGTGGTTCTAGAGAAGGCAGCTGAGCCTGTGGAACCACTGTATGATGAAGCCAAACTGGCCAGGGCAAGCCAGTGAAATTCAGGAAAACTATGTGAGTATGGAATAAGATTTTCATGGTTTTCAGTGATTCATTGTTGAATTCAGTGGAAGACTGCTGAAAGGATAAATAACCAGAGAATCCTAATGAGTATGTGTCAGAGGATGTCTTACTTATGAAGAACCTCAAGGATCCTTATAATGTTTTTCAGCACCTATAGTTTTCATAGATTTGCCCCAGATGTACACTAATTTAGTGTTTATCTTCATCTAGTAAAAACAAGTGAATGGCCTTCTTAATGTATTTTAACAATTCTTGATAGACTTAATTGATTCTGCTTCTGGTTGTTTCTTAGTGTCATCCCACCTAAAATAGTCAAAAAAAGTTTTGTCAGCATTAAAATTCATTTGACATGCCTGTTAAACTAAAAACTGCTAGAATTGATTATTACAGACAAAAGGTTTTAACTTCACGTTTTGGGAGTAGAAAGTATGTATTTTGATTGCATCACTGCAAAAAAGTAATCTATATATACCCCCGGCTTCTTTAGTCTGCAACAATAAATAGTCTTTGATTGTAATAGTTACTTTCAGAGAAAAAATACATATTTTAGAAGTTTCAGGTTGGCAGCATGAATAAAATTTGAGACAAAAGGCTGCCAAACTGAACTATGTGTTTGGAGGTATTAATGAATATATTTTCAGAGTTACTTGTGACATTAGAAAATTGTATCACCTAAGTCCTTGCATACATTTATAAATTGTTATGTGAGGCTGAATTGTTGAACCCTGATAACCGACACAGCTAAATTCTGGGAAAAAAATTCCTGTGAGGCATTAGGTATTTCAAACCCAGGAAGGAAATTCTTTAGCCCAGGGCTCAGCACTGATATTTTTCATGTAATGAATTGGAGGGGCGGGGAAGGCTGGAATGCGAACTATGAGGATGGAAAACATTTAGTCACTCTTGGAATGATATGAATGTTTTTACAGGAAGCTTAAGTAAACACACATGCTGCTGCTTAGTAGGCTGCAGTTAACTTTTTTGGACAGTAGACAAAATTTAAACAAGTATACAGACTCAAATGAAAGGCTGTTGAGCAGCACACCCTTCAGGCCCAGTTTTGAGCCAGTTATCACTTAAAACATTAGGTAAAAAGTTAGAGTACAATCTGTTTGTGTTTTTTTTTTCTTTTCTTTTCTTTTTTTATGGTAAATGCTTGAATGCACTGGTTTTTAATTTAAGTCATTTGATACTGGTTTCATAGGATCAAAACATCTCACTTCTTTTAAAGGTGTAGTCTGTGTTATGAATTACTACAGAAGAGGGAGCTATTTCACTTTTCCCAAACGATGGGCATGTTGTTTATTATTCATGATAAAGATCTTTCTCCTTGTTTAGAACATGATTTTTATTCATTTTTTTTCTTATCCCCCCAGAAGATGTTTTCATTTTATGAAAACAAAAGAGATGTTGGACATCCTAGAATCCTGTTCTGTTGAGCATACTCAGAAGAAATGTGCACAGGAATAAGCTTAGAATACAATAGTTACTTCCCTACTTAGAACCAATTTTGTAAAACCATGGAGTAGCTTTTTCCCTCACATGATACTACTGAGAGTATGAAACAAACCCTTTTTGGACTTAAAAAAATTGCATTCCTAGTGAAACAAAGCAAAGAGACTGTTTATCATGTAATATTAATAATAAAAATACCTTGCCAAGAGGTGAAGCCTGCATAATGTATTAACTTAAAGGAGAACAAAAAAATGAGTCTGATTAAAGCTGGTTGTGGCTGTTACTAAATAATTCTTAACAGAGAATTGCTTTTACAAATACCTGGAAGAAATTTTGCTTCCTGATAAAAAAGCTAGTTTCTAAATAATGAAGTAGATTCAGAGAGTTGGTGTTAGGCAAACATGTACTTATTTTGCAAAAAGAAGGTAATCAGTACTTGTCAAAAGCATACCGAATCATCAGAAATTGAAATATTTGTCTTCTGATTTCAGTTGCTTGATTAGGGTTCCTCAAGGATATTGCTGCTTTCACTGGAAATGTCCTGAGTTTATATGAAAGTGAAATTCATGGAGTCATGCAAGTTGGAAAGGACCACCAGAGATTTTTCTAGTCCTATCTCCTTCTTAAAGCAGATCTAGTGACTGAAGGATGTCAAGGACTTGTCCCAGTTAAATTTGGAATATTTTGAAGGATGGAAATCGCACAAGTCTCCATGACCATGTAGTAGTTTCATGAGCCATGTGATACAAAAGAAAGATCAAAACAGCTTTTATGCAGTTGTCATTTCCCTTTTCGTGTTTGTGTTTGTTGCCTCTCATCCTAGCCTGAAGCCACCTCCAAGATTAGCCAGGCCTTGTCATCTTTGTACCCTCGGGTTAAGGAGTGGTAGACAGCAGGAGGATGTCCCCTGACCCTCCTTCCCCAGGCTGAGCAAGCCCTGCTTTGTCTCTCAGCCTGTCCTCATGTGCCACCTCTCCAGCCCTGGCAGCTCGGTGGCCTTGTCACATACTTGCTCAGGTGTGTCCATGTTTCTCTTCTACTGAGGAGCCCAAAGCTGGACACTACTCCAGCTGTAGGTTTCCAAGTGCTAAATGTCCCTCCATTTTTCAACCATCGCTTCCTTATACCTGCAGGCTCTGCTTCCACTGGTGCAGGTCCCTCTTGTCCTTCACACAAAACTGAACCCCTGATTCTCTCATAATATATGTGGATTTGCAGTAGAGCAGTTAAGTGTAATCCCTCTTTGCTTTCTGATACAAATTTTATGGCCAGAGTTCAGATTTTGAACAACTAAGAATATGATAGGAAGCTGAGTATAATTTTTCATTCTGGTTCCACACTTAAGAAGGATTCTGTTTAGTTAGTTCGTTGCCTTTTATATAATTTATATAATTATAATTAAATCTTCAGTGAATGGGGGTTCTTTTTAACATGCAGATAAACAGTAAATTTAACAAGATTGAAATAAATTTTAAATTTTCCCTGTTTGTTTGGGTTTTGTTTTTTTTTGTTTTCCAAGGCTTCAGCAGTTAATGGCACATTTCAGTTTTCATTCTCTTCCTTTTTTTTTAATAATTGATCAAATTTTGTGTATAATAGAATTGTAATACTGAGAAACAAATTTTCCTAGCTCTCACTGAAACATGGGTGTACCAATTTCTCTACATATTTGAATACTTAAGCAGTATCTTAGTACCTCAATACCTCAGTAAACAAATTTAGGGTACAGTACTAGACCAGATTGACTATCCTTTGTTCTTGTGCATATTTATAGTATTTCACATTGTTAATAGAAGAAAATATCTGCTCTTTGTGCTACAAGCTGTGTCACATCACTCAGGAGAAGTGAGAGGTCTCAGAAATGAAAAAAAAAGAGGGGTGTAGGGATTGGTTTTGCTCCTATTACAGAAGTATTCTAGACTGAAAACAATTAGTGAAAATACTAGTGCACCTTGATACCTTCTTCTGTTTTGTTTTGTTTTTTGTTTTTGTTTTTTTTTTTTGACAACCAGTTTTTGTGTTGGTATTGTTTATATAGGTCCTTAAAGCTAGATCCAGGCATTACTTGAATGCCATCTTCTTTCACCATAAATGCAGTTGGATTTCAAGCTGGAATGATGAGATTCAGGGGTTGATCACATTGTAGTATTTTTCAGTGGACAAGTCAGACTGAAGGTCCACCAGCAGCTGAAATATCTGCTGTAGATTTTAAAATTGATGAAGCTGATTTTAATTAAATGGCATTCTAAAGACTTAATTCTAATATTTCTATCAACTGCACAGCAAGCAAAATAATAATCTGCACCAAAATTCAGCAGAGAAAGTATCAGAGAGGATATATGGAAGCATGGTTTTCTAATAGGAATCTGCCTTTATATATAAGCACCTGCCATCAGCAAAATCTGTGCTCCATTAAATAATCCATTGTTTTTATCCAGACTCTCTTCAATCCCCTTCTCTTTATTTCCTTCTCTCTTTCTTTCTATAGTATAGTTGTATTGTTGGTAAAGCACACAGGCAGAAACAGCACCCGTTTTTCCCACCCATTGTCTGGGCATTTGTTCACTGGATCTTTCTTCAGCTGTTTCTACCCAGAGCAGCAGTAAAAGCCCAGTTCAGATCCTGTGGTGGTAGATGCTTTTTCAAGCTTAGCTACTGCTTGCTTATTCAAATAGCCAGAAGTCTGGCAGAGCAGATCTGGCTTTATTTGTTGAGTCTTGTCTAGTGGAGTGAAAAGGCCTGAATTTTTTTTTCCCTGGCTGCATTTTTGCACATGTGGGGGTAGGGAATGAAATTATTTCTTTTGTCCTCTGTTTGCAGTTCATTGAGAAGCAGGCATGCATATAAAATTACTGCATTGGGCTTACCTTTAGGGAGAGAAGTGGAAAAGAAACAGATTTGTAAGCTTGAATGGAAACACTAAGGATGATGAAAGCAGGCCCAAAAGTGGAAGGTAACAGAATAATAAAATAGGATGAATAGAGGATGAACAAAAACTTTTCAAATTAATATAACAACTGTTTCATTTCATCCTGTATAAGAAATATAATATTACTACATGTATCAAGGGCACAAAAATTGTGTCCCTGTGTCCAAGGCAAAGGAGCATCAAAATACAGATGTTTAGTTTTGGAAAGTCACCAAAAATTATACAACAAATATATAGATATATAGATGGATGTATAAAATTAGTCCTAGATGTTAAGTTATACCTGCAGTTCCAGGGAAGTTATCTTGAGGGGTAGACTTAATGATGGAGAGTAAGTCCTCTTTCTCTCTAGCTTTTGTTTACACCCAAGTCAATCAATGAATACTAACTAACCTGCATCTCAACTTTCTGTAAGTTGTTTTTGCTTTTTTTTATTGACATGTATTACCTCACATCTGCAGTCAGATGGTAAAGCTGCAGTCTCAGTTCTCTGGCTTGTGTTGCTGTCAGTGAACTTCGCTCTGGGCAGCAGTAATGATTCATATAATTTGTATTGGTTTTAGCCACCTGTGAGTACAAGATTCCTGTGGCCTTTTAGTCGTTTGAAGTGCAATGTTCATGGGGGCTGACCAGTAACCTGACTGTAGCTTCAGGGTAGCTCTTGCATTCTGGCCTTTGCATGTTTAGAATATTTCAGTTAGAGAATGGAGCAGTACTAAAAAACAGTTTGGTTGCAGAAATGGTTTATATACTCAGAGGTGTAAACAGCCAGGATTAATTAATTGAATTTATCATGTTATTGGTGTATAATGGTATATTTCTATATACCAATGTGTTCATGATTACTAAACTAATGCCTTGGTGAAGTTGTAAATGTTAAGTGTTAGACATGAATGTGATTTAGTTGGATACTTTAGTAAATGAATTTGAAAGCAACTACAAAGAGTTAATTAAAACTAAAAGAAATGTAGTTTGAAAATCCATGGATATTGAAATACTTCGCTCATTTTGGCTATTCTACATTACATGTGCAAACTCAGAGCTGTGAAATGAAGAATTAATGGAAACCAATCCTTTGACCTCCAAACTTGTTACTTATATTAAATTCCTACCAAAAAAAAAATTAATTTAAATAAGATATTTGAAGGATCTGGAGAGACATGATGCCCTTATGCAGACTTCCAGTTTGTGCATGAACAAAGCTGTTGGTGCTATTCTATATATTTTAAAATGTATTGCTACTTTTCTGCCAGAAGTTATACAAGCAACAGAATTTGAGTGTTACTCAGCAAAAGCATAATATGAACTATGATCTCTGAGATAAATCTGAAGTTACCTAACTTAATTGTAGTGTCCTTAATGCAGTTTTTTTATTGTAAACTCTAGTTAGCTGACCTAATTTGAAAAGGATTAAAAACGTTCATTGCCTGCATAAACTATTGTGCTAGGAAGAGCAAGGCTGGAGAGAAGCTATGAAAGCTGAAAATTGTGAAAGACAATGAAAGCAGAAAAGTTCATTCTTGTAATTGGGTAATTTTCAGTTGATTGGAAGGCATGGGTGCAAAAGCTGCATGCTGAAATGTAGCCAATAGGCACAGAAATCGGTATTTTGTTTAACAGTCTATACTTCTAACAACTTAATCTATGCTGAGTAATATTTTACCCTTACTCTGAAAGTAAAGATTATCTGCCTATAGGTAAAAATGGTAAAATCTGTGGTCTGAGGATGAAAGATGGCAACATGTGGCCACCTCCACTCCATATAATTTATCTATATTTTCACAATTTATCACTTTAGGAATGGAAGGCTTTTTAAATTTAATTTTGATAAATCTTCATTTTTTTAAGTGGAGAAACAGAGTACACTTAAACAGTTGAAGCACTGAAATGAAAGCTCACGCTTCTTTAAATCATGCAAATTTGTTTCCTGAATATTTTGTATAATGTTAATACTGCTAATAATTATGAACTCATTGGTTCTTCAGTGCCTGAGTTCTATGAAAAACACAAGATAGACAAAATTAGTCTCAAAGAGCAAGAAGTTGTTCAGGAAAAGATAGGTATCGCTTTCCTTCTGAATCCTTTTTTTATGGTGGTCATTTTGACGTTTCTTGTTACCTCCATAAATCTCTGAATTTTGTTTTATTCTAACAACTTTCTATACTAGAGCATGTTAATATTTCTGTATTTTTGTTTCTATCAAAACAAAATGCATACTCCAGCATATTAAAATGGTGTCAAAAAGTACTATACTGTTGATAAATAACTCACAGTCAATAATAATCTCCTCAACCTCAGAAAGCATAATCTGGGACTGCAAAGTATACTGTAAGAAGTGATGTTTTCAATAAATAACCATGATAAATGCCCTCCAGAGATCTTTCACATCTTACATTCCCTTTTGGTATTCAGAGTCTCTTCTGCTGTAAATTTCAGCGGTGATGTTATTCACACAGAGAAAGATTTGACTTCTGAGTTACATGTTTGATGTGGAGCTTGGTAGTATAAATCAATTCAGCTTTAGAGAAACTCTGTTCAGTTCCTAAAGCAAAAAAATAAAGTTTTTATTAAACACTTCTGGAAAAAAGTGGGTAAAATAAATATTCTGCATATAGTTTGAAACTGCATGAGCAGGACAGCTGATTTCATAGTGAACAAAAAAACAAGGGGTAATTCTTTTCTGTTTCGATACTTCAGAAATTTTCTGCAGCTTTATGCTGTTGTTGTTGGGTGTACATCACTTTGAAACAAAGTTTGTTTATTGAATTTTTTCTAAAGTACCCAGAATATTCATCAGAAACAAAAGTAATTAAAATTACTCTCTTTACTGTTACATTGTGTATGAATTTGTGAACTTAATTTAAATATTCAAGAATCTCAAATTTATGTGTTTTTTTTTCTTACCCCCAGAACCAACATATATCACAATAGGTCCACCCACCTGTGAGGTTTTGGTGAACTGCACTTTGACTGAAAAAGACTGTATCTATAGCTTCAAACTGGACCAAAATGGTTGTCGCATTTGTCAGTGCAAAACCAGTGAGTATGCAGAAATATGGTGGCTTCTACTTTTTATATCAAGCTATATGTGAAAATGGTAGTATGCTGGTTATTTCCATTCATAATGTTGTGATTGTATGTTGTGTTACTATGTGTGTGCTTTATAGCTGTTCATCTTTAAAGAATTGGTTCCTGATTTCTGACATGGCTTGATTGTTTAAAATGTGTTTGGAGGAAAATGTACAGTGCTTGACTTTTGAGGTAAAAAATTAACAGCTGGCTAGAAAAGGTAATAATTTAGGACCTCATATAGACTTTGAGAAGTCTTATGAGAATTCCACATTTCATTTTCTTCTGTTTATAGAATTTTAACAGCATCTCGGTTTCTGCACTTCAAAAAGTCCTATTGCTAAACATTTTTTCATCAAAATTTAGCTTTTGAGGATAAATGTTTGAAAATCATATGCTTGGGAGTGGGTATTTGTGTATATGCAAGTATATCCATATTTATATTTATTTCTATAACACATTTTAGTTAGCATTTTTGCAGGCTTTAACATCTATTTCTTCCCAAAGGAAAAACACTGTGCCTTGTGAGAACTTTTTGTGTATCAAGAAAAACGTTTTTTCTATATGTGTTTCCTTAAGACTTCTGTGTTTATAGGTGAAATATATATCAGTATCAGATTGGTTTTTGGAATGGGCCAACAAAGGACACCTCTGGAGTACTAGTCTCAGCTTGCAAGAGGCATCTTTGTGGCTGCCAACCCAACCTACGAGTGGGTTTAAATTCTCTTGTAATGTTATTGTATTTTTTCAGCTTTCTTGCAGCCTCTAAGGCTTCCACAACCAGAGTATTACTCCATTCTTCTTCTTTTGGTTTCAGTCCACTCCTTCTCAGCCACTTTCTAAACCAATATGACTATTGCAGGGGTCCCAAGTAGAAATGGTCAAAATAAAATTCTTAAGTAGTAGAAACTAAAGAGCTTTAGGAATGCGTGGTGTTGGAAACATATGGCAAGCCATAACATTATCATGGCAATACAGAAATAATACCTTTGACTACAAGTTGTATTCATGGAAGGATGACTTTTCTTAGGTTACATCCAAGCTATTGCATACTTGCCTTACTTCATTCTTCCTAAGGAAAACATTAGAAATGTTAAGGTTTGCTTTTAATGTTGTAATTTGATTTTCCTTCTCCTTCTGTTATTATTAAATTAATTGGGGAATTTGACACATAAAAGAAAATGGTCATACTTGGCAAGTTTCATAATCTATGCCTGACTGTGCAGCCCTTCCCTCCAGTTTGGTGCACTGGAGACAGACCACTCCAAAGGATGACTTCTTTTGTCCTAGGTTACCAGAATATATATGGACACAAACCACATCTCAGGATGTTCTTGCTTAGAGTATTTCTGATTAAATAGTGCATAAGAACCTATTCAAGGGAATTTTTCTCTTGCCAGATTTGCTTGAAATTTTCTTCATTTTACCATAGCAAACTGTCTGAAGCAAAGTTAATAGCATCATTTATCATCTCTTTTTTTCAGTTAAATAATGTGACTAGTAGATGGCTTAAAAATCTCAGTTATTTAGAAAGAGTTGACCTTTATTTTCTAAGAAAGTGAAGAAAAATAACAGCTTGGAAGTCTTCATTATTTGGTGGTTATCAGTCAAAGTTACAGAAATTGAATTTTTCTGTCAAGTGCTGTCTGTTGCTTGCAAGGCTCTCTGCTGGACAGGAGTGTGTGAGAAATGAGAAGAAAAGAGTCTTAGGTCAGATATGCTGAGCTATGTGCTAGCTCTCTGTGTTTTGAGATCCTGTGTACTTTAATGTCCAAACCTGTTCAGTTGCATCTTGGTTCTCTTAAGGGCCTCAGAACATGGATTATCTTTAGCTCATGTATACTCATGTGGACTTTTGGAACATCATTATTTTATACTGCATCCACTTGCTTTTTGCTGGTCTAAGCTGCTCAACAGAGTCAAATTTAATTCCCTCAGTAAGGAAGCCCCCGTGCCCACAGTAACATTTGAAGTGATCATATCCTAATTCTATTAATCTATTTCCAATAAAGTTTCATTTTTCATTAATTTATCTCTAGATAGCTCTGCTGGAGGTTTGCTATACTTCAGTTATTTCAGCAAAAATAAAAGCAAAATGATAACGTGGAAGCACATAGAGTGAAGGTGTAACTTGTTCTTTGTTACCTGCATTTACATTCACATTGCCAGAAATAAGTACACAGCAGGTTTATTTGGAATGATTATGTAATTACAGTATAATGAAACTTGTTTGGTGCTTCATTGTATTTTAGTTTTAAGTCTATCCCTCCTCATTCAAGCCAACTACAGAATGAGAAGGAGTAAGGAAGCAAATCAAAACATTGCTAGAATATTATTTTAATAGAAGTAGTTTACTTTGTCTTATCCTTCTTTTCATTTCTGCAGTGAAGGCAAAAACATGATGTAGCAACACGCAGTAAAAGCACACATGCTGTAAAGTAAAATAAAATATTTTTAAAAATAGCTGAGCCAGACCATAATTGTTAAGAGAAGGAAGAAAAAAATGCTAAACAAAGACTGAGCATAGACTTACATGGGAAGAAAGTTCAGTAAGTACACAAGGAACCACAAATGATGAGGGAGAAAGGATGATCATACTGACCAGAAGCATCTAGAAGCCAAAGCAGCACTGCATGATAATAAAAGGTAAAAAGTAGAATCCAGAATCTAGGAAGAACTGCTGCAGAATACCAAGAGTAAAACTAAAACAAGTAGGAAAACCAGGAAAGGCATTACTGAAAAAAAAATTAAAAAGAAAGGATGGTATAAGATGATACAACAGCAAAACACAAACAGGAAAAAAAAGTAAATAAGAAAAAATTGTAGTGTGCTCTTGTGTTTGGAGTTTCTGGGCTTTTACTTTCATAGGGAGAACTGGAGTGGAATAAAGACTAAAAGACTGATGGTGTATTAAATAATGCCTACTGATTGAAGCAACATAGGATTTAAAATCTGATTGGTAGTTGCTGCTGCACACAAAGTTATTCTTCTGCAAACGTCTGCAGTGCTGGCCTTGTCTGTTCCCTGGATTACTTTCATGAGAAAAAAACCCTTTAAAATCTCTCCTGTAACTGAGAGTGTTTTACCTCAAATGAATAGAACACATAGTACTCTTCAGGGTGTAACAGTGAGCATGTATGACTTTAATTTTTTTTAACATTTCAAATCTTACTAAACTGGAATTAAATTAGAGTGTTGCTGTCAATTTAAAAAAAATTGTTTGCATCATTTAGAAGGCTTATCTTTACAGTTCCAAGATGTAACTGTCATCCAGTTTCATTAATTTCAGACTCCTTATGGAGAGATGCAACTGGAGAAGGCTGAGATGAGTAATTTTCCCTGCACATTATAATGCATCACCTTCCACTTTGTGTCATGGTCTCTTCTGTCTGTCAAAGCAAGTCATACAATCACTATTCAAAAATAAGAAATCTTGGTGTATTATGTGTTTGCACAGGCCTCTCAACATGAAACCACCTTTTCCCCAAAACACATCCTATGAATATACACAGAAATAACTTTAGAAGTGTTGGTACCTTTTCCTGTAATGAGAGCAACACATTTTTTACCATGGAGTTAAAAGGAGACATTATCATTCAGTCAATACTAGCACACACTAGAAACACGGTCCTCAATATTCTGGCAAGTCACACCATCTCCCTTTATAGCTGATGGGAAATTCCAGCATGGACTTTGGGTTTGACAATGCAGGTCTTTATTTAGTTGCCTAGGCATTCAAAGGCAGCATTGGTAGGTTTGAGCAAAGGTAGGTAGGTTCATCTACAGGCTCTCTGTAAAAAGCAACAATTAAGGCTCTGAAAAAGCATAGGGACTGATGATGGGAAAAAGCCTAAGAAAACTTTGCAGGGACTGCGGTGAGAGAACACTTCTCAATTCCTCATTTTATGTGTTAATTCTTCCATAGTTAGAGTCCTGACCTTTCAGTCTTCTAGCCAAAATTTGAATATTACATTCCTGTATTTCTTTATGTAATCCCTACTGGCATGTGTGTTATTAACACTTAAATTCTCTCAGTGTTAATTTTTCCCATTTAAATAAACTTATTTTGTGTTTATTTCTGTGTCAAACTGAGGTCAGACAGTTCCTGGAAATAGTAGAGTGAAATATAAATTATGTAACACTTTTCTGTTTTAGTAGCAATTGTCTTCCAGTGTTACTTTGATTTCACCACAAATTCCATGGAAAATAAAAGTTATAAAATAAATATCCAGGTAATCTTTCTTAGTGTTAAGGAGAGCACATTAGATTTTTGAGTAATTCTGTAAGAGAGAAAAAGGATGTCTTATTATCCTTCTGCAGTGATGTAAAAGGGAATAGCTATTACAGACAAGACTTCAGTTAAGGAAATACAACCATAGAAAAATTAGGATGAAGCACGTTTCCTAAAAACTTAAGGTTCAGATCAGAAAGAAACGTATATATTCTTGTAGAACAAAAGTAATAACTCTAAGCACACGTGCAAGATAGTGGAAGTGTTCCCTGAAGAGGATGGTATTATGATGAACAACTCATGCCAAATAAATATTATCTGTATTGTCACTAGAATGAGTCTTTGGCAGTATCTCTGAAGATTACAATATATTGAAGTTAGTGCTTACAATGTATCTAGTGCAACAGGAGCAGATAGGAATTTCACTTGGCTTAACTTGTGATAAAAGAAAAATCAGCATGCTTGAAGCTTGATCATTCTACAGTAATTCCACCTCAGAGACATCACTGGTACAATTTCATTTTCATGACTTCTTGTGTTGTATGCGAATCCTAGATTTGTTTAGCACACATATCCAAGTGGTTAATTTGCCTCAATGGACTCACAAGATGATTTATTTAAACAGGGTTTTCTAGCATCACAGCACCTAGTCCCTTCATTTTTTTTCCAGCTTTTGTGAATCATGATTTAAGTCTAACAAAAGGAGGGAGGGTTAGTGTGGATCTGTGGAGGCAATATATTCAGAGAATTCCAGTTACTGTTAAGTAACCTAGTTTTCTCCTTCATAAATTTGCCTCCCCAGATCCCCACCCCCGAAGATTAAGCAGCAGTAGCAATCCACGCCGAGAGGACGGCTGAGGAGTGCTTAATTGTAAAGGTACTGTGAAACAGTTCTCCTGATATGATCTGTCCTCAGCATCAAGAAAATAATACTGGTAAAGGTATGTAGCTAGCTTTGTGTAGCCATGCTACAAATTTGTAAAAATGGACACCAACCTAAGCCAAGTTAAAATACTGACATAATCCTTGTCATGTATCTATTAATATTCTCCGGCAGTTGTTTTTTTCATCTGTGAATTACAGGACTGAAAACTAAAAGTATTTCAACATAGAATACATTCTCAAAACTTCTTAGAGTAAGATGATTTTCAGTCTTTATGATACAAATATCAGTGTGTCCATATCTAAAATAATATATTGGAAAAACATAAATATTCCAGTTTAAGAGCCTAAAGATTTTTAAATACCATATATATGCTAGAAAAAAAGAAAGGTTTTTTTTTTTTTAAAATATCTGGAATTGCAATCAAGCTATTAGAAATTCAAGCAGAAGACCCTTTTTAGAGCTAACACGCAATTGAATTTTGTTTATTTTTAGGGAGTTTTT
Source organism: Chloebia gouldiae (assembly GCA_003676055.1). Lineage (NCBI taxonomy): Eukaryota > Metazoa > Chordata > Aves > Passeriformes > Passeridae > Chloebia > Chloebia gouldiae. The sequence goes on from QUSF01000038.1 coordinate 1,487,514, forward strand.
TGGGCAATATTTTATAACATTCCAAATATCCATAGGTTCATGTGAGGTAGGGACATGAGCACTCTGAAATGAGGAATAAATCGTGCATACAATGGTTAGAATTTAGGATGAAGACTTGTTATTCCTTTTGAGATGCATTGCCCCAGAGATGCCATACCTGAGAAGGAGAGAGGTTGCATTGTATCTGAAATACTCCACTGCTAAGTTAATTCTGCCAAATGCAGACATTGCTAACATCTCATGGGACAGAATGTTTTTGTTGTCCTATTTGCAAGGTGGGACCTCGACTGCAGTAGGGCACATCAGTATGTCAGCTACTTTTACATGCTGATTTTTGAACGTGCTTTTCTTTCCTTCAGCAGTTGGTTACTCAGTCTTATAGATATCAGAAAACCTTTTAAAACTAGAGTTGATGGTAGTGTTGAGAGTAAGATACTTACTGGAAAAGAGTTTTAAGACACCAGATCATTTGTGTGTAGCATGCTCACCATGTCTTGGTAGGCATCAGTTCTCAAGATTTTTCTACAGTGTTATCCCATCCTCCATATCCCAAAGAGATTCCTCTTAAACTGTGTAATGCTCCTCCAAAACTCTCAGTATCTGTTTTATTGTAGTATGCATGTATGAAAGGGTTTGTAAGTGTGTGGAGAAAGTGGGGACAGAAATCGCTATATTTAGAAGGAGTTTATGGACAATGGTGACCAGGCTTAAATACCTCACCAATATCTGTTTGTTAATAATTCATAAATGGGCTTTTTTGGAAGACTGATTCATCTTCAGCTGTTCTTTCTGCTTGTATTTGTCCAACAGCATCACATTAAATTGATCAAAATGAATCCAATAATTTGAAATTTCAATATGTAAGCCAGCATATAGTATTTTTAATTGTATCAAACCACAGAACAGAGTATTTGCTAGTACTGCAGTCTTTAGAGGACTCAAAGTCTGCAAGCAATAGCTTTTGCCAGTGTAGTGAGGTCTAGTGAAGACTGTGACTAGACTGTGAACTACCAGCTGGACCTGTTGGTAACTGGCTTTGCTGCTGCTTTTGCAGTTGTGGTTGCACATAGCAAAAAAGATGCATACTCTTGTGTGGGTGGGATTCACTGCTGCAAGGATTCAGTGCTTGTTAGTCCTCAAGTGAGTATCAGTTCTAAGCAGGAGGACTATTTAATAACATCATTGGTTCAGGACAAACAACCTTTCCATGTTTACTGTCCTAGCCTTCTACTTTCAGCATTTTATGTGATATTTCAGCTAATGTCACATTAAAAAGCTAAGTATTTGTTGTAAAACTACAATTCTATGAGCCTGAGACATTGAGGAGCGCAGTCATCTTTTTTTAAAATCATGGTTCATCAGTATCATTATGGACTCACCCGTATCCTGCATCTGAACTCTGAGCTTGCCATGTAAATTGTTTTCTGTATTGGCATGACCTTATTGGCAGTTCATGTTTTATAAGAAAAATGAATGAATGTGTTTCTACTAACCATGTAGAACTCTACAGATCTTTTCTCTAAGCAACACAATAAGAGATGTTTGCCCTTTAATTAATTTCCCGTTCATCATTTTGTTTCTGTTTTAGTCTTCTACTTCCTATCTAACCATCAGTTTAGTTCCCTGTGTGATGTCACTATAACTGATCAGTCACAAAACCCAAAAAAATAGTTTTTACTATGTGATCAGAAGCTTTATCCCATTCTGTTGGTGTTGCAATCATGTACAGGTTCATAATGCAGTTCTGTCAAACTCTGAATGGTAGTTTTCTTCTGCATTAGCTTTTAAAATGTTTGCTATATCCTCATTTCAGCCTGTCTGATTGCCCTGATACACTTTTGAAGTAGTTATTAGACCAGGTAGGGCTGGATCTCTTTTCTGCAAATACATTCATGATTTGGGATTGTTTCCTTGTGAAATTTATCTAAGCAGAGGTAGAAAACACTCTCAAACAAATAGTCTGCTAACATTTTGTCGTAATAGATTTTCTCAGTTCATTGCAGTTGGCTTTCATGAATTAGTGAACTAGTTCTTGTTCCTTAGTATATGTCACTTGAAATGTGAAACCTTAGCAAAAAAATCTGCTTTTATTTATCTTTTCATAATGAATTAGTCATTATTTTAGTAGTGATAAATTTAAAACTATAGCTAAGGCTATAGAAAAATTGTCAGGATGACAATTGTATACACTGAATTTGATCCACATATGAATATTTAGGTTTGTAATCTTTTCAGTCTTTTTCTCTTCTTTCTTTCTCTGATAGCTATGTTTTACTTTGTGACATTGGTGATTCACTTAATTTTATGAAAAAAAATACTTGGCTTAAAATACTGGACTATGCTTTTCATCAGGCCTGTGCAGCAGGCAAACTCTGTGTACCAGATGGTACTTCATTTAGAGACTGCCTGCTGTTGTCATGTTTTTAATAATGTTTTAATAGGAGACATTTAGATGATTAGATGTAAATTCAGAAAGCAGACCAGAATTCACGTCCTTAATTTCATGACACTACATTTCTTCATAGAGAATTTTTTTCAAAACCTATTTCAAATCTATATCTACAGTTTGTACTGTCATACTATCAGAAGTTTGAGTGCACTAGCATATTAATTTCAGTAAAGATAATTTTATCAGAATTTAATTTTCAGTATCTCATTAGAAAGACTGTGAGCAGAGGTCTGTGGAGATTATTCTGATCACCTCATACATAACAATGACATAACAATAGAAAGTCTATACTTAACAGTTGTCTGCACTGACTTCAGCAAACTTTCCCTTTATGTTTGACATAGTCAGACTTTTGATAATTTTTCATATGCTCTTCACTGTCTTTTCCTGGGAGGCAATGGCGATTATTAGTCACCCACCTCAAAGCTCTGAAGAGCTTTTCTTTCTTGGCCACTTACAAAATGAAAATTCTTTTGAGGATAACTCACTATGTAAAGGATTAAGCAAGGAGGATATTGCTTCAAGACTGGATCTCCTGGTTAGTATGTCAGCTGACTATTTGAGTTTCAAGTTTATTTAACATCACAAGCTAGTTGGGATGAGACACTCGAAAGGTCTTCCTGCTTTTTAGCACTGCCCTTAGACACCCTGAGCCTTTTAATAAAGTCTGTTTACTTTATTGTAAACTTTACATGTAACAAACTTGTTTTTCATCTCTGAAAAGTAGTTTCACTAGCCAAATCAGAGCAGATTAAAAGACTGAAAACAAAGTATTCAGCTGTGGGACTCTGAGTCATTATTTTGCCATCTTCTATAACTACATGGTCAAACCTGAATGTTGTATTTTGATAGCTCTTCTTAAGAGATAATCTGGAGACAAATAAGATAAAGAAATATGCCAAGTAAAAAAAAATATTTTTTCTGTTTTTTTAGATTTCTTTAAATTGTTATTTCCAGCTCTTCCTTTCACTTTTTAAGATACCTATTTATTTCTCTCATGCCTTTGCATATGTACCTTCTTTTTTCTTCACCTGTCTTCATGATCCTACTGTTTATAGACAGTCATGTAAACATTTCATTTCCCTGACAAAGCATGCTTTGGAAAGAAATGGTTCTGCTCAGTTCAACCTGTGCATTTCCAGGTTATTCACTGCTCAGATCATCTGCAGGAGATGCTAATAACTTACATTATATCAAAGGTCATAACTGGACTTAATTCTTTTTGGACATATCCTTCTGTACGTCCTATCCTATCCTATCCTTCTCCATGCATTCTTTATGAAGTTCAAGCCTAGCTTTAAAAATTATGACTATGCTCTAAAGTCTTGCATAACGAAAAGTTTAGTTAATTTTATTATCACCGTGTGTTGCTAGGGAATAATTCTGTACAAACTTCCTAGTATAAAAGCTCATAAATGAAAGATAAATTCATATTATTTTAACTTGCTTCAAGAAAAGTCTTTGTATTACATATAACTCACTCTTTACCAGAGAAAAATACCAAAGTTTCCTCTGCATTATGTTAAAATCAGCATTAGTGGCTACATATTAAAAAGATTAGTATTCTTTGTAGATCAGCCTGACTTAATCGTCCAAAAATGTGTAAAACTTCATGAAGATCTTTGTATATGTGTTTCTGTCTAAAGCAAGAATCTAAAACAAGGGCTACTGTTGCTGTGCAAAGGTTAGATCTCACCGAGAGGAAACACTTAAATCTTGTGGTATCGATTCTCTGCTTCCAGACACAATCTCTAGAGGTTATAAAAGGATCTGGCATTTCTTTTTCTGTATTCTGAATGACAAACAACCCCAAACTTGTACATCCTTTTTGCTTCAGACACCAAATTTGCATAAAAGTGGAGAGGTTAGAGCCATGACCCTGATTATATTCATCCTATTTAAACTGAGCACTGTTGTTTGGAATAAGGAGACTCTTATGTTATATTGCACTTGCATAACCCTAATTCCACCTCAGAAGTCGGCAGTGAATTTGCTGATATTCTCTGAGGTTTTGGTCTCATTCTGACACAGTAAGGAACATACCTTCTTTACCAAATGAGCATTAACTTGGTAGAATAGATAAAGAAACACATGGCTTAGCCACATCTGGTTAAGTCAATATTTTGGAATCTTAAATGCAACATTACAAAAACAGAAGAGGAAGCATTTAAGTAAAGCAAGATTCCTTCTGTAGTTTTGCTTCAGTACATTGCCATTTTAGACAATAAGTCAAGATTAATGACTGATCTCCTCTTTGGAAAACCTGTTCCTAGATGTTCATTCCTCTAAAGGAAAGTGGTCTTCAGGTCTCAAATTAGGGGCACATCTGGAAGAATAATCTTCAGCTGACCTCTGTACAACCAATACTTCATAGTGATGTGGATGTTCAAGCTAGAGATCAGCCCTCCTTTAAATATCACACTTAAGGTCAGGCCTTTGGATATCACCCATCATATTCTTCTATTGAAGAATCTTAATTATATTTCCCTCTTTTTCTGTTTTGATCTCTATTTGTCTGTTGTAATAATGGTCATTTCTTTCCCTTGTGTTTTGCATCCTTAGTGTAAAAAAACCCCATAATTTTCTGTTTCCCCTCACCTCTGCAACCAATAAAAGAACATTGTATCCCACAATATGTTAAGAGTGGTCTTTCTGGCATTTCTTCTTTCAAGAAAAGCAAAAAGAAACTGATCAATCTCAAAATAGTAAATTGCTATGAGAGGGGATAAAATGACCATTATTTATCTCTGTACCAGAAAATCTGAGATGCCAACAGCTCAACATCTTCCTTATGCACAAGAGGCGGATGAAACTTGGTACTGCACTTCAAGAAACAGATCTTTTAGTCTGGCCACCTCTAAGCTTCAACCACATCTTAGGGTATTGCAATTATATTTTTAAAAAGCAAATCTTAATCAGAGACCAGCAAACAGCATAAAGTTGACAGCAAACAGCATAAAAATAAAAGTTTTTAATACATCCCACCTTTCAGTACTTATTTAAAATAAGTAGAAGAGAAATAAAGATTATCTATATTGAACAAAAGCCTACCAAACCCATATTATGTGTTATTTTTGATGTGTTATTAAAAGCCAGTGGAGTGATGGATGTTGGACTCCATTGACTGTGCATCTGTTCATAAAATTACGTTAGTTTGTGGTACCAGGTGGTACTCCCCAAGCTGCTGACAGGAACTGAAGAATCCTGTAGTGTCTGTTCATACAATTTGGGTTGTTACTGAAGAATCCTGTCAAATATTTTAAAAATAGGACAGTCTGAAGGTAAGGCCTAGCAGTGTTAAGAAAGTGACAAAGCAAAAGGGAGCAGAAGGTTTAGTGTGCTGACGATGTGTTTGGTATAAGTAGTTTTCATATTGTGATAAGCTGTGTGTGTCCTTTGCAGGGGAGGAGCTGTGCACCGGCCTCATTTCGGGCTGTTCCTTGGATTGTTCCTTTGGCTTCCAGACTGATGCTCACAACTGTGAGATCTGTCAGTGCCGGCCGCGGCCCAAGAAGTGCAAACCCATTGTATGTGACAAGTACTGTCCCTTTGGATACTTGTACGTATTCTCATCCTGAAAGCACACTTACTGCAATCCCCGTGTGTACGGAAAATGCACTAAAGTCCAGGCCAATCTACTTGTGTTTGCTTTGTGGCACAGCAGGGGGAAGTGTAGGAAAACAGAAACGGTGTTACAGATGTGGGAGTGCAGTATTCTTCAAAACGGAACTTGATCAACAGATTTAGAAACAGAAGCTCAAAAAACAGCAGATTATAAAAGGAAAGCAGTGTTTAATTTTTTTTTAATTTCACAAACAAGAGGAGAAAGCTACTTACAAGTAATGCTGCTTACATGTAGCTTTTTGAAATTCTTTTGGCATGTTTTCAGGAACTTCCATTTTATAGCCCATTTATTTTATTCCAGTTACCTAATATTTCAAGTTTCTTTTAATCTTGATATGACAGCAGACTAGTTTTAGTAAGACTTTTTTGGTAACTATGGGATTTGTGAATAATAGTACTATATCTTAGCTATGTTTTTGTAAATGCTGTCAAAATCTGGATTTGTGGTGGACTTCTTTTTCCATAAAAGTATTTCTGGTATTTATTCAATTGTGAAACAGGTGATGAAAACTGAGTGGGTCTTTTGTGGGAGAAGTTTCTTAGTAATTACTTCTGGTGGTATCTCTATATATTTTACCAGTAAATTTTATTTTGGATGGGTTCATTCCATGTTACTGCCTGCTTTTTGCAATAATTTAATTTCTACCTCATGACAGCAGATCTTCAGATAACATTCAAATGTTTTGCGGGTTTTTTTTTTAGGATTTTCAATGAAATCTGCTACATTTACAACTCCAATTTTTAATAGTGATACTCCTTAAATTTCTGGTTCATTCTGGAGTTCTCTTTGGCCCTTGTTCATAGATGTTGCAGGCTTTTTTACTGTGGTGTGTCCTCTTAGTGCACTGAGTTGTAAATGGGAGAGGAAAACAAGGGATTTTTAAATTAAGGAGTTAATAAAATTATCAGGCATGTTGATTTCAGGAGTGGCTGAGAGTTGTTAGTTTTGCAAGTGAGGGAAAGTAGAAACAGAGGGAAGTTACAGAAAAGAAATACTATAAAGAGCTGTAATTTTATTCTTTATGTATCATGAGTTTAATATGTTGACCTACACAGCATAATTACAATTCAGGTATGTGATTTTTCTGCTTAGATAAGCTGAACCACACTATTCTTTTTTTTTTTTTTTGTTTTTGCTTAAGTGTTCTAAATAGTTTTATTAGAAAATCTATGTGAACTATATAGCCAAAGCATTTTAAAAATGACAGCACATTTTAATGGGAATAATATGGTAGTTGTAAAATAAAGATGTTTTAAAAGCACGTTAATTTCAAGCTGATGCCAGTGTTTTCAGGAACCCTGTCTTTGGGATGATTTTTCCCATACATTTTTGTGCACCTGAAAAAAATATGAAAAAACCTTTAAACCTTTTTAAGCTATTTGGAGAATAGCTTTCCATTTAAATTCTGGGTATACATACAAAATATAATTATGCTTATTATGCACAATGGCTGGTATTTTTAAATGATGAGTGTTTAATAAAGTCTTCAGGTGATTTTTTAGAAACCAGAAATGAGCACTCTGAAATTGTCATTCTCTACAAAATACATGAAAAATTACACTGAATGAAATTAATAACATTTAAAGATATCTTCATATGGAACTGTTTGTAATATAAAGGGCTAAAATTGTGGCAAGAACTACTTTAGGATCATTTCACTTTGAGTCTTACCCTGGTGTAAAAATTATTTAGATTTGAAGTTGTATAGCATATTTGTTCAGTTTACTGCCATATATTTGACTTCCAAGTGTGTTGTGCTCATTAAAAACATGGGATGTAATGGAGGACAAATCTATTTTAATGTAAACATTTAGTCACAAATAGGACACGAAAGAAAGAAATATTAAAAGAAAAGTATATTAGAGAGTGAACAGGGAAGGAGTAATAATCATATTTGTAAATTTTTTTTAAAACTGTTAAAAGTTAATAATTGGGAAAATTGAGTTGGTGCATCTTTAAACAAACCAAAATCTTTTCATAACTGTGAAAAAATCTGCTAGATAAAGCCCACTGTTTGAAAGCTCTAGACAGTAATGGAAAGAAGCATTCCTTTTGATGGGATAGGAATACAGAAAGTCTTTCATTCTCCACTCTACTGTATTGCAATTTGTTATTCTCAGCCTTTTAACTAAAAATTAAATTAAGTTTTCTACAGCTTGAAGCCAGACTTTCTAGAGATTTGCATCATTTATCTTCTAGATAAATGATAATTTATCTCCTCTATCATCTATACATCATTTATTTCTCCTCTATCCTAGATCATGTTCTATAACTTCCCATGTCTGTTCTTTGCTTCACATAGCTGTGCCAAAAGTTTGAAGTATTACCTGCCTTTGTGAAAAAAGACAAGGAAACATTCAGCAGAGGATCCACTGAATGGGGAGCAAATGCCAGGGATGGAGCCCATAAAGCTTGTACAGCCCATAAAACCACTGAATCTAAGGGTGACAATTAACAATAATTTTCTTTGCTCATCAGTCACTTCCTTAGGGGGGATGCTCTTTAAAGATGTAGATATTTAAAGTGACTTGCTGACCTTTTACAACTTATTTTGCTCATCTAGGAAGAACAAGCATGGCTGTGAAATCTGTCGGTGTAAGAAGTGCCCTAACCTGCCTTGTGGTAAAATCTGTCCATTGGGCTTCCAGCAGAACAGTCATGGCTGTGTTATCTGCAAGTGCAGAGGTACGTGCCAGTGCATTACCACCTCTAACTACAATTTGTTTTCAAAGCAGGTGGAAACCAGGGTGAAAGAAAAGCAATACTGCACAGAATATTTGCAAATTGAAATACAATAACTGAGAGGGAACCAGTTCAACATTGCTCACATAAATTTTGCTGATGTTTGTTATTATCTATTAATCTGGGCTTCATCAGAAAGCTTTCATCTCTGCTTTCATCTCCCACTACAAAGTCAGAAAAAGTTTGTTATCATTAGTAAAAATTAGGTCAGGCTCTTAATAAGCAACTACTAATAATAAGCTAATTGAGGGCATTTTTTTCTGTAGTGATGTTCATCTTGTCTTCTTCACCATTGCCTTTTCTTTACAAATAAGTGTTGTATTTGATAAATATCCAGTATATCACCTAAAACTGGAGTGCTGTTTCTTGGATGCTTTTCGGGCAATCTTAATAAACAATGAGTAGAGAGAAGAGCTGCCCAGGAGAAAGGACTTGGTATTCTTAAGCTAAAAATTTCTTACATGCCACATCCCAAACCGGTAACCACCACGTTCAAGATGGATACTGAGACCAGATGTTCATTTGTTGTCCGCCATATACTTGTGCTGCTTTCAGCACATTTCTTCCTTACAATATTTTCAGGTTATGTTTTGTCTTAGTCTGGGTATCAAGACTGCCTTCATTGCTCATCTCCATGTGTTGCCTTTAATAACTTTTTGGTTTTGCTCAGTGTCTCTCTGATCCTAACTGCTTTTTCATGCTTATTTTCTTTGACCCTTACTTGTGTGTTTTGATTTCTAGCTGTAGTCAAGTAACTTTGATTACTTTCCCATTGCTTTATGTAATGACCCTATTCTCAACTTCTTGCTATTTCTTCTGCATTTTAAAAAAATTATAAAATGTAAAAGAACAAGCTATGGGAACATAGCACTGAAAGAAAATATATGAGTTCTTGAAGTCACTCTCCTATAGTTGAAGGCAAACATGCAATCATATGAATCAAAAATATCCAACACTATTTTTTTTTTCTATGTAACATTAGACACTGCAGGCAGCTTAAGAAACTTTCAGACTTCTAGCAAAATAAAAGTTGCAATGTTATAAACATATTTTGCAGATGTGAGAAGCAGAGATTTTATTGACACAAGCTACAATATATGACTTTTATTAGAAATTAGAATTTTAAAAATTAAATAAGAAAGGGTAACTGCTGAATGGTGTCCCATTGAGATAATTCTTATCACTCAGCTTGTCATTTGTCTCCATGTTCACAATCAGAACACTTTCGCTGATCATAATGCTGTGACTAAATACACACAAAGTGTTCTTTTCAATGTACTATAATTGCCACCCAGGCTATAAACTTTGGTCACTAATTATGTGTATGCACACTTTTAAGTCTTCTCCTTAACAAGTATGGATTTTAAAATGTGCACAATTATTTAGTGAAATTAACTTGATACATCTCAAAATAATATTTACTGTTGTCATGATCATAAAGATACCAAGCCATGAGAATATCACTTCAACATCACTTCATTATCAGTTTTGTCAAAGGATGATTAGAACAATCACCATTACATTCTGGGGAAAATGTGAGTCTTTGTTAAAATTTTGACCCAGAATCCTTAAATAAAGGGGAAGGTTGGGTAAATCCTCTGCCAGTGAATTAGCTCCATTTTCTAAGTTGCTTCTGCTGGAAATAGATGGTATTAATAGAACCATACAAGTACAGGCTGGAGTAGTACTCTGACAAACTGAGAGTCCACTTCTTTACCCTTGCATAAAATAGAGTGCATCTGGATAATCCTTGACAGATGTTTGTATAAGATTTAATTTATTAAGAATCTCCACTTTCAAAAGACACAAAAAACTAGAACAAAACAGAAAGAGGAAAAAAAAACCAAACTATTCTAAATAGTGTTCTCTTGTGGTTAGAAACATATAATATTTTTAACTTAATTTTCTAAAATTATTGTCTCCCTTTATAACATTGAACTGGTTACTCCTTGTCCTGAGCTTAGCAGACATATGAAGCAGCTAAGCACCATTCCCATTAGAATTATTGCAATATTTAAGGGGTTACTACTGGAGACTTATAAACATTTTTTGGGTGGGAAATGGGTTTCTAAGTCAAACAAACCCAGTTACTGCAGTTTCTCATCACTGTTCAAAAATTTGATACTGTGCTTTAGCCATAGTAAAATCTTCAGACTAGTCGAAATAGTAGTTCTGTATTTAAATTTACAGTGCTCCTGTACTTGTATCTTACACTGAACTTGCCTCTTCTGCAGTGGTATCACACTACACACTTCCTTTTCTTGTGAACTACTGTACCTCAGATCATTTCAACCATACCTCTAGTTAGCTAGTTACTCCCATTTTGTATTTACACATTAGATTTTTTCAAATATTAGCCTTTCCACTAATTGTTTTCACTTTCCAATTTTTAATTACAGTCTCAGTTTGTGAACTTAATTTTGAGTACCTATTTATGTATGTTTCTCCAGATTATGGAGTGTACTTTAGAATATTTCAGGAAAAAAGTCTGATTGTTTCAGATATCCTTTTCCCTTGCTAAATAAGCAAAGTCATACTATCTAGGACTTCTGAGTGTCAATAATAATTTTAATATAGAGCAGTATTCCAGAGATATTAATTCAAATCATAATTTAAATACTTTTATATTAAAGTATGAAAGTAGAGTAACTGAATTTAAGTTTTTTCATAGTATTTCTGTTCATGCAACAGAATGAAGTCTGTTCTAAGAAGTATTTTATCCCTATGCAGTATTTTTGTTTAGTTCACAAAATGGTATACTAATGTAGCTTCTGTGTATTGGCTTTCTGGTCTGATAATGTGCCTCAAACTAACTTGTTTGTGAAATCATCTTTCACAGATCTGCCACAGCTGAAGAAGTGCTGACCTACGTACTAGTGTACAAAAAAAAACCCACCAAAAAACACCAAAACCAACAAGCAAAAAAGCTGAATACTTCCTAAAATTTTATGGAAACATTACTACTTCTCATATATTATCCTTTTTTAAAAGAAAATTAAATTAAGAACTTATTACAATAACCTTATATATATGTCAGCAGAACATTGTTGGCATACCACTGAGAACAAGTCAGTTCATTGAAAAACTGCTCCTGCATCCTTCATCATAATAGTGATGGGGATGAGGGAGTGTTTGGCTCTAAATTCACTCTGCTGATTAACAAAGAATATGTTGAGGCTGAATCCTGCAGCACTTAAATACCCCTTAAGATACAAATGAAACTTTATCTCCCTAGGCCAACTGCTTGTATGTTGTGACAGAATGCAAGTAATGCCACAGTCTAAGCTACTGTATTCTCATCTCAGTAAAAGCTAAAAGAAATGAGGGATGAAAGTCTCATCATTCTCTTCCAAATATCTCATTTATCATAGTAATATAAACAAATAATTTTTCACAGGAAGTACTTTATGGAATATTTCCAGTATCTACCATTACCCTATTAGCACCTGATTGCAATTTTTTATAATTTGCAAAACTATCCAGATGTCATTTAAATGTTTTTATATTCTACTTGCTATCAGATACATTATAGATAATCTAATGTGCTATAGTATTTAAATATTTCATTTAAAATATGCTTCAGGCTATCTGCTATTTCCCTCCATTGCATTCCTCCTTTTCTTACATTATTTAGACACTACTACATTTCTGGTTGATTAAAAAAATATAGGTTCAACAGAAGGAAGTGATTATATTTTCCAGGGAAATACTACAGGAAATTCTACTACATCCTATTGCCCCCTTCAGTGTACCTTTTAGTTGTTTCCTGTAATGATAGAACTATTATTTATTTGGTTTTATATGTGCTTTAAAAATAAATGCAGTCCAGTCACAAAGTTGGTGTTTCTTCCTAAGCAACAGATGCTTATCAGGACATCTCATTTTTCTTTGGTTTTTGCAGAGGCAACAGCTTCTCTTATGCCTCCTGTTAAAACAGGCTCTTGCCTGTCCATGGATGGGCGGCGGCATGAGAATGAGGAGAGCTGGCACGATGGCTGCAGGGAATGTTACTGTCATAACGGACGGGAAATGTGTGCCTTGATCACCTGCCCCGTTCCCAGCTGTGGCAACCCCACCATACATCCAGGGCAGTGTTGTCCATCATGTCCAGGTAAGACATGATTTCTTCTGCGTGCTTTTTAATCAAGTATCATTTCACTTGTGTTCTGTTTCTTAATGCACTAAAATAATCTCATGAATACTTCAGTAGTAGGCAGAAATGAAGGTTTCTATGCCCTAATGTAACACGATGAGTTGCTGTCATTAAGTTCCCAGCTGTAGAAAATGGGAACTTACATATTTAAAGCATATGCAAGTTGTGGGTCCTAATATGTTAATCTTTGACACACTGGAATCTTTAAACTAGTAAAAGTACAAATTTCTAGTCTGTTACTTATAATAGTGAGTATTGTAATAAGCCATTACATTTTCATTTTTGATTTTAAAGGAGTTTTATTAAAATGTATCTCCTGATGAATGTTTTACAATCCGTCAAAGATGTACACAAACAGATGTCTTAAGTAATTGAACATCATGAGTCTGTGTTCTGAGGGAAGGCTCCTATACCACCAGCAGAAGATTATTTCAATACTTTCAGTGGGAAGGCCAAGTACAGTTTATGTTGCATTCCAATACCATTTTAGTACGTATTAATATGAAAAACGTCTTTAAAAAATATGGGTAGAATGTAAGATTAATGCCCTCTATTTTCAGAATTATTCCTACAGTATTTTATGTGCTAAATAGATTAATTTGTAATACATTGATATTCTCTGTGACTTTATTGGAACTCATATTAGGAGTAAGAACAATGAGGCTCATGAAGCTCCATAAATAGAGAACAGTATGACAGTACTGGCAGGATATAAGCAATTATGAACTTTTTCTATTTTTTTGTAAAGAATAGGAAATCCTAGGGGCAAAATAAGCAGATCCTCTTTCTGAAAGTGACAGAGAATAGTGCTTCCTCCTGGTGACGTAAGATAACTGATCTCTTTAGATTGCTTAGACAAATGGCGATCTCCAATCCAGTTCACACCTTGTGGTAACTGGAAAATCAGTAAGTCCCCAAAAGGATGGAAGATTCCAAAGGGTTTGTCTCTCTTTCAGCCTTTTCACAATGATTTGTGTAGTATTATATATATGTATATGAATGGGGGCAAGTTAACATATCAGTCTTGCCTTACATAAACAAACAAGAATCAAAATTTAAAATGTATGGTGGTTATTCCAATTCCGGCAATTCTCTTGTTACATCCCCAAGACTCATCCTTGACTTCATTCTACTGTCAGTATTCTCATGAATCTTGATTTACTGAATATGTACTGAACACCCCAGAGCATTCAAATAAGAGTAATGGCAATTTTGGTCTTTCAGCTGGCCAGCAGCTAGTTCTTTGTGTGTGGAGAGTGAGTTTGGGTAAATTCATTTGCAAGCCTAATGCTGAGTTTGTGGAAGAAAGGTCAATATGAAGTTAGCAGGACCTATTATTTCACACTATACAGTTCTTGTGGATGAGATCAGCATTTGATTCTGAGCACCAGCAATGTTGGTCTCTTTTATAGAAGAGCAGTTACTTAGCCAGCAGTGTCATTTCCTTCAAGAGAGAGGGTCTGCATAGGTTTCTTTGTCTGACATCAATCCTGCTTTCAAGCCACTGGTCACCTTCTGTATAAGCAAAGTCATATTTGGTGTAAACTCTTACAATGCTTGGGCAGATACAGCATTTTAAAGATGGCATAAGTATAGGATTACTATGGCCAAATTAGTTTCAGCGTGGGGTTTTTCTCCCACTGAGGTCTTGCATTTGTTAGAAATGTAATTCTGATATTTTTTTGCAACATATTGATTCTCCACTCATGATGTTAAATATATCATGGCTTTAAGTAGATTGGAATGCAGTTTGGAATTGTGAGACTGAGAGCATGTCACTGTATGGCATGTATCTACCATAAGGATATTGAAGTAATTAGCAGTCCTGATGTAGTGGGTTTGGAATTGCACTCTTAACCTATCCACAGGGAAGTGGCAGCTCTCAGAGATCATTTTGCAAACTGGAAAAAAAAGTGTGGTTACATTCAATTCCACATTTAGTTAGTTTTCAGCAGAGCAAGATACACATTGAGTGCTAAAACGTCCCTTATAATCATGTTTCTACATATTAAGAGGTTTATATGGATCAGGACAATGCTTGTTAAAATATTAAGGTTTCCTGTAAGGTTTAAAAGCCATTACTTGCTACTGTTCCACAGAACTGTGCTATGTAGAAAGTGTGTATTTCTTTGACCAGTTGTTTCTTGAGGTGATGAGTTGCACATCTGTGGGACTTCAGTTGCAGTGATACATCATTATCAATGCTGCTAAGGGAGCAGTAGGCAACATATACAGCAGTGCTATCTGGTTGTGCTTTTTTGATCAGGAGCAGTAATGAGCAAAACAGGCCTGTGACTTTGCAGAAAATTAAATGCAAAGGAGATGACTCAGAAATTTTCCAGAAAATCTTAGCATTGCTTTTGCCATGATGCGTTAAGATGCTATTGCATAACATGTAAGATATTGTTCCCGCTGAAATAAAAATCTGACAGTGACAAGGCAGCAGACTAGCCATCTGCAAATGGTATTTCAGGTAAGTGCTGCTGAATTGTGTATGTGGTTCACAAATGTAAACAATTGGAAAAGCATGGCATAAGCAAGTTGGTGAAAGATAAAATAACTCCCTGAAAGAAAAGCACAGGTACTTGCTGAATGGAGTAAGATCAGCCAGAGTCAGCTTCCTTGAGTTCTACCGATCATTCTCCAAAAATGAAAACAATTGAGTGGCGTTTCCTCTATGTGGCAGTGTCATAGTGCAAAGGGCACAAACGCTGTTCTCCAGACAGGAACAGCAATGCTAGAAACATGAAGAGAAGCCACAAGCACTTTGTGAGCCTTGGCCTGTCTAAATGACTAGAGGAGCTGCTGTACACTTAATTTTTCTCTCCTTAACCAAGATATTTGGGTTAGGATAATGTTCACATTAGGCTTCATTATAATGAAGTAGGAGAGAGGCACCTTCAAAAGGTGGTTTAGAGATGTAGCACAATTAGCAAGAAGTCATTTTTTTCTTCTCCTCCATTCAGCATAGGAAACCTGAGGAGGTTCTTTTTTAACAGAGGCACCCAACTTAGCTATCTAATGTTAAATGGGTTGAATTCAGGCTGAAGGCCATCATTTATGAGCCTGAAGCTTCACTTTATAGCCTGTAGCTTTCAAACTCATGGCTTCCACAGCTGAAAAAACATGGTGTGTGAGGCATCTTGGTATCTATGTATAATGCTTTGAAAAAGCTGGTGGACTCACTCCAGGTCCAGAACAACCAGCATGGTAAGCAGGCAGCTATTACTGCCCTTATTGCCCCTAGTGTGGGATAGGCTTCAAAGGATTTTAAGCATGCTGAGGATGGTGGCATAACATTTTCTTGATGGTAAGTGCTTAAGCACTCAAGGTACCAGATAGGTTTCTTTATTTATCTTTTAAAACACCAAGAGATGAAGATGCCCTAGAGGCTGGAGGACACTCATGATGAAAAAGGGAAATAGTTTCAGTTCCTTCCTTAACATGAAATAGGTCAAAATTGTTCTGTGAATGGACAAGGGTGAATCTTTTAGCCAGGGCTGCAGAGGTGATGTAATTAATTGTTTGAAAAGAAAGTAATGTTAATTTGTTGAGAGACAATTACTGGAAGGATAAGGCTACACATTGTGGCATTTCACTGTGGCATTTCCTTATATCCAGGTGGGGTTTTTTCAAATATGGCAGATACTTTTTTTTTTTTTTTTTAATGGAGCAGTTCCACCGATGTAAGTACTTACACACTTTTAGGACGGTGGGGCAGGGCTGGATTCTGTGTTTTGCTTTTCCTTTTCTGGTGGGTTGGGGTTTTGAAGAGGGCGGTTGTTTGGTTGTTTTTTAAGTGTAGCATCTAATGATACAGATGATAGAGACACATACCTGTTGGGAAACTGAACCTTTACCTGGACTTCCTAAATCCTAGAGGAGAAGCTTACTTATCCATCCTTTCAGGAACTGAATCTGAAGTTAATATTTGGCAGTTAAGAAACTGTCTGACCATTAGAATTTTTCAGAAAATTACAGTTGTCTCTTGGAATTCCCAAATCCCAAGTTAGTTAGTTTTGGTTTTTTTTTTCTGAAATGCCAAGAATGCTTGAAGTTATCTCTGATTTATATTAACTAGTCTTTATTCAGACTGATTCTTAAATTGTTTCTTGTTTATATATTTCCCATTTTTCATGAGATGCAGGTTCCATAAAGTCAAAAGAGCTTCATTAAGAATAATTTATATATGTATTTTCAATAATAACAGAAATTCTTCATCTTGTGTACAGTTGTTAATTATAAGATTCACAACTTCATTTGCCTCTCTTCCAATTCTGTTTTTCTCAGATGAAATAATAGTGCAAAAGCCAGAGCTCACCAGTCCATCAATCTGTCATGCTCCTGGTGGGGAATACTTTGTGGAAGGAGAGACATGGAACATTGATTCTTGCACACAGTGCACATGCCACAGTGGACGTGTCCTGTGTGAGACTGAAGTCTGTCCACCCCTTCTTTGTCAAAATCCCACCCGCACACAGGACTCCTGCTGTCCACAGTGCCCAGGTACGTGCTGACATCCAGCTTTCATCAGAGCCCTTCCTTGATCTGAGGACGTCTGATGTTTCAGCATGAGAATGCTACAGCGTGTGCTCAGAGGGTTGTTGTGGTGCCTTTGTTCTTCAGTCGTTTGGAGTGACAGCTTGCAGTTCTCTAATTCAAGTGCAAAACTTGACAGCATGCAAGAGAGATCTTACGTGTAAAGGGGAGTTATGGCCCTGAACTTGGAAAACCTTGTAGGCTATCTAATAATGTAGGGGTTGTGTAAGAACCAGAATACTTGGAAGGTTTATGAAATATGCACTCCTTTATGGAAACATGCAGGGTTAGAGAAACTTTGAAAGCAGTCAAAGTGTTGGGTAGATATAGGCTTCTTTTTCTTTCTACACACCTTGGTTTCTATGAACCTTTTTATTATTATCTTGCCTATTTGGGATTTCGTCTCAAAAATATTTCTGTTTGCTTTT
The DNA here is from genome assembly GCA_003676055.1 of Chloebia gouldiae. Taxonomy (NCBI): domain Eukaryota; kingdom Metazoa; phylum Chordata; class Aves; order Passeriformes; family Passeridae; genus Chloebia; species Chloebia gouldiae. Next base: position 1,505,450 of record QUSF01000038.1, read on the forward strand.
ACCTTCACATAGTGTCATTCTGATAGTCATTTCAAGGCAGCTGAGTAATATCAAAGCATTCCAGCCTGGCAGGTACGCCAGATTCCTCCTAAACTGCCTCACAGTGTCAAGAAGATAACAAGATATGCTTTCCCCAAGGAAAGATATTCAATTATAAATGAACATAAATTCCTATTTTACATAGCAAATGGGAGAGTTTATTGCAGTGGAATTTTAGTACAAACCTGTGAATTGCATGTAAAGTCACTAAAAAACGCCTTTATTCAAACCAAAAATTAAAAATTTACTTTAGGAAAAAATAGAAATTAGGTTTTGCCATTAGGTTTTGCTACAAGGTATTTGTTTGAGTTCAGGTGTGGGGCTTTTTTTCCTGACAAAATATTTTCAGTAAACAAGGTAGCCAGTTCTCCTGACTTACATTTTTTTCATTTAATAATGAACATTTGTTTGCTTCAAAATACTGTTTTGGAGGAGCTGATCTTTCCTCACTATCTATATAATAAACTTAGTCTCATAGCTTAATGCAGGTAGTTTGAGAACCTGATCTCAGTGCTCTTATGAATCCTTTCTTTTCTTCTCTTTTTCTTAGTCCTGTTTCTTGACCTGTAATGTCTGTTAAGGTACAGCTTCATTGCAGGAATATGTCTCCCCCATGGATGGCTTGAGCATTAAAGCAAACCATTGGCATCACGCTGAAGCATGATCAAGTTCCATTTGTTTCTCAACAGCTTATAATTAGTTCATCTAAGGCCACTAGTGAAGGTGACAGCAGCATAATAGCTTTTCACTCTGCATCATTCAAAGTCTTGGGCTGACATGGTAGAAGATGGGATTCAAGTTTTAGATTTAAAATTTGATCTTTCTTGTTTGAGATTAATTCCTAAACACCATGCAATTTAGAGCATTCAGAGTCACTTTCTGAGGGGCTGCTTCTGATGGTGATTGTTTTTCTCTTTGATCTCCTTTTTCCAAGTTTTTTGTATTTTTTTTTCTTGCTTTATTTTCTTTTTTATTCTTTTTTGAGTAAACTCAATAAAGGTCTAAATAAACGTTATGCTAGAGCATATCATGAGGTCTTCATCCCATTTAAGAACTGAAGAGGCATGAGGCTCCGTCCTTGTAGTTCTTTTGAAGTAGTGAGCTAGTGTGTAACAATTCCATTGTGCTCTCCAAGAGTGAACCCTCTGTAAGTTAAATAACCTCATCTGTTTATATTTATAGATGAGACTCTTCAGCCCTCTCCATCAAGCAATGAGAGCATGCCCAGTTACTGCAAAAATGATGACGGGGATATTTTTCTGACAGCTGAGTCCTGGAAGCCCAATGTCTGCACTAGCTGCATTTGCATGGATGGTGTGATTAGATGCTACTCCGAGTCTTGCCCACCAGTATCCTGTGAGAGACCTGTTTTGAGAAAGGGACAGTGTTGTCCTTACTGTATTGGTGAGTGAATAAAAACAGTTGTGAACTTGCTCTTCCCTTCTTGGAAATAAGACTGAAATTTTATTTCCAAACTGAAATGCTTTCCCTGAGATACAGTCTATGCCACCAATTTGAACTGGAGAGTGAAGTCTGCATAAGAATCTTTGAGGATCATGATTTATGGTTTTTAGGTAGAAGAGTATAGAGATATACATCTAATTTGCCTACAAACTCCAGAGGCCATCCTCCTGGTATCTTGGTAAGACACCTTACTGGATAAAGACAATACAACAATTTTATTTTATTTAAAGAAAGATCTGCCAGGTAACACATATGTTATGTCAAGATTTATGTGATGAGGAAAACATTAATTATGACTGCAGAAGATGAGCTGAAGCATTCTGAAATTTCACAGAATGGAGAATTCTTAATAAGGCATCTAAATTAAAATACAGGGAAAAATGGAATTTCATTAATGATAATATCTTTGAGATAAAAATAGGGAAAATATATAGATATTTAAATACTGAAAATGCATAAGGAATTAGGGCCATGCATTGGTGCTGAATTTGGAGCTGAAGTAAATGGTGGTTGCTCGTGACAGTGAAAATTTGCAGGCATTTTTAAAGTAGTAAAGTTGGAGATTACTGATCACTTTTCCATTGTGTGTTGAATAGGAGTATTTTTGTACAGATGACTTCTTTTGTGAGTTCACAGTAAGTACAAAGGCTGTAGGATGGAAGCTGCTGATAGAGAAAATTCATCTAATATACTTAGTGAATTTAATCTTTGTAGCATTGTTGGAAAGCATTCAAAGGTTACTTCCCTTAATTTGCAAAAGTAGTAGGGAGAGATACAATAGAAAAGAGCAGTAAGAAGTATAAGAAAATTGATGGGCTTTAAATATTTAATTGAACATGTGAGTCAACTTGCCCATCTATAAACAAAACAATCCTTCATCAGAAAGATGGTAGAAAGATTGTGAAGTATGTTCAGACATTGATACAACTCTTGAAATCTTTATATTTTTGCAGATAGAATAGTTTTAATAACGGGTGATACAGTTTTACATGATGTACAAGGAATTTGATGGAAGAATGCCTGGAAAAGTTACAAAGTACCCAAGTTTCAGTTGCCTTTGGCACCCTACTTTGGCACCTACCACCTGAGGACATTTTGAGGCGAAAGTACAATGTTAATCCTATTACTATTTCTTCTCATGGTTTGCATACAAAATGGGGAGAATTTAAAGTTTCTTTTACAACTGTCTTTCTGCAGGCTTTTCTTCCAGTGAGTTGGAACCATAAAATAATTTTAATCCAGAAAACATTTTAACATTAAAAAAAATATATAGTGTGTTTGAAAGTTGGGCAGTCAAACCAGTAGAGTTAGAACATGAGCCTTAATACTGCACTGGAGAATTCTATGTGTGAGGAGGGAATGCATTAGGGGAACTTGCAATATGAGCTACAAAAATGAAACCTTTAAAACCCTACATCTTGTATGTCAGGTTTGCAAATATATACACAGATCATGTAGACATAGCTTTAACTAATTTACTTTGAATCCTGTATAGTTGTATAATATTGCAAATACTTAAATGTGTGAGCTATGAACACTTAAAAATTTTTTTAGTAGCAACTACTCAGCAAAGCAAAATTCAGCAGCCAGATTTTAATTAACACTCAGATATAAAAATTTTCAGTGATGCTACATTTTATTAAACCATGATGTTCTATGTAGTCAGAATGTTTTGTGGTTTAAATAACTGAAATTAATGGAAATTTAACCTTTTTTATGGCTTCCATGAATTATATATACCCTTTCATACAAGACAAGTCAGGTCATGCACTTAATTTTCATCTTTGTGGTTCTTACTGGTTTACTCTTCATTTTTGAGAACTGTGAAGCACATCTTTTTACAGATTCTTTGTAATTATTTTTATGTAATATTTGATAAAGTGTTTAGAATCATAGAATTATTTATGTTGGAAGAGACCTCTAAGATCAACAAGTCCAGCTGTTAACCCTGCATTGCCAAGTCCACCATTAGATCATGTCTAAAATGCTGTGTCTATACATTTTTTAAATACTCCCAGGGATGGTGATTCAGTCATTTCCTTGGGTATTGGTAACCAGTGGAAACAGGCCTTAATTTCTTGGAATTTCAAAATTTATGCAGGATCTTGGCACTGCATTATTTAATTCTGCTTCTTTCTGGATCCAGTTTGTAAAAACTCAACTTCAAAATTTTACAGTTGTGGATGCTTTGTTGTTTGAATCTTCATCCTGTGTGTTCAACATTCGTCTTTCTCATGCAAAAAATACTAATTTGGAAAGATAACCTTCTAGTTTAGAGAAGATAAAGGGATATCTATTTGATTAGAGACAAGATTAGTCTTCTGCAGAAAACAGTGCAATGACTGTCCGGTCATTTACCAGATGAGACTTGATTTTCTGGTGCAGCTAGAAGAAATTTGAGATAAGTGGGTAGAGCTAGACAGTGAATTGTGTTTTTTTGTATGTGGGTTTCTTAACTCAAGCTTGTCTTGTTTCCACTGTCCTTGAGCACCTGCTGGTGTTGTGGCCTTCATCTTTGTCCTTGTTTATACTTTCATAGAGAAGACATCAGAACAGGAGACAGTTACAGGATAGGACTTTAAAATTTCCTCTTGAGGTTCAAAGGTACAGCACTATAATTGTGATTTTACCTTTGCTTATTCTTCTAAAAAATACTTGCTGAATAAATTTGTGATGTGTTCTTCACAAATTTGGAAAAGCCTGAGCAAGTTAAAGAACTTTTCCAGAAAAACCAGCTGCAGAATTGAAGAAGGTGTCCTAAGTGAAGCAAGGTAACATTTTGGGAGCTAATCTGGATGGGCCAAGAGTGCTCAGCTTTAGGTCTGCATAGGTAACAAGCAGCAGAGGCACACTCAGGTGGTGTGCTTCACCCTGTCCCCAGACACACCTTCCTAACACAGGGTTCTGCTGGCTCTATATGCCAAAATGCACATCAGCTAGGGAAGAACCTAAGGTCCTTCCTGCAGCTGGTCTCCATCTTTTCCTCCCACACTTCCTTTCCCATGCCCACACCACATTCACTTACAAAATCTACTTGGAGAGGTTGGGACCCATAAAAGCCATGCAAGCCATGAGATACCAAGGACTTTGGGAACCATTTGTGCTTTTCAGATAATTCCACTAATGTTTTCACAATAGTACTTCTTGCTGCTCTTCTTTTGTATTTGAATTTACTCTCTCAGATCTATTGGGCTGGTCTGCTGACTACTAGCCTTGTCATTAGAGATTATGTCTGTATTATGTTGTCAGTAATTAAAACCTTTACTCATGGCCAAAATATATAATAAGGCTGACATAGTGTAAATATGTCTAATTGGCATACTTAGAGATGCAATCTGTGTGAATATTAAACCAGTATTTATCTGAAAGTTTAAGAAATTTATTATTTCATTCTGTTATATCATTCATATGTTTAATGTGCACTCTCATGTCATCAGCAGGTTTCATAACAATTTCTGCCCTAAGAAACAAAGGTAGGAGGAAGCTAAGGTGAAAATAAAGCACTGCTTGGCTTTTGGAGTTTCTGCTGTGTTGTTTTTTCGCTATCCTTAAAGTGCTCCAGGACCAAAAAAACATCCTAGGCTAAGCAATTCATTACTTCCTTCTCAGTGAAATAAAGAAGACTGCAGACCACCTAAAAGGCTTGCATAGGATGCAACATTTAGAAGTGGTGTATTGAATGCCTAGGCAAAAAGATCACATCAATTTCCAATTTATATAACATTAACCTTTAAAAAATGTACTGATTTTAGTTATTGCTCTTTTCCTGGGGTTTTCCATTGATGCAGTTGTAGGGAATTATCAGATCCCCTTCAAATATCTTTTATCATTACAGTCTAAGCACTTCTAGTTATTTCACCTAAGAGTTGCTCCAATCCTTCTTGGCATCCTGCCTAATCTGCTTTTTTTATTATTCTAGACAGAGTTCATCATTCTTGAGCTTTGGTAGTTAGAAAGTTAGGTTATGAGTTTGGGGTTATTCTAGCTTAATAGAGTTGACTAGGAAACAAAGAGGAAGTTGGTGGCCTCAAACAGTCAAAGAGAATGAATTTTTCTTAATTTTCACAGCACTTTTGATATCATCTTTTCATGCCCCAATCATCCATCCTCTAGCCTCGTGCATTAAGGAAATGAGGAAAAGCAGCCCAGGCTAATTATGTATTGCATAAAGAAGCAGAAATGACATCTTTTTCACAAAGATTTTCTGGAAGATTAAGAGAGGATCTTTTCATTACAGCTGGGATTTATTTGTGGCAATTGTCTCGTTTTGTGTCTAGGAATGAAATCTGATTTGTGTGTAATTGGCTGTTACTGCAGGATCACAGCACTGTTTTCCTTCCACAGAAGATACAGTTCCAAAGAAAGTGGTCTGCCACTTCAGTGGAGAAACGTATGCTGATGAGGAACGCTGGGACATTGACAGCTGCACACACTGCTACTGCCTGCAGGGTCAGACTCTCTGCTCCACTGTCAGCTGCCCACCTCTGCCTTGTGCTGAACCCATCAATGTGGAGGGAAGCTGCTGTCCCATGTGCCCAGGTAATGTGATGTGACAACCCAGTTTATTGTCATGCTGGTTTCCTACAGCTGATAATAAGTTTTTTTAATTGGGTTTTGAATGTCAGTCCATGTTTGAACAGCATCACAAAGGCAACAGACCTTTAGAGATCAGGAAAATTAATATTCTTAACAGATAGACACATTGTGCAAAAACAGTTTGAATTTCACTTATTCTGAGAACTGTGAACTGAAAAATTACTTGCTTGCCCCTGTTTTGTCCTTTCACAAGGCTATGGAAATATGTTAATGAAGTGGGAAAATTAATATCCTTACATCTCTGCAGATTATGTCACAGTGGTTAACATTTCTGTCTTTTCTGAGACTGCTGGTTATTTTTCAAATCTCACATTGCTTTATTTTTCACTTTATCTTGGCTTAAAAGCAATGTGACATTTTCTTAGCTATGGGGACAAGGGACATTTGAATTGCAACTGGTTTTTAATGTGAGTCTTGATATGCTTCTGCAGAAGTTTGCTCACCTTATTCAGTAAGCTAATAAGTACTTCTGACAGGACAGCTGGGGAGATTCAGCAGTATCCCTTCTTGCAGTTTCTCTCCTTTGAGGATTACAAAAATAAGCAAGGCAAAGAAACCAGTAGGGACTGTTTACATATCAGCTGAGAAGATCAGCTGAGTAGCCTTCCCTTCATCCCTTCATTTTTTTTTTGGGGGGGGGGGGGGGGGGGTTGTTAAGTATCACAGAGGAGCAAGCCTGTAGTAAAATATGTATTCTGAGATGGTATTTTCAAAAGCAAGTTTGTCCACACTAGTCCTTTGTCCCATTCACATTATGATAATGGCAACATGCATGTATCCCATACGGAATAAGTTTTCAAGTAAAATCCCAGGCTAATGATGAAAATACAGAAACAAAAGCCTTTAAAGGACAAAGCATTGCAAATGGGCAAGTGTATTTCCTCATTAATTAATTAAGAGCAACACTGAGAAGTTAAGCAGCCTGGAACTTGTGAAAGATGTTCTTCTCATTTCACAGAGATGTATGTACCTGAACCTACTAACATCCCCATTGAGAAGACAAATCATCGAGGAGATGTTGAACCAGAAGTACCAAACTGGCCGACACCGAGTGAAAATGATATAATCCACATTCACAGAGGTCAGATCTGATATAAACCAGGATAACTTAGAGCTGTGTTTACTCCTCATGTTTCAGTGCATCTACTTTTTCTATTCAGGTAGCAGTTGTATCTGAGAACATTCTTCAGTGCATAATTCAGTGCAGTACATGCATTTTGCTTTAAGTAAAGATAAGTCAGTTGATTAAATTATATTTATACATTTTGGTCTCATTATCTCTCCATGTTCTGCATAAAAGAAACATCTATGTTAGTATGATGGAGTTCTATAAAAGTAAGATTACAACAAAATAATGAATCAGAAGTGATTCCTCAGTGTCTTTTCTGATTCAAAAACTAGAAAGCAGATCATTGGAGTTGATATACCTTCATTTGATCCATTTGGCATTCTCAGGACTAGATAAACAAAGGTGGAAAAACATTTACTACAGCCCAACATATAGCCATGATGTCAGACCTTGGACAAAAAAAACACCTCAGGTATAGTGACACACAGCCAATAAAGTTGTCTAAGGATGTAAATACATCTTCTGTTTAAAACTGCACCGTAATATTATTTCAGCATAAAGGAAACACTGTGCCACAGGTTTTGTTAACCTTTTCTAATTGAAGGACAACCCAAACCATGTATTTTTTTTAACCTGAAGATTTTTTTTTTTAATCTGAGGATGATCTCATAGAATTCTATTGTTTGGAGAAAGGATGCATGAAATGTAACTGCTTTACAAAGTTCTAAGCTTATGCTTTTATAACTCCGGCATTTTAATTTCTCAAGTATTAGTATCCGGCTTGCAACTATCCTGCCTGTGGATTATAAACACCTACTACAAACTGTGAGGGAATTTTGTATATGTCATTGCAAGTTACCATTCTTTGCAATTCCACACAAAACTTGCTACAGTCTAGTAGACTGCCAGCAGTCTGTTTTCACAGGCTGAGTGCTGCAGATATTGTAATACACTCTCAACAGATGAGAGAGTGAACAAATCGTACTTGACCTACCAGCTTTTAAAAGTAAAAAAAAAGAAAAAATAACTTTCATCCTAAGATTTGCAAGTTCTCTTCAGCCTGGAAATACAGTCTGATTTTTCTACAAGTGGGAATTTGGTTATGATCAGATATGATCATGCAAACACAACTGAGTTAAGAGGTTCTTGTCAGACCATAGTCGTTACTGTGGTTTAGGATTTCTTTCTATCTCCTCTCTTTTTGATGGCTTTTCCTGACTAATATAGTCCCTCTACAAGATACTAGCTGTTCTAATTTATGTAAATAAGGTGGCATTGCAGGAGAGAAGGTCTAAATCCTTATGAGTGACAAGATGTACAACTGAGACTTTTATAATTCCATTCTTCCTTGTGGCCAAGGCCCGTTGATAATTACTAACAAATGCTCCCAATTGCCCTGCAGACATGAACCATCTCCAGGGAGAATACCGGAGTGGCAGTGGGCCACACCCCAGCGAAGATGCATCCGTCAGCTCTGTTGCCTTGGTGACAATCCCAATCACGATAGCGCTGTTACTGATCATCGTGCTCCTGCTCATCAACCAGAAAAAGCAGTGGATTCCAGTGTCCTGCTACAAAGCTCCAACAAAGGTGCTGTGTCTATTTCCAGGATATCCCATTTTCACAAAACCACGAACAAAACATTGTGGAAAATGTTAAGCAATTAAGAGGCTGTTAAAAGTCTGGGAAAAAAAGCTGCTGCACATCTGAGGCAACCAGGTTAAGCCTTTGTGTAGTGTTGAATTAACGGAGGACAGTTACACCAGCCCAGCTGGGATATAAGAATACCAGAGCTCCATTCAGAAGATGAAAAATGGTGACTCTGAACAGTCTTGGTCTGTTACTATGTCTAACATAAGCTAACTTTAACAAAAGTCCAAACCCTTTCATTGCCAGTTTGATTTTGTTTTGTGCTTACGGACTTGAACCTAATAAACTTTAAAAATTACGTATGGAATACAAAAATTGTATGATTTACTCAATATTTCCTTTCTCTTTTAACAGCCTTCTTGCCTAAACAATCAACTGGTATATGTGGACTGCGAGAAAGGTACCAGGGTCCAGGTGGACAGTTCTCAGAGGATGCTAAGAATTGCAGACCCAGATTCGAGATACAGTGGATTTTACAGCATGCAGAAACAGAACAACCTACAGGCAGATAACTTCTATCAAACAGTGTGAAGAATTGCACCCTTGCCAAGGATTTAAGAAAGAGAGACAGAGTCTGCTATTAAAATAAAACTAGAATTGTGCAGTTGCTTAGTGGATTGTATTGGATTTGTGACTACATGTACAACTCTAAGACCTTTCTGGGATGAGCTCTGACTCCTGCAGTGTGCCAGAAAAAGCATTCCCACTTTTCCTTGAGATAACTGACCAAGTGTTTTCTTAGAACCAAAGTTTTGAAACTTGTTAAGATGTATTTGCTTGTAACATAGCTGTAGAGGTTTTTTGGGAGGGGGAATCAGGGGCTAGGGGTAGGCAAAGAAGTAAAAGGAAGCTTCAGAGAAGAAAAGCTGGTCATGCTTGGCTGGAGACGAAAATATACTGCTGAACAGCAGGATAGTGGTTTATCTTGTTGCTCTGAAATTGCATCTGTTGCAGCAAAAGCCTAACCCCAGGTGAAAAAAAATATGAAAAGGTCTGATTATTTTTTCCAGCTGTTGCTACAGTAATATACTCCTAGAACAGAATTTGTCACATCACAGTTGTGGTGTTAACTGCAAATATTTTTCTATATGATGAGAAGCTGCAGTAGTTAATGAAATAGCAAGGAAAAGATTATAGCAGAAAATAAAGGGTGGGTTTATTAAGGATGTATAAAATTATACCTTGTGCTGCTTTTTGTTTTTATTTTTGTTTTCTTCAAAGTTGATTGGCTAGATTAGCCAGACTTCAGCAGAGTTAGCAAATGACTGAGGCCTAAGTAATTCCTGATATGAGCACTGGATCTTTTGACAGCAGTATTGAAGGAAGGAAGGATGGAAGGAAAAGTCAAGAACACCATGCAGTTCCAGAGGCTTTTGTTTGTTTGTTTTGTCTGTTGTGGTTTTGTTTTGTTATTTTATATTGATCTCTGGTTGTTCATACAGGAGAAGGAAAAATATTTTTGTTGGACAAAGCTCTTGCGTACAAGAGAGTAAAAAAGAGACTGTTTTAATGTTGTTTTTTTTTTCCTGTTGATGTTCTTATTTACTGGTATGCAGATTTAGAAACTACTTCCATGCTAGGAAGCTGCTTAATTTTAATTGTATATTACTCAAGCACCTTTTTTGAAGCTCAGAAAAAAAGGAGATCATGCTTCTTTAAACTTTAGCATTATAGGAATATTTATGTAAATATAATTATGCTAAAAACAACAAAAAGTATTTGTATGTTTGTGTATATATATGTATATACACATGCATGTAGGTATACATATGTATATATATGTGCATGTGTGTATACACTATACATATATATACTGTATATATAAAATACTATGTATACAGTATATATTTTTTCTATTTTTTTTCTTGTTGAATGTATTTTTATCTGAGAGAGATTTTACCCAGAGCAGAAACAGATAACAGGCATTCCATATCAATGCTTAATTGCTTGTGAGTTTAGGAAAAACAAGAAAAGAGCATCTCATTCTACCTACAGTTTGATTTGATTTGAACGTGTTTGTGTGTGTGTGTGTGTGTGTGTGTGCACTCTTGTGTTAGCGTGTGTTCAGTTCGTGCACGATTATAGCAGTAAGCGTTGCTTTTGCTACTTGCTACATTTCAGGGTGTTTCTTATTTTTCTTTTCCTGCTTAGCCTTAAAAAGGCTTTTTAATGAATGCATTGGCTAGAGACACTGATGACAATATACATGCAGCACTAATCAACTCCATAAAATAAATAACACAATCAGCTCCTGGATTTCAGTTGTTTTTCGGTTTGTTTTTTTTTTTGTTGTTGTTTTTTTTTTTTTGTAAACAATTGTTTGAAACAACTACTGGAATATTGTCCGCATTAAGCTGGAAGTTTGTTGTAGCTTGCCTCATTTATAACTCTGACTGTATAATACAATGTTAACTTTCCAAACAGGTCTTGGCACTTTTATACCAATTACCCATTTGTGCATTGCCTTTTTTCTTTTACAAATGCTTGTCATAAGAGACACAGATACCCAGTATGCTTAATGTGAAAAGAAAATGTATTTTTTGTAAAGGAACTCTCAAGTATTGTTGTAAATACTTGGTCAGAGATTGCTGAACTTTAAAACTGAAAAAAAAAAAACTAATTTATTATTATAATGACCTAATTTATTAATCTGAAGATTAACGAATTTTTTTGTTTTAGAATATCAAAAAGGTGTTCTAGCTGTTTGCATCAAAGAAAAAAATAGGTGTATTATTAAGGGTCAACATTTTTTCTGCTTATATAACTTCAGTTTCCAACCACCAATAAGAAAAAATGTAGTCTCCCCAGTGTTTTGTACTCAAATCTGATAATGAAACAGAGATGTTTCTGTCCAGTAACTACAGAGATTTTGTCAAGACAAAACATCCATTCCTTGCATAAGAGTAAGCAGTCTTTATCCAGAAATTGTAAATGCTTGCTTTTGTTTTACAATCAAGGCCATATTCTGAAAATATTAGCAGGATATAGGACATGGTGTAAAATGTTTTTATTATTATTATTTTATTATTATTATTTTAAAGATATGATTTATCCTATGTGCTGTATCCATTACACTCTTTTACTTTGGTTCCTGTTGTGCTCTTGTAAGAGAAATGCAGATATCATTTTCTGAAAAATAGATGCATATGTGACACTCGGAGTGCACTGCGGTTCAGCAGATTGCTTGTTTACTTTTTTAACTGTAAGGCGGTTTCTTGTAATTTGGCTCTTGGCAGCACAATAAAAATTTTAAACCTATGGATGTGTGTCTTCTTAAATGCTCGTACTTATCACTTCTGGGCACTGGTCCTTGAGACATTGGTTGTTTGATATTATGGTGAGTAGGAGTTCATATTATTGTCATGCTGACCCGAGATCAGAACAGTTCAGAAAGTACTGTGGGTAAAGAAAAGTTTGCATGTACAGAAATTTCTGCATATTCCTGCATAAAGAATTTTGCATATTAGAAGCTTTGTGGAATTCCAAATAGTTCCAGCATACAATAAAGATTAATCAAATGCAAACTAAGGCCTTTGCCCTGCCATGGATTTCATGTGATCTAGTGTTACCTGACAGAAAGCCATGATTAACCATACAGGATTCTAATGCAAGGTCCTACAAAAAGTGTATGGAATCAGAATTTGCACTTCATGGGACTCCCTGAGCTGCAGATCAACTACTCATCTACTAGCCTATAATGTTTTCTTTCCTTCTACTAATTTGTAAGTTAATTAACTTGATGTCCAAGTTCTGGTATGTAAGATCCTAAGGCAAGGTGGTTTTCAGCTTAACTACTTGCTCTGTAAAAATCTGCCTCCTTTCTTTGAACCTACTTAATGCCTTGTGAAGGCTGACCTAGAACAGAGAATAGACAGAGTTTAAGAATAAAGTAGGTATTTATTAGAAGGCCTCATTGGATACACCTTGGGCAGTACAAGAGCCCAGCCAAGGCTACACCCGAGATGAACCCAAAATGGTCACAAAATAGATGACCAGTCACAGGGTCTCACACTTCTATAAGTTCTGGTCCATTAGCATATTGGAGTTAATTGTCCAATTATACCTTTTAGTTTATGTGGTCCCATCCTTGTTTTTCTCTATCCAGTCCACTGTTGTTTAGACTCTTGGGACTGAAATTTGGATCATTTGTCCTTGATCCCATTAGAGAAGGAATTGTTTTGTCTACCTACTCTGTGAAGAGAGCTTACTATCCCCTAATATGAAGCTCAGAACTACACAACTAAAGCAGTACAGAATCTGAAAAATATAAAAGCCAAAACCTGAGGCATCACACTCTCCTAATGGTTGCATTTAATATCCTGGCACTGCATCCAAAGCAGTAGTAGATCAGTATTTATATGTCACCCATTCATTTAGAGACCTGTATGTTGTTTCCATTTTTTCCTAAGAATCCAAGGTACGATTCTTCAGGAGTAGTTCCCTGCCTTGCGGCCAACCTTGCCATTCCTTGTACTTCCATATACATCCTTTAAAGTCAAGGGTAAGGGGACTGAAAATGTCCTCACTGCTCACATGTGGCACTCCCTGGATGTAGCATGGTGTTTGCTGTTTAGATTGCTACTGGCAGCTGAGTCTGTGTTCTTGCAGAGAACAAGCTGCAATAATACAAAATGTCCCGTAGTTACTGCAAAGCCCATAATTGACTTTCATTGGTACAGATCTGTATTTATGTGCATCCCTTTATATTTCCATATGTTGAATTTTTTCTGCCTTGCTCATTACCTGTTCCAGCATTATTGCAGCACCTTCCCAAGACTAAGGCTATGGAAGACTTATGTCTTCTAGAAGAGCATCTTCAAGCTCTGCAAGAATTTTGGGTTTCCATCAGAATGAAACAGAAAACATCATATATAAAACAATGAAAACATGAAAACATCAATGTATAAAACAATTATGTATTTTAACACTCATAAGTAGTCCTGGCCTCCTCTGCCTCAATGTCTGAAAGGATCAAATTTGGAATGCATATTTACACTAGGGTTTGTCAGCCTGTCACAATCCTGAGTAGGAATAAATGCAAATAATTTCAATTACCTCAGTGGCACTCTGATGCTTAAGGAGGCGTGCATTTTCCACTTGCAGGGTTGCCAAACATCAAGTAGGAAGTACAGAAAGAAAATTAAAAGAAACTCAAACCAAATCAAGAAGTTAAGCAGAGAAAATTCTTGGTACGTATTTTAGGATATCAAAAGATCATGGCTGTTCAAGAAAAAAATACAAGATTTAAAAAAGCCCATCCTAAGCTATTGTGTGTAAGGGCACGATACAAAGCCAGCAAAGGATGGGCACGGGAGTCACAGTGCGGGTAACAAAAAGTACCTCCAAAGCTTAGATTCTTGCGTACTACGTGACTGAATGGAGGCATCAACAATAGTATAAAAACAAGTTACAACAAAACTACTGTACATAATCCTACTACAGTACGGGGCGATCTTTAAAGGTCCCTTCGAACTCAAACCATTCTGGGGCCTCCCGCTCCTGCCCGATGAGCCGCCCCTAGTCGGAGCGGAGCTGTGAGTCAGTGCGGACACGGCGGTGTGCGGCTACGCCGGCGCTGCCTCGGCCCGGCCCGGCCCGGCCCGGCCCGGCGCTCGCTGTCCCGGCCCGGCCCGGCCCGGCGGGCGCTGTCCCGACCCGGCCCGGCCCGGCTCGGCGCTCGCTGTCCCGGCCCGGCCCGGCCCGGCCCGCCGGTCGCTGTCCCGGCCCGGCCCGGCTCGGCGGTCGCTGTCCCGACCCGGCCCGGCCCGGCTCGGCGCTCGCTGTCCCGGCCCGGCCCGGCCCGGCCCGCCGGTCGCTGTCCCGGCCCCGCCCGCCGCACGCCGCCGGGAGCGCGCAGCGCCGAGAGCGCGCAGCGCCGCGTCCGCAGCTATGGCGGCGGCGGCGGCGGCGACCTCGCAGCGAGACCCGGGCGATTGGCAGGACTTCTCGGGATTCCAGCCCTCCACGGGGAGCGGCCCCGAGCCTGCTTGCGACAAGGGCGGCTGGGGCGTCGGGGATCTCGGGGCGAAGCTGTCCCTCTGCTTCGAGCCCCCGCAGGCCCGGGCTGGCGGCGGCGAGAGCCGCGTTCCGCTGCGGCCGCTGACGGAGCAGAGCGCGCTGCAGGACGACGAGTGAGTGCGGGCCGGGGGCGCGGAGGGGAGGCCAGGCACGGCCTGCGGGGAGCGCGGGGCCGCCGGCCCTGCCCTGCGAGAGCGCTGCCCCTGGGCCCTGCCGAGCCAGCGGGGCTTGCGGGCTGCGGGAGCCGAGCCTTTCCCCGCCCCCGGGGCTGCCGCCGGGAGCCGCCGGGCCTCGGCGAGGGGCTCGACGTGGAGCCCTCCGGCTTTATCCCGTGTCTGCCCGGGGAGCGTGTGAGCATCCTCGAGCTTCTGAGCCCGCCGGGCAAGCGAGATGTACTTGTTCTGAAGTGCAGTGACCGTGGGTAGTATTTGTTTAGCTTCTTGCAAAGTGCCCGCTGTCTCAGTCCTTGAATTTAAACATGGAAAGTGCAGCAAGCAGGCGAAGAACAAAATTGCAGCTGCAACTGCAATAATAATTGTTCGGAGTATTTCCCCCTGAGGAATAGAGCCTTTCTGGGCCATGCTGCTGTACAGTTTTTGACATTATTTTACTAACACTTCTATTTCTTATTTTATAGTAAATTTAGTCAGCTTATCTTCATTAAAAATACTGATGTCTTACTTTAAGGTAACTCAATTGTGTGTCTTGTTCTAAGAGAAGAATTTTAACAAGCCTGTTAGGAAAATACTAGATCTGTGGTGTAAACAGTGAGGTAAGTTCAGTGAACCATGAATCACGCTGGGCAGCGATGAGGCTCTGCCATTCTGTGTCTGCCTCAGCCTTTCCTCTGACCTCCTGTGAGCCTTAGCTAGGCAACCATTCCAAACATCCACCTACAGCATATGTCTGGAGGCAGGGCTTGGCTGGGGACTTCAGGAAGCAGCCTCCTCACGGGGCTGCTGTGGTTAAAGATTGAGCTGCTTCACCAGCGTGGGTCTGCGTGTGCAAGCCTCAGGTCTGCATAGGCCAGCCTCCAGGACAGCCAGAGAGGAGACACACTCTAGAAACAGTAAAGACTGACCGAGGACAAGAGTGGTGGGCTGAGCTCTGCAGGAGTACTTCTGGAAACAAACAAATTCTTCCAAAATTTTAGTCTGATCTGTGCATTTTCATTATTCTGTGATAAGTGGAAAGGAAAAAAAGAAAATATTTGGCTCAGAATTTGCTACTCAGCCTCTGCTAAACAATGTTAGGGATGTAATTTATAGCTCAGCTCAGATTTCATTGATGGAAAGGCTCATCCACCTCCAAAAAAGATTTTTTAGTATAGTTACATAATTACTATAGAAGCTGTGTATGCATTTATTGTTTTGTATCACTGCTGTGCATACATTGTTGCTTAAAAAGGGAAGTAACTTACATTTATCGAAAAACATTTTCTTGTATCTTTAAAACACTAAAAATATTGTCTGTAACTTGCAGATGAATATTTAGGGAGGAAAATACATTTACTGATAGAGATATATGATCATTACGAATATGGTTATTGCTGATTCAGTTGCTGTTCGGTTTGAGGTCCGCATTTTTGTTCCTTTATTCTTTTCTTCAGGATTTGGAATGCCTTGACTGATAATTATGGTAATGTGATGCCAGTTGAGTGGAAGTCTTCCCATACTAGAGCTTTGCACTTGCCAACACTGAATCTTTCAGAAAAAGGGGTAAGTTCTGATCAGCAGAAGTACCCTCTTTGGATCTTTGGTGCTCAACAAAGAAATAAAACTCTTCGCATTTGTGTAAAAGAATGTTGTTTTTAAGTGGCTGAAGATATTTTAGTACTTGCTATTATACATGAAAGCTTTTTAAAAATCAAAGAACCGTTTATATATGTTTACATCTCCCTGGGTTGGAATAATTAATGGTTAGTTTTAGATGACTCTTCATTAGAGCCAGAGCATGATAGAAAAAAATGTAAAATGAGAAAGTGTTTCACATAAAATCTTTCTGCTGTATGATTCACGTTGAACACTGGTCTGAGTAAGGGGGGAAAAGAGGCAGGAGTACTCAAATTTAGTAAATCCGGTGAGGACTTTCCAAAGTTCATCTAATTCCACAGTAAGATGGCTTCTTTAACAAGAAGGGTGGCCCAGGAGACCCTGAAGTGTAAGAGCTTGTTTTGTTTTCCTTATTTAAGAGTTAGAATAGTTCTCTGGGGTGGGAACAAAGAATTAAGAGCTTCAGCAAAGTTTATAGAAAGAGTTGTCCTCTGATGATCTTAAAAAGTGGATTAAAATACTTCAGGAAGAAAAGCTGGGAGGAATTCCCATCTCACTGGTTTTCTGAGGAAACTAACGGCTTATCTTTTAAACATAGTGAAATCCAGTTATGTTGTAAAAATATCTGAGGGTTTAACCTAAGAATTGGGTAATGCTTTGGCTTCTGCCATCCATTAGATAATCAACAGATTATCTAATCTTTGACAGAAGCAAAGATTGTTCTGCTGAAGAGGATACTTTGGGTTTCAGTAGAGGAAGGTGCAAATTTGGAACTCATTTTCTTCATTTGAGTCTCATGGTTTTTCATTTTTTGAGTCCCTTGAATTTGACTTGTGTTTCTTCTAATTTTTATTGAGTGCTTGTTCAGATTTATAAATGGTTTTAGAGTAATTAAATTCTTACATTTTAACTACAAATACAGCCCCACCGTGCTGTGACCTTGTGTCAGGGAAAAGTGGACTGGAAGACTAATGGATTTCTTGATAAGGAACTAAGTATAGTACATAAGAAAATGTTTTGTATTGTTTTTATAAATTGCTTGCAGGTTAAAAAGTGTAAAGTGTTGCTGGATTAGAAGGAATCTTAAGTATGCTGCCAGTAGAGAGAAAAACAGTTCATGGATAAATGTATCTGAAGTTTTTTCAACTTTCACTCCACATGGAATGCCTTCTGATGTGTAAAGTCTGTGAGGAGTGCTTGACATAGTTTTCTTCTGCTTCTTTGTGTCCAGTAGCATTGCTGGATATGTGACAGCACATATGGACCAGCTAGTATCTTGTTTTATTTTCCTTACAATGAAAACTAACAGCTAAGCAACACTTCCCTGATGTGTTTGAAACTAATAATATGCTGCCAGAATTGTGCGGAAGGCATTTCTCCTTCTGTTTTAGTAGGGAAAGATAAAAGGTCAGTAAGGCTGATATGCCTGATCTTGGTTACTTCACATGACAGGTCTATGCACACTTTTGTACACCTCTGATAGTGAAAGAAGTAGCTGGATGGAACTGTTCTGCATAGTGGTATGGGGAATGGGATTGTGCAATTCCTTGTTTGTTTTCCCTAGATTACTTTTAAATCAGTCATTCCCTGGTAGCAAGAGGACAGAGGGAGGCATGGAGTGTGGCTGGATGGAAAGCCAAGTGTTCCCGTTAGTCTGGGTTACAGCTGATGCCATGTTTTGTGGTTTGTTAGTCTATATTATTAAAATGTTTTCAAAGGTCTCTCACAATATTTCTGGATATGTCAGGAGGGAAAGCAGATCTCCTTCTAGATAAACTGTTATGCTTCTTTACTATCGCATCATTGTTGTCATATCCTATGTGCATGGAAAAATATTTGAGGACAGCAAACATTTAAAAAATGCCAAATTGGAGTGTATCTGTGTAGTAGGTGAAGAGAGAGTCATAGTGGAGCCTTGTCATTGCACAGTTACTGGAGTTCAGATTGTGGAAAAAGGTGGACATTTGACTTCATTCTGAGGGCTGAAGAAGTGCAAATTGTATGTTTATCCCTACAGGTGAGCTATCTGGGGATATTGGTTGCAGGTTCAAAATGAATCTGACAACTATTAAGGTATCTGGAGAAACTGAGAAAATTGGACGAATTACAAGAAAAATTGAAAACTGATACTGTGAGACCAAGGACTTTGTACAGCCAGTCATGATGCTTGTAAATTAGCCCAAAGTTCAGTTAAAGCCGTTGAGCTCAAATGGCAGATGTTGGGCCTTGCAGCTTTGAGAGGCTTTTCTAGGCTGGAATCTAGTAATAGGCAAAGTACAGAAACAATTTTGTAAATAAACTAGGATATATCACTGTGTGAGAATAAAATATGCCTGATTTATTAAGGAGGGGACTTAGGTTTCTTACTGTATGTATATCTTTGGTTTGAAAGGATGGATATCATTTGGTGGTATATATGGGAACAGTGTTACTTCTCTTCCTTTCTGAAAAGACCCTGAGTTATTCAGTGACACTTTTTTTTTAAATAATCTGGGGTGATACCAGTGTTCTGATATCACCATTCAATATCAACTCTTCCCAGCTTTTTTCCATGTCTTTTATTATGTGATGAAGTGGAGCCATAAAAGCACTTAAGCTAAGAAGTTTGTGTAATGTTAGACGTTATAGGCAAATTTTTCACCCCACACAGACATTTGTTAATCTTCAGTTAAGATTTAAGTATTTACTTGACAGCCTCCCATGTAGATATCTGCATGTCAGTGTGTATATGGTCTTTATATATGGACATTATTTAATGACATTAAAGATTGACAGCTATTTTAACTTTGTCCAGTTGCAGTTTTGATTTCATTTGCCAGGCTGTTTGACAGAAAGAACTGTTGACAGAACAGTTTTATGGGCCAAGATTCAGTTTCATTCTTTAAACTCAATGATCGTTCCCCATTTGTTTTTTGAATGTAATATGCATTTTCTACCCTCACATTATGGGTGTGTATATATATTTATATAAATACACCTTTTCATGCTTTTTAGGTAAATGACAACTTGAACCTTGACCTGTCAGATGATGAAGAGCTGAGAGAACAGTTGGATATGCATTCTATCATTGTTTCCTGCATCAATGAAGAGCCACTCTTCACAGCAGAGCAGGTAAAGTGTTCAGCAAAGACAGTGTTGTTGATATAGGGTTGTTTTAGTCTGTTATTATTTTTTGCTGTTGTTCTTGCTCTTCAGTGTAGCTAAGTTTTTGATTATTCTTTGTTTAGTTTTTTAATAATGTGGGAGGTAGCATTACATTATTCAGATTTGAAAAGTGTTTCAGTACTTCAGGTGAGGTTGACAGTCCAGGGTCATTGAAATCTTTTTATATTTCGTACCATGAATTAGTCAGGAATGCTACTAAATTAAATACATGTGTAAAAAGCAAAAATATTTTCAGAATCTTACTGGTATGGTAGAGTTTGTAGTTTTTCAGCAGAACTGTGTGGCAGTTCATAGTTCCACAGGGGTTTGCTATTAGCAGGAATTCTTTGAGGTTTTTGCCTAACATGAGGGCAGATCTGTGTTTCTGTTTGAGCTTTCAAATTACTTGGTATCTAAAGTCTTCAAATCCATGGATTTACTTAAATTATCTTGAAAATTGCTCTTCTGAGTAAGGTTAATGAGAGGAAAGATCTGTTAAGATCCTGCTTTAGTAAGCAAACAAATAATCTGTTTTGTCATTGATTAAATGGTTAAGTAAGGGTTAAGCTGTGAACTCGGATGAACACAGTTATTAATAGTACAGGAGACAGGACTGCTTGAACTGCCTCAGCTCTGTGGGTTGGATCTCAGCACTGACTACAGCCTTTAAACTTCTAAAAGTTGCTGTGTTATTTATGCAAATGTCTAGTCAATAATTTAGCCTATAGAAATGTAATAATTTATGTGATGTAAAGTAAGCTATCGATGCACAGAATTTCTGTTGTCATACTTTTTGTCTGGCTCAGGTCTTATGCCCAGGGATACAAATCAGCTTCAGATTATGGTGGATCAGTTCAAAAAACTTCTCAAAAGCACAGGAGATTTTCAGGCTGTTTAGAGGGGCTTTTTGGTTTTTCAGAGAGGTTTTTGTGACTTTTTCTTTGTTGTTTTTATTTGTTTTCATTTTGTTGGTTTTTGGTTGGAGGAAGAAGGGGTGTTTGTTTTACATAGAGAAACGTGGTGAAATAAGGAGTGAGGGAGATAACTGATTTTTGTGGTTGTGTCTTCCTTCAACTGAATAGTCAGGAAGGATACTCCAGCTTACTCTTTAATTTAGTTCTCTTAAGCAGAATCATGGGTACCTTCATATAGAAATAACCCCATAGTCTCAACACACTTCTTGTTATGCCATCACCAATCTGCTGTTGCAAGGTGTGATTATTCTCAGAGAGCATGGATGGGGAGGAAATGTCAGTACAATTTTATTGATCCTCTTCCATTTAGTCCTGGTGATAGTTTCATCCAGCTTTGCTTCAAATTGCAAGCTCTTCATGTAAGAGGGTTTTCATAAGGGTTTTCATTTTTCAAAGGTGATTGAAGAAATAGAGGAAATGATGCAGGAATCGCCTGATCCAGAAGATGATGAGACACCCACCCAATCAGATCGGCTCTCTATACTTTCCCAGGAAATTCAGACCCTCAAGAGATCCAGTACAAACAATAGCTATGAAGAGAGTAGGTGGTATTTATTTAGCATTTTTGCTCTTATGCTTAATGAAAATAGTTTAAAGGGTAAGTTTGCCATGTGTTTGATTATTAGCAAGTCCTTCTTATGAAAGATCTGCATTCAAAAATATTTTCAAAATGTTCTGAAATAGTAGCCTAGATTTAGTGCATAGCGGACTTACCTTTGTCAGCTTTCTTATGACTAAGAACAAAAATAAGACTTTATAGAATTTAAATTTAAAGGAAATATTCTGAAGGTTGATATGTTGGAATGAGATCCCTTCATGGGTAAAGTGATAAGTTGGCAATTTTTAATTAAACTTCATTATTTTCTGTAAAGTGATACACATTATTGATGCCAGTATACTATTTAAGATCAGCTAAAGCTCTTGAAAGCTATTCAGTAAATAAAACTTACCATACCTTTGGTACAGTTTCAGTCATTGCAAGATATCTTGATAGACACAAAAATAAGGCAACCATTTCTTTTGTGCCCCATAAGGACCATGCATATTTTTTGGTCCTCCCTTTCCATTCCTTTTCAGAAAGAAGTGAAAAATATCCTTTGTATCCTCTACTCAAATTAAATAATCTGTGCTTCCCTATACAAAAGCAAAGGAGAAATTAGATTAATAATTAAATTGTAGTAGGTTGAATTGCATGTAAAAAAACCTGTGACTAATCAATTTTTGTGATGGAAAATTTTGTTTAATCTTTACATTTGTCAACATGAATTCTAAAAGGTAGCAGTGACACAAAGAATATTTGATAGATGATCTTTCTACTTTGGCCTTTCTTAAAAAGTTTGGTGCTTTCCTACCTGTAGTCTGGGTCAACAATACAAACTGTAGAAGATTCAGAAAAATGGCCAACCTCTTGTGGCATGACTTAGAGTTTCTGCTACATTTCAGATTTATGGAAGAGATTCCAACCTTGAAAATGGTCTCTTAACTGTCTCAACACATAAATTTCAGGAATGTGAAAGCAAAATGTATTGTGTTCAGCAGGGCTTCCTGCTTTTCTGACAGTTCCATATGTCTTAAGGTTTGGAGCTAATCAGGCTTTCTCGGTATTTCATATTATGTCAATTTTGCTTTGCCTCAGGAGTCCATCTTGTCTGTTACATCTTTACAGTTTGAAGGTCAGTCTTGACCAAATAATGCCTTGAGTTACTTTGGCAGGTAATTTAACTTTGCTTCACCATTTTCTCAGAATCTGCTTTCATGACTTTCAGGTCACTATTTTATTAAAAACTCTTGCTACCTGTTTTTAGTGTGTGAAAGTGCTTCAGAATTGGTCTGCATCTCTGAAATTTTTACAGTTTTTTCCTAGGAACTGTGGTTTTTATAGGATAGATCAGAGATTTTCATTCATTTAGGATTCAGAGCAGGAAATCACTTTTATTTACTTTTTTTCTTGGATAGGAAAAGACATACATTAAGGCAGTCCAAAAATAAAGCTCTGGTTACACAAGTAAATTCTTCAGCCTACTAAGTTTCAGACCATGTAATCTTCTGCATTTGATTTCCTCTGTCTCCACTCATGTGCATTAGCTGAGGATTTCCTAGGTAGCCCTTTCAAGACTTTGATAATGACAACTGGTCTGTCATCAGTCAGGATTGCAGTTGGATAACCTACACCTATGTTTTTAGATCAATTGGTTTTTAGGCTGTGAAGCTGGTTCTTCAGTGTTGGATGCCCTCTCTCTATTACTGTTACAGTCTTTGAACAGAGTTTACGGCCTAAGCTACCTTGAAAAGCTGTGGCTTCTTGACATAGAATTGTCTTAGAATTGTTTCACTGCCTTTTCTTCAGTTAAGTAAGTGACAAGGAGCTTTCTCCAATCAATTTTCCCTGCTGTAATTTAAGACAAAAAATTCACATTTCACTTACTACCTTTGATGCTTCTAAGAGCTACACTTTTTTGTAGTTTGTGGCCTTATTTGTCTTTTTCAACACTTGTCTGTAGGCACTTTCCCTTACAAGTATTCTTGTAGACACGATCCTAGACTAATTCAATAAAACTAAATAATTGCAAGCATCTATGCAGTGTCCTTAAACAGATTGTACTTGTCAATGTAATCAGGACTAGCTGTTTCTCAAGTGCCAAATAAGATTATGTTCTTTGACACAGCAGCTGCTGGGACTTGCCAGCTTCCTAGGTGTGTCAGATCTAAACTGGAACAGAAAGCACTCCTTCTTTTAACCCAAGCAAGCCTCAAAACATTTTCTTGGTCATAATTGCACTATCTGTAACACATCACCCAGTATTTCAGAAAATATGAAGGCCTTTTCCTTTGAACAGCGAGTGCAGAGGAAAATTGTAGATTATGGTTGTGTCAGAAATGTAGCACTTACTTTAGCTTCCAGCATAAACTACCAAGACATTCTTCATATTTGCAGACTATCCCAGATTTCTCAGAAGTAAGAAGAAAATTTAACCATCATGTTGTTGCTAATCTTGTCACCTCTGGGATGTGTTTATTGCTTTAGGAATATTGTTTTGCTCTATGTGGTTTTAGAACTGAATTTTTTGTTTTGAGAAATTTCAGAGTACATTTTTCTCATGACTCCCTCTCTTGATTAAAATCTTGACATAATACTTTTTATATGAACTATTTGTAGGAGTCAAAAGATTGTCTGTTGCTGAATTAAATGAACTGCTAGAAGAAATTGAAACTGCTATTAAGGATTATTCTGAGGAACTGGTACAACAGCTGGCTCTACGAGATGAGCTGGAGTTTGAGAAGGAAGTGAAAAACAGCTTCATTTCTGTCCTTATCGAAGTACAAAACAAACAGCGAGAACACAAAGAAACAGCAAAGAAGAAAAAGAAGCTGAAAAATGGTAGTCCTCAAAATGGCAAACAAGAAAGAGGTCACATGCCTGGAGCAGTAAGAAAATTTTTATAAGTCTTTATACATTTTAAAATGTTTTTGTTTTTTTTCTGCTATGGGAAATAGTTCTAGATTATATTAAGATACTTGGTACTCCTGCTTCCATGCCTTCATTCACGAACAAGGCTTAAGCTTTTCCTGTTGAGAATTTTTTTTTTCACAGGTTCACATATTTTACTCTTCTCATATGCAGAAAATATTTTTTAACTGTTTGCAAATCAGCCTGGAACTAGCATACTTTTCTTGCAAAAAATACTGTCTTTGGATGTACTGCTCTATTGTCAGCAGGCGAATTGTGTTTTATTGTCAGGAGGCAAATTCATTTATGTGTTTGGTTTTACTGTGTAAATTTTATTATGTGTTAGTCTTGCAGGAAGTTCAGTACTATTGTTGCTGTAGTTGCAGATATTTATGGATCGTGCTGGTTTCTAGGCAGGAAAAAAGTGAATGTCTTACCCTGAATCTCCTAATCTGTAGCAGAGATACTACATTCAGCAAGAGACAGGAAGGAGGCCAGAGTGTAGTGCATGTATGCAGGGAAGAGATAATTTGTTTTATCTATCTATCTTTACAAAACATAGCAACAAAAGGAAAAACGTCTTTCAAGTGGAGTTGGATAAGAGGAGTCAAAAAACAAAAGAAATTAGGTTATTAGCTTGTCAATGCAATATTTTCTTTCTCATCTGTCTAGTATAATTTAAAATTACTTAAGTAATTTTAATATTAATGTTTGAATTTCTTAGTGATTCTTATGGGATGCAGAAAATGTGATTTTGCAGATCTTGGCTAAGTCCCAGAAATAATGCTTCAGTTCAATATGAGAAGGTTTTGGGGTTTGCTTTTCAAATATAAGGAATAAACATTTATAATGAAATATTAATACTTCAGAATTTATTTCTAAGCTTACAAGCATAAGATATACCTGTGACATACCCCAAATAGGATTCTGATCTCATCTGTCAAATGAGAGATGTTTGTGTGTGTATCTAAGTTTTAGTGGAACTTAAGAAAGTATTTGCCTGGAAACCCATACAAAATTGTCGTCTCTTTACAAGAGGACAGTGAATAGGTTTGTTTGTTTTTTTTTTCTTCCCAGTCATGGAAAACCAAAAAGGGATATTCTACCTAGAAAGGGAAATAAGTACTTTGTTTTGGAACTTGAGTCAAGTGATTCACAAACTCTGCTAGTTAGAAACTTGAATGATGCTTTCAGGTATAACTTACATGGTCCCAGGATACCACATTTTCGTATTTGGTTGCTTCAAGACACAGATGTGTCAGGTTGGTTTCTAAGAGGGATTGAACAGATTAGCTTACAGGTGAGACTGTAGCTGCATGTGTGTGATTCCTTTGAAAATAGATTTCACTGTCATCAAGGACAGATTTGAGAGAGCCCTCCCAGAAAGAGGTGCAAGGTTCAAGGTTCCTTTCTTCAACAGTCCTATTTTTACTTTTTTTTTTTTTTGGAAATGCTGAGAATGTGCTTACAGATAGTATGTTCTAGTAGCTTTGTGAAGACTGAGTTCGTGTTAATAAATAATGTATTAATTGGTTGTTTTGTTAACTGTACTGAAGTCTCATTTAAATTCAAAGATTGGAAGTAGAGTTCAATTGTCATACTCTTAAGAAAATTAATTTTCCTGTAGATATGATAACTGAATATAAGGAAAACCCTAGGTATTTTAATTTTCTTTTCCTTGCTACCATCTTTGGGTAAATCAGTTTCTTAGATTTCTAAACTTTCACCTCTTTCACAAGGGGAAACTGGGGAGCAGTTAAAAATAGTCAGGGCTTGAAGATACCAGTTCCTTCAAGTAAGATATCTTAAAAGCCTTAAGATGGTTTTGGCAAAATTTATGTCTTTACTGACCTTGTGTGCTTTAGAAGGTAAAAGAACCCTGTATTCCAGCACATTTTATTCCCCTCACATAAATAAATACTTTCAGATAAACGTGCTGAGGTGTGCTCATCATACTGCCCTGTGTCAGCAGCTTGGCTGTTTCTTCTAATGTTCATTCACTTGCTGATTTTATGTCACATGCTAAACATCAAAGCCGTTTTGATTTTGATTTTTTTTTTTTTTTTACTTCTCCAGCAAGCAAAAAGGATTCAACGTTCAAGGAAAAATGTGTAGTTGGTTTATATACTGCTTTTTCTTTAATTGGATTCCTTGATTCCATGCAATGGGACTTGAAATCAATATGGGTGTATTATTAGCTAATTGTGTATATTTTACGATATTGCAGAAAATAGGGAATACTAATGGTTGCTTCAGTTGTGGAAAAGGAAGCATGAAAGCATAAAAAGTTTTAAAGAGGTGGAACTGAAAATTACTACCTCTGAATAGTGTTTCTAGTACATCCTTAAAATCTGAAAAATTGGTGTCAGTAGTGTCCCTAAACATACGTTGTTCAAACACAAACTTTAGAGGGGATTTTACTGTGAGCTGAACTGTGAAAAATGCTATTTTTTTTACATTTCTAAATGAAACAGCCATAAAAAGCAAGTAATGATTATCGGGTCTGCAGTGTGAAGATTTTGTTTGAATAAATTTTGGTGTAGAAATACAGCCTAACTGCCATTTTACAGTTTGCATTTTAATTATTAAAATTAAATAGGTGAGTGAAGAAGTAGAAATGTGCTGAAATGCACCTCGGAGCTTGTCTTTGCCATTTGTCTTTCATAGTCTTGATAAATGCTGATTAATAGTCTTCTGAATTTTTCTCTGTCCCTTTTTTTTTCTTTCTGCTATGTTTTCACTACTTTTAGCGCTTCAGCATGGAAGGGATCTCAAATGTCATACAGAATGGCTTCCGCCACACGTTTGGAAACTCGAGTGGAGAGAAACAGGTGCTGGGCTATCTTCTCCCTTTTTTCTCATTCTTTGCCTGCACTTTTGGTTGGAGCTGAGATCTTGAAAAATTGTCAGTAGCCGAAAATAAATGCTGAGATGGGAAAAAACAGGATAAAATGCTGGAATCTCTGCTTCCTTACCTCAGGTTTCTGATCAGCCTACAGTCTCTTTCTCTCCTCAGCAGCTCGAGAGATTCAAGACTTGATAATGCGCTGAGCTAATAACCTGTATTTCTTACCCCAGACTAAAAGTGTGTTTTGCATAATGCATGCTTTAGATACACTGCATGTCTGTAAAAATCTAATAACCAGTCAAAAAAAGTGTATCAGGTTAGATGTAGTGTTTCAGCATTAGCAACTTGGATAATTTGCTTGTTTTCTTTTTCTTCAAAAGTTCAGAGCTGATACATCTAAAAATGGAGCAGCACCTGGAAAATGTAGAGACTGTACTCTCTTGACTTTGAAAACTGCATGATTTTTAAAAGTAGCCAGATATGTGCAATGCAGATTACAAAATAGAGGAGCTATAGGCAAGTTTGTGTCTTTTCATTGGTTATTTAAATATTGAAATGTAGAGCAGAGACAGTTTCAGTGGGCATCATATAGATGTTGTGTGTACCTTGGAAGCAAGATTCTTATGCCTTGTTTCAAAGTAATAACTTGCCTGCTGTTTCAGATCTGTAGTATGTATTTTATTAACTGCATTCTGAATTTTAGTGAACTGCTAATGCTTATGCTGTTGTTTAGTCTTTTGGCACACTACAAAATACTGGCATTTCACATCATTTAATATGTACCCACTATTTTAGTTTATGCAGTTTTGTCAGAGGAATCCGTTAGCGTTATTTTTTATCCTGGTGAGAAGTCCATTGAGGCAATAAATTGACTGGTACTTTAGAAGTCAAGGCTGAGTAGTCTTTTGTGTGGAAGATGAGTGTTGTATCCTGCAGAGGAGTTTAGGAGGCAAAACAACTCTTCTCAAGTCATTCTGCAATCATGAGGCTAGAAATCAGAGACTTGCCTGCTTTCTCAGGCAAAGTATATGTATGAGATTTTTTTAATACATTGAGCCAGTTATTTTTTTTGTCCTCCGCTTTGGGGATCTTGAGCACGTGCACAAAGCTTACCTAACAAGAGTTTTTATCACTCTGTGTTATCACATTGCTAGTAAAGCTGTACCTGTTTTTTTTTTCCTGTTTTTTAACTTGGCTGTCTTTACCATAAATTACAGCTGTTTATACCTGTATCTTTAAGTGTTTTAAATACCATATATATTCATTAAATGATCTTATCTAGCCATGCCACCCCATCATACTTTTGGTTAAGACTTTCACTGCCTCCTATGTGGATGTAAGTAGCATAATCATATGTTAAAAATAACAGTGATTAAATAACTCTTCCAGTCATTTTTTGAGTTAATTTACTGATTTTATTCTTCATGTTGATCAATTCTGATTGATTTTTTCTATATCCTTATGGATATAGAAAACCCCTTAGGGGTTTTTGTTACCCTTCCTGTATCTTAAAGAAAATCATAGAAGTGATATGAATTTAAAATTAAATGTAGGGTAGAAAAGTAGAAAAGATACCAGCTCTGATATGATTTATGCCTGGAAATCCATTTTTCTTTGGCATGTGTTTTCTGTTTGGGAGGTTTTTGTTTGATTAGGATTTTTTTGTCTCATTACCAAACCCTTGCCATGCTTTTGAGATACTGGTGTAACCTTATTGTAACGAGTTGCAAAATTGAATAAGTATCAAATCTTCAGTTTCTTCATGCTGCTCTCACAATATAAATTTGAGGGTTTTTTTCAGGATGTCATTATGAACTCATATTTAGGTGTTTTCTGCTAGTAGGGAAGAGTTAGTTAGAAATCTGGAATTGTGTTGAAAAAAAATGCAAGGACAGACAAATTTTTGGGTACCTTGGGAGCCAGAAGTTCCTATACATAAGGTTACAACTTTAAAAAGTTTGAGAAGCTTGTACAGTTATTTCAGAACTTTTTTTTCATTTTTTTTAATTTTAATGGTATTTACCTCCTTCTACTACCATCTCATAGTAGATACTTCCCTTTTTAAAATCGTAGTCCCATTTTCTGTGCATGTGTTTGAGACATAAGTAAAAATTACTTAAGAGATTTTCACTATGTAAAGAGAAACTTCCAGTGGAAGCTTCCTGTTCCTATCTGAGAATGTAGTTAAAAAAAAAAAAAAAAAAAAAGACATTGAAATGTTGGTAGCTCTTTCTGTGCTCATATTTTCCAGAAGAAAATTCAAGACAGTCATCTTCATTTTGATTTTCAGGCATATAAAACACTTTTCGTAGGTGATGAAAAATTGCAGTGGGAATTGTTGCTTTATCTTGTCATCAAATCTGCTTCAAAAATTTGGAGGTCACAGCAGATTTAACACTTGGTCTTGTCAGTAAGCTACACTTTGGTCACTCCTTTATTCTTTTCATAATATGTTATCTCCACATAGCATTTCAGGAAATGAAGTTTTACAGTGTTGTTATAGAGACTGATTGTTACAGCTGCAAAGTTGATGAGTAGAAGTAAAGTATGGAAACAAAGAAATTCCTTTTTTTGTTTTTAATTGCTACTGTCAGAGGAAAAATGAAAGGTGAAGTTTACAGGAGAAGGGAAACAGGGTTAGTTGTTATTGGTACAGTGAAATATCTTAGTGTTTTATTGTCCAGGTAAAAGGTAGAATGCCATGTAGTTCTGAAGGCTGGAAAAGACAGCCAGAAATCTGATTTCTCTGTTACTAGATCCACTTTCATCTCTGCTGTTGGCAGATTCAGTAGCCTTATATTGGGCTATCAATTCTGGTAATTTTATTAGGAGCACAGTTCTCTGGCAATACTTGGTTACATCTCCTGGAAAAGAAATTGAAAATTGATTATTTCCTGAGAAGCATTGCATACTTTTCTCTGCTGTGCTGAGTGGATAGGAGAAAATGCCAAAAGAAGAGGGAGGGAGAAAAGCACCCTGTGTGGGGAGGTGTCAGTACCACCGGTGCGATTGGCTCAGTGCCGCTGAGCTGAGTTTGGCTTTCAGGCAGGTGTTGTGGTTGGGTGTGAGGTGTGTGATCCTGCTGCAATCAGGGCAGTGCTTATTGCTTTCTGTGGCAGCCCTCGGCCTCCCCCTGCAACGTGCAGCTCCTCACCACAGGCTGACTTACACCTGACTCACTGAAGGGCTGGTACCAAGGCGAGGAGGAGACCTTGTACCTGACATATAAAGTTGTCGCTCTGATTTTTCTAAAGCCTTCTGAGTTTACATTCTGTGGAAGAACTTTCCCACACAATTTCTGTAAACAATATATTGTTTACATTCTTTCGTGGGGGTGAAGAAAATTCAATGTATTAGTACCATATCCAATGGTGTTGGAGAGGTGGCCCAGTGTCGGGCCAATCCTCTACCACCTTGGGAAAAGTATAAAAAATGAAGTCAGAAAATAAACGGCCTTTTTTTCTTTTACCTCGCAATAGCAGTAGCTCGCGTGGTGCTTTCGCGTGTCCTACAGCGACATAAAGTGTTTTCTGCTTGTTGCCTGGACAGCTATGTAGATGTCAAATGGAATGAGACATTGAGGGTTGCTTTGCCTACTGCCTTGTAGCTGTAAAACCAGAATAAAGTTCCTCTGTAGTTCTTAAAATTTTACTTGAGGGAACTTTCAGGAAGCTTTTCCATTGGGGAAAATTCCAGCTATTTTAGTACTTTTGAGATTCTGACCTCTTTAAGGAGAATATGCATTCATATAGGCTGCGAAGATGTTGCCTAAAATGCATGTAATATAAGACCCAACAGGGTTATGTCAAGCATTTGAAAATTAATACTAGTTGCACTGCAGGTACGAAAATCTTGAGAAAGATTTAAGAAATATTGCTGTGGTTTATTTTTTTTTTAAGCAGACAAGAATTAAAGATTTCGGTAAATAGAATTAAAAAGGAGTTGGTTTGAAACTATCTGTTAGCACACTCAACTATGAAAACTGATAATTTAAATCAAATTCTGTATTCTGAGGTATCATTGCCTTGTTCTTTTTGTTTGGGAGAGTACAGCACAAGAAGGTGAAAGCCATCTGTTTCCATTTTTACCTAACTGTGGGACAGCATCATCTTCTTTGCAGAGAGGACAGTTAGCTGCATGACTTCTAGTGGCCACATAGTTTGGAAAAAAAAACCAAACAAACTTGTTTTCTGTGATAAAAGCTCTTGAGATGGAAAGGTAGAATTTTATCTATTCTGAAATATGACTGTTTGTAGCAAACTATTTCAATTGCTACAATTTTTACAAAATAAAATGCAATCAATGAATTTGTATGAAAGGACTGTCAAGTAACTCTGTTTTTCATTTAACAGTATTTAACAACTGTCATTCCTTATGAGAAGAAAAATGGACCACCATCTGTTGAAGATCTTCAAACATTAACCAAAAGTGAGAATATGAAATTCCCCTGCTCCTTTCCTCATTGTATTTCCAGTTGTGGCTTCTCAAAGCCAGTGAATTCATCCACTTCTCTCATTTACACTTCATGTAAAGATGCATGATTTTTGCCATAGATTTTGGACAGCTTGTTTCCTGAGCCTTATTGTTAGGTTTATTTCCTAGCTGTTGTCTGAAACCCTGAAGGCCAGAAACCTGCATGTATCAGGATGTAAATGTTCCCATGTTTTGATGTTGGCTGCATATCATGAAATTTGTCTTACAGTGCCTCATACATCCCTGTTTGTTTATATTTGCTGTGCTTTACTGAGGTTGATGTAATGACTTTGGCAAAATGGAGTGGATGTCAAGATACTTAGGTCTAGTTCCATCCATAATGATTGCACTTGATTGCCTTTAAAATAGCCTGCTTCTCTCTGTGGTTTTGGTGGGGGCGCTTTGTTGTTAATAAATTTTGATAATGAAGAATTCCAAACCAAACAGAGTTTTGAGCTTTGAATTCCCTGTTCTTCATACCTTTTTTAGGCCAGATCCTCAAAATGACTATAAATTCCATGTCCTCTAATTGTTTATCGGGCTTTTTTTTTTTTTAAATTCTAATTTGCAAGAAATCAAGGTGGTATTTTATAAAAATTTGCTTATTTAGGTGGCTTAATACAACAAGCCATCTCCAGGAGTCAATAGCATCTCCTTCATTGGATGTTTATAGGAACTGTTTAAAAATAGGTGGTAGAGTACATTGATGCATTTGATCAGATCTCAGTGGAGAATCTCACTATGTCTTTAAAGTGATTTTCAGCAGCAGTTCTGTGATTTCCACAGGTGGCTGAGGGGTGGTAAAAGGCTCATTGGTTGTTTTCTGGAAATAGAAAATTAATATTATATAAATTCCAGGTAAATTAAATGTTTAAGTAAGAATTAAAGTTCTCTTTTTTTTTCTACAATAGGCAGCCTTAGGTATTAATTTTACTTCCTTTGTGACAAAGGATTTTTCACATTAGATTTATTCTTGCAATGAAATTTTATCCTCTTGCCATATTTAAATTTCACTTGACGCTATTAAGCATGTGTTAAAGCCTCTTAAAAACATTTTGTGTTTGATGGTTTATTAAAGAAATGTCTTGCACAAATGCATTGTAAAGAGTATTGACAATATTGATTTCTGTGGGCTGGTTGGAACTTGATCCTGTGAGTCAGTTGCATGTTTGTGACTCACTGTCTCTGCTGTTTTAAGGCAGGCAGTAAAGCAGATGTTCAGGCTTGTTCAGTTGCTTTTTCTTTCAAAGCTCTGTATTACTTCATAGTTATGAACACTAACGTCTTCAATGTAAAAATGGAAATAAAACACTTGTTATAATTTGAGTTTAAAGTCTCGTATGAGGAATTTGGAGTTTATTAAATACTGCTTTTCAGTAGAATTTTGTATTTTTCCTTCTTTCAGTCATGTCCTGAGCACTTTATAAAGAATAGTCATTGTTTTTCTTCATGTAGTGACAGAGAAGTTTATATATGTCCAGTCAAGCTTGTCCCTTCCTTCTTCAGAAATAGGCAAGATGGACAAATGTACTCATATTTTCACAAAATGGCATTTTTGCATTATTATAAGTTAATGCTGAATTAAGTCATGTAGTTAAGATTTTTCAAACCTACAACAGATAACAATCACCATTACAGCGAGGGGAAGAAAAGCACCACTAATATTTCCATAGAATCATTCACAGCATTTTTCCATTATTTGAGATAATGGTCAAAGGTATTAAGTAGTGTCCTAATCCCAGTCCTGAGATTTCCAGCTCATTAATAGTTGTTAGCATACTTTGGTTTTTGGATGCCATGACTTTCTTTTGGTGAAAATCTTTTCTAAGGAAGAAGTGTTTGTTGTAGTTATGACTGATGGCATTTTACTGTAATATTAACTATGTGAAATGGGGTTATTGCATCCCCAAACTGTGGAGCTCAGTGAGAATTACACAAGTGGAAGGTGGAGAGGATGTGATGTCTCATCATATCTTCTCATCTTTCAGTTAAGAGATTTCTTACAGCTCATAGTAGTATCTGTATTAGTAGTTGGAACTGCTCCAAAATATTTATGTGTTGTGTTTAATTTATGATGAAATACCTGATTTTTTTCTTTTCATTCTTTAGTTCTGCATGCCATGAAAGAGGATAGCGAGAAAGTGCCAAGCTTGTTAACAGACTATATTTTAAAGGGTGAGTCTGCTTCTTAGCAGGGATTTTATGTGATTCTAAATTAACTTAATTGACTTATAATGCATATTTGAAAATAGTGATCCTACAGCATTCATTAATTATATTGCCTTTCAATCAAACACAGCTGTCATTATGTTCTGTTTTGTCCAAGCATTCTGAGGTACAGTTCATACACAGAATAGGTTTATTTTGTTTCTGTTAGTAAAATATAGCAAACTGCTGAATGGCACCAGCAGGAATAAAGGAGTCTGGCTTATGAAGTGTAATGGGTATGGTTAAAATCTTCCATTGCACAGTTTTTTCAGTAACTGGAACTCAAACTACACATGGTAGTAAAGCATTTACTATGCGAAGTGCTTACAGCTTCATTTCAAGTGTTAATTTCTGATCAATAATGGAAAGTATTTATTTTACTTATTATACTTTCTTCAGATATTCATTTATAAGTTTTTGTATGAGTCATTTATTTTCCAGTCTTACACAATGATTGTGTTTAAAGAATGTCAGACTTTAAAAATACTGTCTGCCTTAGCTTTAAAGGAGTTGTTCCGAGCAGTTTCGAGGTTGTTAAATTATTTTAAAATGTTTTTCATCTGACTTCATTTTTGGCTAGATCTTGCTAATGCTTATGTTCTTACTTATTTCTTGGCATATGATACAATTTTCTTAAGTGTTTAAAGTTCAGCAAATGCATCAAACTCCCAAGATCTGAACAAATACCTGTACAGAAAGATGATGGGTGCCATTTTGTTTGCCACCAAAATGTTTATAATAGTCTGCTTTTCATATGCTGTGAAAGTTTGTCTCTTCTTTTGGTATCATGTGTTCCAAGTCAGATCTTTTTTCCAAGTATACTGTCTTTTGACTTCACTCCCTCCATATGTTTTTAAAGGTTTTTGTATTTCTTACACAAACTTACAGTCACTCTCATAATCTCATCTCACAGATACTTGAAAGTACTTTCAGGTTTGAGTTATGGATGACATATAGTGTGCTATCATTTCAGAAAATCTGAAAAAAAAGACATTCAATGTTCTGGAAGCTCCAAGAGACTTCCTCTTGAAAGAGATCCATTTCTAAGTTTTGTGTAAGAATGTAAGAATGCAGAGATCCTTTCAATTTATTCCTTTGATTTTTCCATTGTTTACTTACTCTTTCTAAAAATTCTTCCTAAATTAGACAGGTGTTTGCATGTGAGCCGTATAGGATCATGGTCAAGGTTTTTTTTTAGTAGTGATGGCACTAAACCATAGTTCTGTGAAGCAGAATCTTTGACCCAGGAGGATGAACTGTTGTCAGTAATTAAAACAGTTGGCTCTTCATAATACATCTGGAAGTAAGTGACTGGATTTAACAGTACTTTTCACAGTGTCTGCTCTTATTTTTAGACGTAGCTACCCAGAAAAACTTTCAGATTACTGGAATATTGAGGATAAACTGACAGCTTAGGGAAATGGAGAAATCTTTTTAAAAGCAAAGAAGGCTTATAAAAGTAGATTACCTTAACGTATGAGAAGATGATCAAGGAAGCTTGAGCTGAAGTTCCTTCCTGCCTCTTGTATGCTCATTACTTAAAAATCACCAAGGATATTCTACTAACGAGATGCAACAAGTGCAAAAACGCAAAAACGTCATGCATTGAGTGTCTTGGATCAAACAGGTTGTCCATCATATGCAAACACTGTTATCTTTAAACTGTAAAATACAAATTGTGGGAACATTAAGAGTAATCACTCACATCACTCATAGCAAAAGGAAAAGTCAATTCCCCTCCCCAGCTACCACTTCCTTAGTGAACAGAACCAAGCCTTTCTTCATCCTGTGTGGTGTGGGCTTGTGTGCTGTGGCAGATACTTGTGAGTACAGAACTAGTGAGCATAGAATTTTACTCTTCCTTTCAGTATAGCCTTAAGTAAGTTTCATATGCTATTTTGACATTATGTTAAATATTTATAACTCAGCTAACAGTGTTACTTGTACTGTAGATTTATTCTGTGGCACGGGCAAATCTTCTAGTTGTTTCAGAAGTTGCAACCTACTGCTCTTTTTCTGCCACTAAAACTTCTGGCCTGAAACACCTACAAGGCTTTCATGGCACAAAATACTCCCAGCTGCCAGTCTATTGTCTGGACATTATTTTTAAAGCTTGTTAAGAGGAGATTGATTGAATTCTTTACAACCACTTAGATCAATTTTCAGCTGAGCTTTAATACCTGAAATTCTAACCTGTTTCTTAACTCCAAAATAAAAGGAGTGACTTACTTATTGTGGATTCTGCTCTCTTCACTGTAAAGATTAAAAATGTCTTGGCAAGGTAAAAATCTTTAAGAAAATTTAGGATTTAAAT
Organism: Chloebia gouldiae; assembly: GCA_003676055.1. Classification (NCBI taxonomy): domain Eukaryota; kingdom Metazoa; phylum Chordata; class Aves; order Passeriformes; family Passeridae; genus Chloebia; species Chloebia gouldiae. The sequence continues at coordinate 1,541,467 of QUSF01000038.1, forward strand.
TTGTTTCCTGAAGGAAGTTCTGCACCTATGGTATCGTGGTAATTGTATTCATTTTACACTGAATGGATTTTATTGCTTTTTATTAAGCTTTAATCAAGAAATGAAATCTTGAAATGTGTGAATTATATCACCAAAGGTGATATAATTGGTTCTGTTATAATCTGTTAAGTATGTGTTCCTTTGAGGATCATTTTTTTCCAATCTTGCAACAGAAAAAGCAAGACAGTGAATTACCTGTGATATTAGGATATGTGTAGCTTTATAGGAAATCGAGTTTGGCACAGAGGTAAAACCTTTTTTCAAACTTTATAATCTGTTTTACAGAGCTGAAAAAGTAAATCTTAGAGACGTGCTCTTGATTACTTTTTTAAAGCAGCACTGTCTTGCTCTTCTGTGTTATGTAAAAAATTAGGATATGCAGTCCTATGTGGGTGTTATAGCTGTCCACAGAATTATTAACAGACTTGCCCAAATACTAGTGGTCACTGTTGAACAGTTACTTAAATTGTTCAGAAGCAAAAATATCAGGAAGAAAAAATGTCAGGAAAAAGATTATTGCCAAAGTACTGTTAATACAATGTAAAGGAACAAACAGAAGAGTTCTGTGAACATAGAAAGGTGAATGGAACCATAAGATTGAGCATAATTGTTGATGTAACATGAAATCTTACCATGTGACTGGTGTTCTGAGGATAGTGAAATAAGTTTATATTTTCTCTTAATTCCATTGTGTTTTATAGAATTCACAAATTCTGTATAATCTTAAATAACTTGAACTAAATGCCCAGTAATTCTGAAATTTGGATAATATAGGAGGACACAGACCCCCTCTGTGTGTGCTAATACTCACTATCTTAATTTAATAATGACTGGGTAAAGTTGTTTGGACAACAGCTGGAACTTGAAGGACAGTTCTGCAGCCAGATCTGCTGTTGACTTTCTGTGTTACCATGGCTCATTCTTAGGTTGTTTTTTTTTCATAATCAGCTAATCTTTCTGAAGTGATGGAAGTGGAAATTCTCAAAGCATGGTGTGTGCAAATCCAGTGTAATAAAGAAATTTAAAAGAACAACTCAGGCCATTTCATGTTAGGGGATAAAACCACTTCTACATGCACCTGTCAGTAGGATTATTAGTTTTGAAATTATTTCTGGTGCTTGCTTTCTTTAAAACATCTTCTTTCCCCAATTTGTACTGCCCCCTTGTGTCCCCCAAAATGTTAAAAAATACCATTTTCCTTATCATGGTTAAGTCCCTCTTTCCAGGGGTCATTTAGCTCTCTCCTGGATCTCTTCTCTAAGGAATATCTCCTCAAAGGTAAGTATCCCAAAGCCAGATTAAGTACATAAACTGTGAAAAGTCTGGTACAGTGTAGCAGCTTATCCTCTCTTGTTCATGGTGCTCTTATTACAGCCTAAATTCTTTTCAAGGGGATATTTTTCCTTTTGTGGTGTTCTGTTACATTTTACTTTCCAGTGGACATTTCTGTCCTGACCCTAACAGTAAAGAAAGGGAACTAGTGATTTGCTTTGCAAATGAACTCTAGTTCTTTTCCCACTAGCATATGATTCATATTATATTTTATAGATTTAGAATTAAAATAGGAGGTAACATGAAATTGATCAGCATTTGAAATTGTGCTTAATTTTTGTGAATATATTTTAATATATCAATATTGTTATTATATTTTATCACTAGGAGTCATGAAGGAGAAACTGGGATTTGAAAAAGGGTAGAGGAATGAATTTACTGATAGGGAAAGAAATACCAAACCAAAACTGAAATTCTTTATCTTAGAAAGCACACTTCTGGACTGAAGCTGGCAGCTTTGTAAGGTCACAGTATTTAAATGCTGTTTGTTCTCATCTTTCTATTGACCTTTTTTGATGGTTGAACTACTACAATGTGATTTGAAAACTCTGTGCTTATGTCCATTGAAAGACCTAAATAAGCTGAGTTTTTTGTGCACAAGTTTAAACAAGTTAAAGCAGATGGAGATATTTGTGTCATACCTTGCAGCTGCATCAGATTTAGGTGTTGCAAAGGATAGTATCCTTTGATGAAATTGTGTTTGGACAGTACTCATTGAATTTTTACTTTCTTTTTAAAGCTTTCAGTCTTTCTTCTTGTGTGTATAATGTTACGACTTTCTGCATAATGATTAATTTGCCAAATACAATAATGCAAGTAGCATTCTATAAATATTATAAAAATGAATATTTATATAATTAGTATTATGTATATTATATATAGTGTAGTTGTGTCTGTAATCTTTGCAGTATGTAAATTTAGGTTGCTTTCTGAAGAAAATGCCTCTGTGCAGTTGCTTGTCTTTTTAATCACACGAGTAATAATTGCCAATTTCTACCCTACAAGACAGAAGCAGGTGTTGTGGGAGTAACAGAAATACTGCAGGGAATAACATCTAGGCAGGAGAAGGACTGGAACTGCTGTTTGCATTGAGCTGATGACTGTTGCCTTGAAAAGCCAGCTTTTCCTTGGGTCTGATGTATTCACCTACTTGAATGCCCATACAGGGGCTCCTGTTTCTCTGGGGGCATGAGAACATGGAGAGGGCCTGCTGGGATGGACTTCACAGCCTTAAACTGTGTAATGTAGAAGCTGAGGACAGCATTATGGAAAGGGGAATTATCTTGTTTCATTTCTCTATGGGTAGTGAAGAATATCTGACAAAATCTGCTGGAAGCAAGAGTTCCTTAATTTAGCTACTTCCAAAACAAATCATTGATCTATATGAAATATTAACCAGTGTATACAAAGAATTTAGTATTAGGATAGGTTGTCTGGTATCACATCTAGACATGTTATTTCATGATTACTACTTCCAGATTTTACAAAATGTGAAGATTTAGCTTTGTGTACGAGGATAGTACTTATGTAACTATTATATAAAAGACATAAGTATGTACTTCCAGCTGAAATTATTTCCTTTGAAGTCAAATGTGCTATTACAGTAAACTTTATAAGATGTATTTACTGTTAAGCTTTGTTTTCTTTTCCAATTGTCCTCAAACAGTAATTGTGACAAAAATAGAGTGCTAAAAATAATATGCTATGCATTACTAGTTAGTAAAATGCATGAAGTGTCTGGTGTTTTTTTCTTCTTTTTTCTGAATGTAGATGTTGTGAAAGCAGAAAAATTGCCCATCTTTCTCCTTGCTATTTCATACCTGATCTTTCAAGTAAAACTTTTAATTTATTTTGTTTTAATGAAGCAAGAATTTGCACCTTGTTCTGGTTTTAAATTATGCACTTATTTGAGATAATGAGAACATTTATTTTCTTACCTTGAAGTTTTTGTTTAATTGTTACACCTGACTTCTTTATTTGCTTTTGTGTTGTGCTAGCATTGGTTTGAAAGCTGGATTGCTCTGAGGTTTGTGCCTTATGTTGAAGCAGGAATGAGAAACATGTGAAGGACATGTCTTATCTTGCCACTGTGTGATTCTAGTACACGCACCAGAATTAGAAAGTAGAGTTAGAATCTTAAATTGTCAGTGCATATTTTTAAAATATAACTGCATGCGTCACCTGTTACTTAATGTTCTGTTTTCTGATCTAACATTTTAAAAAGCACTGTTTAAGACATGACCTTTAGTTAACTCATTTCTGGATAATACTAGTTAAAGATAGTGGGTTGTATCTCTTCATTACCTTTTGAGAGAGGCTGAAAACTTAATTGCCATTTCAGTTGATTACTAGATTTTACTGTGCTACTAATAGGGTAGAATCCAACATTTAAATATTTTAGTATATAAATTACATTTTATGCATATCAACTTCACTGATATTTATCCATGTGTATTTGTGGGTTTTTTTTCAGTTCTGTGTCCTACATGAAGAGGGCTGCCTTTCAGAACTAGCCATGCTCCTTTCTGTGATGAGAAGTTTTCCTTGGATATAACTCATACTATTTTTTCATTTGGCACTATAACTAAAGCAGTATTCATTTACCTCCTCCGTGTGTGTGGATTTTCTGATCCTACAGTAAGTCATCTGGGCATGACAACTCATCCAGTTTAACTTAATAGTGCAATGAACTGGAGCAGGGAACAAACATTGTACAGTTTTACTTGCATTGTTCTGACTTTAAAAAGTCTATTTTTTCATTGTATAGCATGTAGTAAATCCTCCTGCACATTTTGTTGTTGGAAGGAAAGGTAAACTTTGAATAGTGTAAATAAAATAAGCTTCATTTTAAGGAATCCACATTTAAAAGTATCCTTAATTCCTGCACAAAGATGAAAAAATTATCTTAGTCTGACTTGGAATTTAAGATTCAAGTGAGTTCTCCAGGACACTCTAGAAAGGTGATTGTGAAAGCCAGCAATCAGCACTTCTTTGTATACCACAGATTGGTTCATGGATTAACAAATCCAGATTTCTTGGTTTGGCATAAATAATTGTGTGTTACTTGTTCTTGGTATTAACACAAACATCTGACTAATGTAATATTTCATGTTTGGTTTTATTTTAATTAATAATGTTCATGTGGCTTAGATATTCTCCCATATTGCTGCTATAATTTTACTGGTTTTAAAAGGTGTTTGATCTTAATGAAAATGCTTCAATATATAAACATTTTAAAAGGCAGTATCTTTTTAAAAATACATGTACAGTTTGAAAAACTTGCACCCGACTTCCAAGTTAGTATTATATTGAGATGTTTGTTGTTATGTATCTCTGAATTTTACTACAAATATCTCTTGTAAATTGTATGCACTGTCTCCTCTGTGATGATGTACCTGCATTCAAACAGATGAGAATGTGTTTTATAAATCCTGTAAAAGAGACATACCCCATATTCTTAACTTGAAATACTTGCCACAACTAATTTTGCCAGTCAAAAGGTGAGATTGAAATGCAAGGAGTACTAATTAAAAAAAAAACCACGTTTTTCTAGTTGAATTCCTATTGATTCTTCATCCAGATGTATATACTGAATATCTGAAGGCATTGGAATATAAGGTTCTAAAGAAATAAACGTGTTTTCTTTAGTTTTTTCCATCTAAAGTCTTCAAGGGTTTTGTTAGTCAAAGAGGAATTTTATCCTTGCATCATCATCGCCAAATACTATTGTGATCAGTAAAGCAACATGGTTTGAAGATAGTTCTCATAATGTTTTTTGTTTGTTATTTTTTTCTCAAGGCCTCAATATTTATGTCTTTTGTGCCTTTTTCAGCTGAAAATTATTTTTTTCCTCCCTCTCCCCCACTTGACCACCAGTGGATACTTGCCAGCCTGCTCAGGAATAAATAGATCCTCTCCACAAGTGTGGCATATATGAAGAAGTTTTTTTGTTGCTTTTTTTTTAATTCATTTGTGGTTTCTCTAAAAATAAGGCAGCCGTTTATTTCTGTAGCTGGTCTGTTATAAACTAATTATGGCATGCTTTTTGTGTAGAAATTCTTGATGTGGACTGTTGATGCCTGGAAATGGGCAAAGGGGATGACCCTGTTTTATTTTTAAGAAGGTGCACTTGTGAAACCCACCATGTCTCTGTATGAGAATATTCAGAGGTGCTTCAATCTCCTGATGAAGCTTGAAGTGGCAAGATGGAACAAAATAAAACAACAACAATTAAGAGAAGAGTAAAAAAGGAAAAAAAGAAAGGAAAACAACAAAAAAAAACCTCTGTCAAAGTGTATTTTATTTGTAACAAATCTTGGATGACTTAAAGTCACAAACTAAAAGTAATGAAACTGGAAATAGAGACCAGAAACAGCTTTAGTGAGCTAAACATCTGCTTGGGAATTTCATGCCTCTCATCAGATGAAACAAGGTTTCATTATGAAAAGTACCTGTTTACCTTGTATGCATTAAACAACAGCTGCCAACTGTGGCAAGTATTATATGTATACCTATATATGTACATAAACAGATCTCAAAACATTTGAATAAAAAGAACTGTGCTAATCTGCTTTTCTGCTGAGTTCTGTGTACTTTATATTTTCTACTATGCATCCTTTTTTCCAAATCCATTATTGAATCTTGCATTCTTTCAGGGAGAGGGATTTAATTCTTCTTTTTAGTTTTAGCATGTGACAATTGTAAATGGCCACCCAAAACCAGCTGACAGATACCTTAGAGAGTTCGTGAAAATCCACTCCATTTTTGATACTAAGAGTCCTGGAGGCAAAGTTGCCATAAAGTCATTGAATTTTAAAGTATTTAATTTATTTGTATCACTTTTAAATTTTTTTGTTGTTTTGTTTTTGTTTTTATCCTTTTTCTGTGTTTCAGCTATTTTGTTTGAAGTTTATTCGCTTCATGAATAGAGTTAAAATTTTGAATCGAGGTCTGTCTGGACGGGATGTCAGAAGTCGTCAAGTAGTCCTAAAGTGATATGGTTTTGGTTAAGAGAAGAAACTTGAAAACATCAGTTCCCTTCTGGTGATAGATAATGATGTAGCTGGACTCCCAACTGGTGTAAGGAGTAGGTGATAAAGAGCATCTGCTGTTGACTATGCCAGGTAATTGTAGCCTTTAACTTGGAGTAGTACAGTAGCTGTTCACATTGTTGCTTCCAGAGTCGATTACCTTGGGATTCTTTTTGTGTGCTTGTCCTTGGAAGCTGTAGCCAGACCAGAAATGGCTCCCTGTGTGCTTGGCAACAGAGTTGATAATCAAGTGTGTATCTGCACAGCACCTTTCACAGCACCTGTCTCCTCCTCTCCAAAGGAACAGTTTATGGTCTGGGTTTCAGCTCGTGAAGCTGCAGATGGTGCGGAGCCTTTACAGCAGGAAGCCTGCTTCTCCTGCTCTGGCAGCCACAGTGGCCAGCAGCAGCCTCACTGACAAAGCTTTCCAGTGGAGTGCTCCTGGTTCTGATGGATCCAAACCTGAGCCTACTTGATTCCTCGTGTTATTCTAAGTCTCTTTCTTTGGGGCAATGGTGGAATTATTATTGGAGTCAGATACTAATCCTCATTTTTAAAACTCATGAAACCCCCAAGTTATCCCTGGATATAAAGATACTGAAAAGCACTTAGACTGTCATACAGTAAAATACGAAATCTCAGAACAAAATGGATCTTGAGTCACATTGTATGAATTTAGTGTTCTGCTTTGCTTGTGGAACCCAGCAGTGTTTATTTTAACCTTAAACAGAAACACTCTGTGATACAGAGTGTTGTTATGCAAAGACAATAAAATTTATTTTCAAGGTGTCTACAATTTTGCAGGTAGCAGTGTGGTTGCAGCATTTTAATGGGTCCATCTAATGATGTAGAATTGCTAGTTACCTTCCTTACTAAGTTTCTTACACCTGAGGAACCAGAAGGAATGTGTTAAAGTGGTTTGTCCTGGGGAAATGGTGAAGTGTCTTGTTCCCTTGCTAACGTTCTTTTGACCAGGACCTACCTCAGGAATTGTGGCTGTTTTGTTTGAATGTCTTGATCAGCAATGGCTTGCTGGATTAGCTGATCACAGTTCAGTCCTAACAATAATTCATAAAGAAACACTGTGAACCAGGAAATCTAGTTACTGACTTCGTTGCTGCATTTTTTCCTTTATAGTGTATAAAACTTGGATACCAGGGTCATCATGCTGGAGCACATTACACAGGACTGTGTCCATGTGGTTCTGGGATGTCTCCAGTCAGGGAGACTCAGCCTCTCTGGTCAATCTGTTCCAGTGCTCAGTCACCCACACAGTAAAGTTCTTCCTCATGTTCAGGTGGAACTTCCTGTGCATCAGTTTCTGCCCACTGCCTCTGTCCTATTGCTCGGCACCACCGAGCCTGGCTCCATCCTCCTGGCACCTCCCTTCAGATACTCACAGACATCGATGAGTTCCCCTCTCAGTGCCTCTTCTCGAGGCTGAACAGCTCCCTCAGCCTTTCCTCATCAGAGAGATGCTCCAGTGCCTCAATCATCTTTGTTACCCTCCACTGGAGCCACTCCAGGGGCTCCACGTCTCTCTTGTCCTGAGGAGCCCAGGACTGGACTCAGCACTCCAGATGTGCCTCACCAGGGCTGGGCAGAGGGGCAGGATCACCTCCCTTGAGCTGCTGGCAGTGCCCTTCTTAATGCACCCAGGATTCCATTGGCCTTCTTGGCCACAAGGACACTGCTGGCTCTTGGATGGCTTGTTGCTCACCAGGACCCCCAGGTCCTTCTCCATAGAGCTTCTTTCCAGCAGGTCAGCCCCCAGCCATTGCTGGTGCCCAGGGTTATTTCTCCTCAGGTGTAGGACCCTGCATTTCCTTTTGTGGAATTTCAGAAGGTTCCTGCCTGCCCATCTCTCCAGCCTGTCCAGGTCCTTCTCAAGGGCTGCAGAGCCCTCTGGGGTATTGGCCACTCCTCCCAACTTTGTGTCATCAGTGAACCTGCTGAGGAGGCATCTGCTGCTTCATCCAGGTCATTGAGGAACAAGTTAAACAATACTGCACCCACTGCTGTCAATCTGCGAGTTCTCGCGTGTTCCCAGGTGTCTGCATCTCAAAGCCGTGTTATAGAAAACTTTATCCCACCAAAGACTAGAACTGGGTCATAAAGATGTGAGAAACAGAATCTCAGAAAGTAACAATCAACTGGTCATTCACTGGTTCATTTATGCCACACGCCTCCCTGAATACACCCCTTACACTAGTGTTAGGAATGTTGCTATTTATACTTTGTTTGGATACAATCTTAGCTGAGGGCTCACCTTATTTTGGGTTGGACTCAATCTTTAAGTTCTCTTCCAACCTAGTCATTCTGTGAATCATTCTGGCTGTCTTACGGATTTTCCAATTGAGGACACAGGCACAGTTGCCATCAGAAACAGGGATAACCTTTTATTTATGTCCATTCTGGAACTAGCAGTCTGAAATGGTTAGGGGTAGAACTGGGCTAGGGTTAACATCCTCTCTGGAGTTAGACCACTGAATGCTGCAATACCTCTCCAAGTAAAAATGTGACATGAGCCCATTCCCACCTGGTCCGTATTTTCTGCTTCAGAGAGTAATTTGTGGTAGAATCGCTATAATGGCTCATGGCTTTCTAAGATCTGAATATTTCAGGTTACAGACGACTGGCTTTCCTTCTGTGGCATTTAAGAATAATGCTGTTTAGTTCTTTCTAAAACGACACCTTTAGGCAAGTCTCAGTCTGAAATGCGTGTGCCTGCCACAGGATGGCAGCAATACGTCACCACTGAAGCATTGCTCAGTTCGCGTGTAGCATCTCAAGATGTAGCCCAAAGATAAGCTATTCACACTCCATCGCTTTGTGAAGGTGGTATGACAAGCATAGGAAAGGCTTTGTGTACAGTTACTCATTATTAATTTAAGCCATGTTTTACAACGTTTGTTACAATGTGATATTTTGCTTAGCTACAAAAGCTGGCCCTAGGGATGAGTTCTTTCTCATATAGCAGTTGGTATGGGAGTTCATTCTGTGGAAGGTTAAATACTGAAGGTAAGGTAAGTAATCTCTTTTTAATGCTCCCCAGTACGTACATAATTCCTACCAATATCTGAGGGGTTTTCACCTTTAGGCCTGTGTTTCCTCTTCCTAAGGCCATCTGAACTATGCACCACTACAGTGTGATGCCCATCTGCAATATACCTTCTGTTTCCCTGGAATCCAGGGCCTCTTTGAAGATATTCAGAGTCTGGAGCCAGTAATTACTATTTTAATTGTATGCACAGCTACTTACAGCAAGTTTGCTGTCATCTCTTCTGAAACAATAATTTTTTTTTTAATTTTTATGAATTTTTATATACATGCATCTTGAAGTCACTTGTAGCAGTCCTTGGCTGGTTCTGTCATCAGTGACTTGGCCCAGCACTGACTGGTAAAAGCAAGATTCTGTGAAAACTAAGGGGGCTTTATATCTGTTACTATATAAAGGATCTTGTGAAATTAAATTATTCTTGAAGACTTACGTTGTGAAAGCTGAGCCTTTCTGTTAGAGAATGCAGTTTTAAAGATCAAAAAAATGCAGGGGCAAAATAAGATTTGTAGCCAGCAAGCTCTCTGCCCTGGCAGACAGTAAATCATGCTGCCTCCAGCTAGGGATACACATCTCCTTGTCCAGCATCCCACAGTCTCTCTCACCCCTAAGCCCAATAATGACTACAAACATGAGCCATCCTAATGGTGCTTCTGCAGAGGTGTTTCAGCTGCTTGCAGAACCAGAGTTACCCTATGCCTAGGGAGGACTAGAGACTAGAAACTCTTCCAGGAGGGCATGAAGCCAGGGATGAGCCAGTCTGCATGGTGGGTGATGTGAAAGGGAGTGTGAGGAAGACAAGTGAGGGGGAGAAAGCCCTAGACTTCAGGGGAGTAGACTATGGCTTCTTCAGGCAGCTTGAGATGGGGTGCTCAGCTTCACCATGACAGAGGTAGCAAAGTAAAAGTGTAAGCTGAAGGTAAATCTTTATCGGAAATCAGGTGACCCCCCCTGGCAGGAAAAAATTATGATGTCTGGCTCCAGATCAGAAGGCTTTGGAATGTTGAACACTTGCTTTATTAGAACTATACGATATTACATTAATATACTATTTAAAGAGATACTATACTATTCTCATACTTCTTAACTTATTATATTTAACTAACAAAACCCGTGACTCTGCTGAGAGTCCCGAGACACAGCTGGATTAAATTCATCCATGCATCCAAACAACCTTCACCAGAATCCAATCAAGCAATCACCGTGGGTAAACAATCTCCATATCACATTCCATGTGGGACAAACACAAGAGCAGATAAGAATTGTTTTCTTTTGTTCTCTCTGAAGCTTCTCAGTACCTTTCCCAGTAAATCCTTGGGAAGAAGTTGTGCCTTGCTTTTCTCTGTAAAGAGAAATGAGGCAACAAATCTTAGCTTCACAATTATCAACAAAAGGATGCTATAAATGTCAACTGTCTTGAATATAATAATATTATATTCTCATAATAATATAAGAATATAATAATATTCTCATATGACTCAGTATGAAGAGCATACCAGTACTAGTACTTTCTCAGTACCTTCTCAGTACCAGAGAAGGCATGGGACTTTCTCAAAGCTGTTAAGACCACTCTGACAGGTAGGCTTTCCTGGCTGCTTCTGCTAGTCCACATAGCAGTGCATCCATTGCTGTTCCAGAGCAACAAAATAAATTACGCTTATTTTTGTCAATTCTTTTCCTTGCATTGATAATGGAAAATGCCCTGAGAGTCTTTGCCCAGTTGTTTGATGCCATGTCCCTTTTGGGCCTGAAAAGTCATGTTCAGGTATTTGAAGGAATATATCCTGAGATGACATATTTTTATATCACAGTACCAATAATCCAAGGCTGTGCCAGGAATAGTACCGAGAGAAGGACTTGTGCTCCTCTTTATTGCAGAAACCCTTTTCTCATGGTGTGGGAGACATACTCCTTCCAGTGTTGGCTGCATGTAATGGGAATAAGTTGGGGTACATCCAAACCTAAAGTGATAGAAATCATATTCCTTGGTGATGGGTGTGAATGTGCTTAGAGTCAAAAAACAAAACATGTGGAAAGTCCTGAGAGAGGCAGGAAATGCACAGCTGAGATTTACCATCATTGAAAATGTCAGCCAGAGGTGGGATCAAGGATCTATTTAACAAAGCATACCTCCTCATCCCTAAGTTTCTAGCAGGTGTATGTAAGGAGAGGGAACAACTGAGCTATTTGCAAGATCTGTATGATCTCATATGGCACACAAATTATGTTATAGATTTAAAAATGTGGGAGAATAATTGTGAATTAGGTGTTTTCTCTCAGAGCTCTCCACTTACTGTTCCTGCAGTGGCAATGCAGGCTCCTGAGTTGTGTACCTCATCGTGAAGACGGCATTAAGAAGCATCTAAAAGGTGATTTCCTTCTGCTGTTCACACAGGTCAGAATGTTTTTGTTCTTGACTAACAGCTCACTGGTATTCTCAATCTCCTGTTGCCATCAGTTTTCATTTCGAGAAATCCTAAACAGAGAAGAAAATCTAGCATTTCTGCAGAGAACCATCTTGTCTGCCATGCTGTGAATTACTTCCCTGGGTGTTTTTCTGTGGGGAAAGAAGGAACCTCATAGAGAATGGAGACACAACCTTCTGTCTATGACCAATTGCTATTGGTTTTTTTTTGGGTTGTCTCTGTCTCTTGAAATTACACAAATGTCCTTTAGTCTGACTTTTTATTGCTCCAAGGGGAAGTGAACGTTCAGTAGTAGTACTGCCACAATATGGATAGCTCCACCAACTCCTCTTTCCAGTCAGGATGTTACAGAATCAGTTCTTGTAGCATTTTAACGGAAACTTCCAGTAGCCTTGAGCTTTACAATTATCCTTCTCAAGAGATATTATGTATTTGAAAACATTATGAGAAAGCAAATATCTCTGACCTAGTATCAGAAAAGAACCTTAAAACTTCCTACAGAAGCAAGCAGGGCTCAGATCACTTGCGTGAATTGTAGCCAAGCCTTGAGACTGATGGGATTTTTGAGTTTGCCTGGGCAAATAAAATGTCCTTTGTGAAAAGACTTGGCATGGTGCATAATGCCATTCAAATTTTATCCTTTATTTTTCCAGTTTGCATTGGTAAAGTGACCTGAGGACTGAGAGTGTTTTGAAAGCTCACTTCCTCTGTGTCTGTGAACAGTGATGGTCTCTGTTTTCCCTCAGCAGACATAGCCTTGGCTGACCTGCTCAAAGGATTATGAGCAAAAGTGGGCAATGTGGTGAAGTGCCCGACTCCTTGGCCATGTCAAGCTGCAGTTTGGATGTAACTCCTCACCTCTTCTGACCTTGCTTGGTAGCGTGTGCTCTTGCCCAGGTAAGCAGCCTATTTATTTATACACCAGGCAAACAGCCCTGTAAAGCTGATACTGCTTCTTTTGAAGTGTTGAAGAACTTTGCCATTCATTTATAAGATCAAAGAGACTGTAATTTTCAGGCAAGCCACTCTGAAATCCCTACAGGAGTTGTCTGTTCCTGTTTCTCTGAGAAGTCATCTTCTTCCTTCCTTTCCCTAAATTGATCTCAGAGCAGAGTCCCTGCGAAGAATATTGATGTTTTAAAACTTTCCAGGGAAAGAAGAGATGGTGTTTTCTCTCCTGTAGGTCTTATGTTGTGCTGAATTTATTCCTCTTGTAAAAATGCTGCATTCATTCACATGGAAAAGCTCTTTGTAGGTCCAAATGGTCTTTTAGTGGAAGTGAGTGGTACCCATTACGTTTTTGGTCAACCTTTTAATTTCAAGTTGCAGTGTCAATACCATTTCATTATAGAGATCAACTTAGAAATGTGAAATGCTTGGAAGTTTAACAAAAAACAAGATAATTTTTTTGTCTTGTATCAATGTTTCCCACGAGGAAGGCTGACATCTATAGCCTGTCTGTACCACCATGGCATCTTGAAGACTGCTGAGGTGACGGTATCTGTCTTCTAGAAGACTGTTGATTCCAGCCATGTGGTGAAGACAGACTAATAACCGCTATTGCCCTTTTTTAATGTCCTTTTAAGAGAAGAGGCTAGGAAAGTTTACTAGTAATTCTCACTTGGCATTATTATAGGCTGAAGAATCCTCTTATAATCCTTACATCTGAAACTATTTCTCTTTTGCAGGTGGGACATTGCTTCAAATTCGCAGGGAGAAGCAAGCTGATAGTCATGGCCCACCTGGGTTTTTTTCTTTAGGAAATGCTACTGGAAAGCAGTCATCTTCAGATAAACCCAATGAACTGAAAGAATACATTCTGATTTTGTACAGGTCCTGGCGTTTGGATGGGAAAAAAAGTAAATAAGTACTTCAGCTCCATTAAATCCTTATAGAAGGGACTGTAAAGGGAATCAGCCTTTCTCTACACAAAAGCCCAGGAGGAGAGAGTGGGGTGGGCAGTGGTGATGAGGGGAGAGATGGCTGAATTGCTGCAGCAGACACAGGAATCTGCCTGTGTCTCTTGTCATTCCATCACCCCCATTCTTTGGCAAACATATGTGACTGCATGCAGGCTGCATCCATCTTCAAGGTAAAACCTGGAGCCCTTGCACAGGGACTTCAAGAGGCACGAGCTGTTCCTTACAGGTGGTGGGGCTGAATTGCAGCTGATGCTGGTGCTCAGGTGTTAGAAAGTTAGTGGAGCAGCAGTGCTGCCGCTTCTGCTCTGCCCCTGAGGTGCACTGTTTTGGAATCACCAACTGATTTTGTTTCATCTATAGGATAACATATAATCTATTTATTATGTTTCCAAAATATTCTTAGGAAAGCCAAAGCCTTGAAATTTAACAGAGCTTTCTGGCATTACAAAATATACAGAGTTTGTGACATTTTTCACTTTCTTTCACCAGTGTTGTTGAAAATGAGCATGGATCTTGTTGTTAGTAAATAAAAGCTTAATGGAGTCAAAGTTTCTTCTGTAAAATCCCACTGCTTGTAAGGATATGCAGCTCCTTCCTCTCTAATAGAGTGCATACAATTTGGTTATAAAATATTGTCTATACACAGTTTATTGGCAGAAATCCATCTGCTATAAAATGCCAAATCAAATTCTGAGCCAGAATGGAGTCCCTTCACACAACACTTGTATTCTGTGGCATAATGATGCTTCTGTTAAAACTGTTTGTGTGAAGAAATAATGTTCGTGATAAAACTTGTGGGTTTTACCATATGCCCCAGATACCCAGGACTGACGCAGAATTTCTTTGGCAGTCACACAAAAGAGCCAGTAGGTACATAGTGGCAATCCAAACCTCAGTTTGCTTTTCTAGAAATTGCACTCCTGACTCCTTCCCCAAAGTCTGGAAGAAAAGATGAAGTGGTTTGTCCAAGAATAATGGTCCCACTAACTTTCCAGAGTGTGGATGTTAGACTTAGAGTCATATATCCTGTTCAACAAGGGAACAAGGGACCTTTGCCATTGTGTAAATATAAATACAATGTTAGGGTTTTTTTCATCTGTTTTTGATGTATGAAAAAGTACTAGGCTGAAGTAAACTAAATCATATAAAGGAAAGGAAATTTTTGTTTTCCTCTTTCTTGGGAGCTCGGACATAAAGACTTGTTAGTACTGATATTTTGATGTATGGAGCAAAGCCCAGAATAAGATAAGAAATAAAAGGGTAGCATTTAATGTTAAGCAACAGCTTAGGAAGTGAGGGAAATTGTCTTGTTGTCCATAAAACTTTATACTCTTAAATTGATTGTGTATTGTTATATAGCTTGGAAGTGATTCTCTAAACACTTGTACTGTTTTCAAGTGACCTCCTAATAGGTTAGATGCTTTCTGAGCTGTAATCTTCTTTGTGTGAATGACATTCTCAGTATTCTGGAAATGTCCATTATCTCTGTGAGTGTGTGAGATGTACAGGATCATGAACTAAGTATCAGAAGAAAAACAATTTTCCTTTTTAGGATTCTGGGAGGATGCATTCTTTCTGATTTTCAACAGAAACTTACAGTCCATAAAGAGAAGAATCCAACACATCTTAGACTCTGATGCAGCAGTTTCCTGAACTGGTCATTGTTATGAGCCACTCCTATTACCTGCTCCCATACCTGCTGGAAAGCAAATATTAAACATTTCATAGGCATCTATGGGACATAGTTTGTAATAGCAACTGGGATCTGGAAACACTGAAGAGGATTTGGCTGACAGAAGCATAACACCGGGTTAAGATTATTTGTATTTTCAGTAATTTCCTCCTGTTGCATATTCTCTTAATTTGGGATTAAATTCTAATTGTGGTTAAATCCTTGGAAAGCTCATCACTTTGAATGGAAGTTCTAGGAAGACAATATGCCTGGGGTTTGATTAGGAAGTTTCAGGGTGTGAACCTTACCACCCTGCAAATTCTGGATGTTTTATGCAAGGCAAACACAAATAATAATAATGAAGACAGAAACCTCACAGGCTGTTCTTGGACATGATGGGAAAAGCAATGCAATGAAAGCCTAGGTGCCCTCAGTTTTGCTCTATTTGATGCTGCCTGCACACAATCTCGTATAAATATGTTAAGATAAAAGTCTGTGTTGTTTTGCTAGCTTGGATGTTGGAGCTAAGCATGCTAAGTGTCATCAAAAGCAATCAAAAAGTATCATCCAAAAGGCAAACCTACACTTCAAAATGGTCAGAATCAACCTGTGCATAATTTGACACAGCACAAAAACAGATGGAGTTAAGCAGGACGTTTGCTTTTTCTCTATAATTTTATGTGATGACCAAAATTTTAGTGAAGCCAGTGCAGCTCTGTCCAGCCACTGCCTGATCTGTGTAACCAGTAGCACACAAACACAGTTACTGCTATTGCTAGTGATCTACCACAGCCTATGCACTGACGCTGCAGTATTAAGGCATGGCAGGCTTGCTTTCCCTCAAATTGCCTTAGCCTGCCTGGAACTTCATTGTAGCTGGCTTAGCTGTGACAGCAGTTTATTTTAAATATCAGGTCACTATTTCCTGATTTGATCATGGGATATAACCACAATTTTTGTACAGACAATAGTGAGTAATTATTTTGTGCAAAGAGAAATATTTATTCCATCATCTTAATATTGCAGTGTAAAAGAAAAAAAGGCCAGACACGGTGATTGAGGGCTGCCTGTGGCAACTCAAGATGCAGGGGAGAGGAGTGCAGACATGAAAAGGGTAAGAGAAGAGAGCCTGGGAATGTCCATAGTTAAGAGCTATGGATAGCTCAGCAGCAAACAATTAAATGTGAACCTTTGACACAGGTAAAACTGGTTTATAAGTACCAGAGGAAACAGAAAAGAGGTATACAACATATGTAAGATATTTTTTATACAAGTCATTCAGACATAGTGTGGAGTTGCAGACTAAATAAAAAGAACAAGCTGTAAAGTAAGAAAGAAAATCTACCATATGAAGCTCCGAGCAGACTTTAGAAAAAGAAGAAAGAAATCAGTAATTTCAGCATCATGCTGCTTGGGCATTGCCATCGTGTTCTTTTCAGAAAAAAAAAAAAAAAAGCAAAATTATGCTCCCTGTCACTATTTCCTCCTCTGACTGAAGGCAACTGCCTGAAGACTCAAGAGAAAGAGTGGAAAGGTAAGTATAACACCAAGGAGAATGATAGGTGCTAAAAAGTATGTGTTGTATTGAATAGTTATGGAGACTTTTTCCCATGTTAGTGTCCTTTAATTATTTTCTTTCATCATAAATGAAACACATTTGAAAGGCTTTTGGCTTCTCTGTTTCTTCCTGTCTAATTCCTAATTTGCAATAGCTGAATTTGCAATAGCTTGCTTAGTTCCTAGAATGCAACTTTAAGTTTCTCCTGACATTAAAGTACTGCTGATACATGAAATGCTGGAGGTTTTGTTCTGCCTTTTCTGCAGAGAGTGATTTCTTCATATGAGTCAATCACAGGTCATTCAGTGCACCTGCCCCTGTTAGTGTATTTCAGAGCTTGGTAAGTAGAAAAACCCTGATATATTCTGCCTTTTTGAACCAACACCTAAGAAATTAAAGAACAGTATTCGCATCTCAAAACATGTACCATTTTGAAATTGTAGGCATATGATGCAAGCCCGTACTTGGGGAAAATTGATGCTCTCACTGGGCTCCCCTCCAAACTGGAGCAATGAAGCACTGCTGCAACACAGACAGTAAAAGCACCCCAGTGACAGAACACCAGCCAACCATTCATTTGAAGTGGTTTTGTTTAAACCTGCTACTGTAATGAGCTCACCAAGGATTACTGGAAGGCTTTTAAAGCCAAAAATCCAAGTTTTACTGTAGCAGGAGCTACAGTAACATTCTTTTAATAATTAAAAAAAAAAAATCAGTGCAACTCATGAAGACAGGTTAGAAATAAAAGAGTTCAAATCTTGTATTCCTTTGTGCCACAGAAAGGCTCCTGCCTTTTAGCCACTCTATCAGTGGTTGCCAAGAATGGTCCCACCTCTTATTAGGGAACTATCACCTCAGAAGCAGGACTTGCCCCACTTCACTTGAGACCTCTCGCAAACTGATTCAGCTGCCCAAAAGGTTTTAATTTCCTTTACCATCACCTAACCTCTGCAGTGTGAGTTCAGCTCAGAGAAGGGAGTTAAAATAATACGAAGCTTCAGCCTCCTAATCTGCACAAAGTATTTTCCATTCTCTTCAATCATCTTTCAGCATGGAAGTAGCATATATCTGAAGAAGCAAGGTAGCCTGTTTTTGTATTAGCATCAATGTGAAGAGTGTTCCTTGAGAAACAGTTCATTTCAAACTGTATATTGCAGTATATACATTTTGGTACATTACAGTACCAAGCATTTTTTTCTGTCATGTAGTTTTCAATATCAGTCACACACCCCCCACCTCCCCCAGATGTGTGTGTATAGAACACACCCCCCACCTCCCCCAGAGAAAAATTAGCATTCAGGATTGATAGATGAAGAATAATGTATGAAACTGAATAAGCTAAAGGCCATTGAAATCATGGCAGAAGTATGGATTTTGCAATATATTCATTATGTGATGCAACCATTTTCTTAACTGAGTTTGACAAATAACCCAACACAGGCAAAAAAATTGTGGTTTAGACATTTAACTAGAGAATGCATAGAGTGCAATTGTTTTCATTCTAAAATGTCACAGCAAGAGCTAACATCCAGGGTTAAACAGGCATGTTTTGAAATATAAGCGGTCAAGCATGTTGTTTTACATTATGATCACTCTTCAGGTTAAATATTTCAGATGTGATTTTGTTCTACAAAATTGGGCATTGGCTACAAAAGAGCAGATTCAAATCTGGCTCTTACAGGTAAGCAATTCCAAATGGCTTGCAGCAGGCACAGTCATTCCCATTTGTCCATCAACAATTTTGAAGGATTACTTACCTGATCTCAGGATTTTTTTTCCTTTTCATTCAATGTGCATTAGAAAAGAATCTGTGCAAATACTTTCAACAACTGTATTTTATTGGAACCAGGGAAAACATATGTGATCTGGATTTGGAAAGATCTTCTGTCACTGATACAAAATGCTTTTTCTGGCTACCTTGATGAAATCCATAGGCATAACTCATCACTGTGTGACTGTTCGCTGCAAGACTAAGTGACATCTTATTGGATAGTAACAGTTTTTTTCATTTTATAGGGAATATTCTAATTAAAAATGTGAAGTGAAAATGAAAATAATTCATCAAAAAGAATCTGTGTAGACAAGTTCCAACTAATATACCATTGGATTTGCCTGGAAATCCCTTAATTACAGTTCTATCAAATTTCAGGAAATTTTATGCCTTACAGAGACAAAACTGTACTTTCACTCCACACAAGCAATTTTTTATCTGCTTATGGTTTATCTTAACCCATTCCTTTTGAAAAGTTTTCCTTTTGCCTCTTCCTTCTACGGTACTTTCCTTTAACCCATGTATAACAGGCATTGTGAAAAAATAGTGCTGTGAGAACTTACACCAGCTTTCTGACATAATCATTCCTTTGGCAACTGCCCAAATTTCTCTGCTCCTCAGGGAAAACAGGTGCTTGTTGGGAAGATTCATCATATGTTTTCTGTGACACACAAATTTTAATTTTTAGGATTTTTCTGTATTGGAAACAGTACATTGGATTGCAACATAACCAGACTGAGTATTCCAGGCCAGTCCTGGCTGCTGTGATATTTGCTTTTTTGTGCTGGTATATATGTCACTTTGAAAGCACTCAGAGAGGCAAATAGAGAGGATTCAAAGGCTGTTGCACTTTTTAGCAGCCCAAGTAGAAGATACTTCTGGCTTATATCTACTCTAGATTGGCTTTGCCTGCTGCCTCAGAGACCACTAGTTGGTTTGGTACGTTCATAAGACGGGCTTTATTGTCCCATTGTGTCCTAGTCTGGTCATTTCATCCCTCCCTTTAGTCAGACATCAGACCAAGACATGAGTGGCTCCAGGCGTTTCCTCACTCATTTCTCCTGCGGCAGTGGCTGCCCCAAGCCCTCAGGTGCAGCCCTGGGGGTGATTTGGGGTGGCTGTGGGGTGCAGCTGCAGGGGCCACCGTGCCCCAAGGCACGTTAGCATTGTTTGTGTCCCTCCTGCGGGCCCAGCCTGCAGCGAAGGGGTGCTTTAGGGTCCTTTCATAGCCAAGTCCATTTCTCACGTGCCTTCCCACAGTCGCAGCCGTGTCAAATGCATCAATTTGTCCAATACTACTGTGGCATTTTAGTTTTCTTGTCCTTTTATAGAACTGCCCATAGCATATGCTGCTGTAATCCTTTCAAAGCCTTTTGTGAAGATAGTGAAGGCATTTGGGGATAATCTCTTTGAAGACACTAAATTGGTCACCACCAAAGCACCGAGAGACACGAAACTAGGCTCCTGTAGTCTGCAGAGGGAGCCTTCCACTCCTTTGGAAACACGGTCACCTGCAGACCCACCAAACAAACCATAGCAGTTTGCCAAGTCTCTCTTCTTCACTGGAGGATGCCACCAGAAGGAGGAAGGAGAAAACTGCAAGCCGATCAAGGTATTAATCACTCCCAGTTTGTGAAGATTGGGGTGGAGGGAAAACAATCACCAAAAATGATGCTTAACTACTTTGCTGCTCCAAATGAATTAATTTAGACTCAAGTTTTTTATCAGTTATGACTACAGCCTGATTGTTAAGAGAGGCCATATCTAAAATGCAATTATTGATACCCCAGAAGAGACTAAAAGTATTCCCAGCTGAGTCAAATCCCACACATTTCAACAAAACAAGATCTCATTTTTCAACAGTATGGGAAAACATATGGGTCCAACATTGTACTTGGACCTTACTCCAAGATTGGAGAGTCCTTAGCAGTCTAAAAATATGATCCAAAGTACTTACATTTTTTTCAACCTGTTCTGGAAATTACCTTCCCTTCCTTTTAAATTATTACCTATCCTGCTGGTAAAGTAAGCTAATAGATTATTTTTTCTGCTATGTTAAAGTCTCATTATCAGGTGATCACACCTCCCTGTTATGGTTTTTTTCACTGTGCCATTTATTAATTTGTGTGAGATTTTCCCTGAATTTCATTTGAACTAAAATTCCACTCATCTTCAGTGAAGAAAAAAAGATGAAAGTACAATTATGTAAGCAGCATATCATTATGGTGTGGGTGTGCCTGTGAGCCTATAAGTTTTGTGGTGTCACCTTATTTTAAAGGAAGTTGTCTCTTTTGTCAGATACACACTCTTCATTAGAGGTTTTTGCACATAGCAGTAATGTCTTTTGCTGGCCACAGGTTTTACAGGCTGTATTAATAGATAGGATTAGTGAAGAAGAATAGGTCAGAAGGCTGCAAAGCTCCTGTCCCTTGAGATTTTCTTCTTTAGATCATTAGTCTTATTGAGAGCTCCCTTGAATACAGCGAGCAGAAACTGAGGAAAAGGCTGGAGCCGTTTTACTCACCAAGACATTCTGGGGAAGGGTGATTTCTGCATCAGAAGCTCCACTGAAAATGTCTGTTCAGTTTTCTTCACAGGCACCCTGGAGGAACAACAACATCAGTTTTCTGACCAGAGAGGCAGCTGTAACAGAGCAAGGAGAGACTATCATAGGTTTCTACCTGTTGGCTTTAGGTAGGTATTTGGCTTGGGTGTGAAAGGAAACTCTTAAATAGATGTTGTTATCAAATTCAAAGTGATTCATTTTATCCCTAATGGAACAGGATGGTAGAAAATGTAACTTTTTTTCAGCAATTTTAAGGTCAGAGAAGTACATCTTGCATTTGTTAAAAAGAGACTTATAATCTATGCAGAAATCTTGTGGAAAAATAGTCAAGCCTGTAAACTTTCAACAAATATTCATTAAGCTTAATACATGGGAAGATAAAAAAAGTACCTTATCAAAAGAAGTACATGATATTTCTGTGTTTTCTTGTGTTTCAGTAGCATTGAATAAACGTTCCCGGGTTTTCAGAGTTGTGGCTGTTGACAGTCAGTTGGCATCCAACAGTTATCTTCTGGAGAGACACAAAATATGTATTGTGGTTCTTAACTTTATTTTTTTTGTATTGTTGGTGCTTTAAAAGCTGGGTGAATATAGAAGGTGACTTCTTCAAGCAGGCTCTGAGAAAGATCTAAGTACTGGAACTTTCTACTGTGTTAGCAATCACAATACCAAGTGTTTCTTTTAATTCCACTGGAAGACAGCTACTGTAAGTGTGTAACAGGGATTTGAAAATGGTACTCAGTAAAAATGCCACTGTAATTTTGTTTGTTTTTTTTTTTTTTATTTAAAAATTATCTATTTTGGGTAGACTTACTGCCTAACACAGGGAAACTTTTTAAAATTTCAAAAAGTGCAAGGATGCTAAGTAATAAAAAATTTCAATCATAGAACCTCACAGAAAAATAGAAGAAAATTTAACTTTTATTAAATCAGTTCTCCTTCTACAGCATGTTAAGAAGACATAGAAAAACATTTATATTTTTAAATTATTGGCCCAACACATTCTTTTTATTTTTAACTTATTACATATTTCAATTAAGTTATTAGCCCTCTGCTTACATTTGACAAAGGCCTGTGGAAGTTAAAATATTAAATACTAAGTATTTTAATATTTTTACATGAGACTTTTTAATTTTTATCTACAGAAACTAGAGAAAGTTGTGCTTAGAATAAAAACAGAGATTCTAGTAGAAATATATATGGCTTCTATCTTAGGATAGTGATTGTAAGGTAAATCAGAGGTATTCCAGTTTATGCCCACTCTGTTCACATCTGTGTATCCCCTTGTGAATGGCTGGGAAATGTCTGCACCATCAGCTGAAGAATTAAGCAGTTGCACTTAAGACTAGAAAGAACATCTTAGGTCAGCAAGGCCAGTCCCCTACAGAGACAATGTATAATCTGATTTACACAGCTATTATGCACCCTCATGTAACTGGCTAGGGGTTTTTTTGGTGCTGTTATCACTCTCCCAATCGATAGCATGTTCCTAATTTTGTTCTTCTGTTGGATAGGAGCCGTCACCTAAATTCTTAGTTGAAATGATTGGAACAACTTTATACAATTTTTGGTCATTCCTTTGAATTGAAATAAATTTTTGCTTGTAAATTACATCCTATCTATGTTCCTGAAGGAACAATCATACCTTGAGGTCTACCTCTGTATTCCTATATGTAGCAATTGAGGGAATTTTGTTTTGTTGGTTGATTGGGGGGCAGGGGGTAATTATATTTATTTATCTCAGCCTTATAGCCAGGACTGAATACAGCATCCAAGCGGGGTCTTGCCATCACTATTCACATTCATATTTACAGTCTATCAACTCTACTGATCCCTCCCAATATTGCCTCTGCATCACACTGGTAGTTCATACTTCTTCCATCAATCAACCAGCAGAGATGTTCTCCTCTGCTGCTTCCTGGTAGTGATCTCACATCTTCTAGCAAATACCTCGGTGCCTGAGCCTTTCCGATCCTTCAGCAAAGTTTACAAGTGCTTTGCATGTCATAGCTGCTGTTTTGAAACTTACCTCAAGATTCAAAACTTAAGTTCCTTTTCTTGCAGAGTATGTACAACCGACAGAAGCACTACTCCAAGTTAAGTGTAGTGTAGATCTGGTTAAAACTGATGGACGTAGGTATACCTTTTGGAAATTATAACTTTTGAAAAAATATGTTATTTATACATAAATCAGGAAAGTATTAATTTCTTATCTCCTCAAAGATATCTCCTCTACTGTCACAGTTCTGCTAGCACTAGCCACAGCAATTTATAATTATTAGTTTAATGTACACCAATAACTCATTCTATCCAGGGAGCTGTGCTGTGGCAGAACAAGTTCTCTGTCACACAAAACCCTCTTGCCCTTCTGGCAGCAGAGAAAGAAGGCCGGTCTGTCTAAAGGCTTCCTGTACCTCTGGTGCTTTAGGTCTCTGTCAAGACAGTCTGCATTAGCAGGAGTCTACAGATACTTCCTTACACAAAGCCCCAAAGATGTTCATATTTGATACTCTTGGGTTTTTGATGCATTGGAAAATGGCTTCAGTGAAGCCATTCTCTAGTTACTATTTTCTTTTCTTTCAAATTTAAGTATGGCAGTGCAGCTTCTTTCAAATTCTGATGTACTTTTCCAAAACCAACGAGATGTATGTGATTGGTATTAGCATTTATCCAGAAGAAGGGGCTCCTCTGAATCTCCTCACCTTCACAGGATAAAGTCCTAAAAACCTGACTACATTTGGCCAAGTCTTCCTGGAGTCACTCATCTTGACAGAGGTCATGAATATCCAAGAGCCATGATCTAACACCTTTTGCTGAGTTAAGGGCTCTGTGTGTCCCCTCCTGGAAGTTCTCACAGGTGACAGGTAGCACAGCTGTCATTTGTGGCAGACAGGACACTGATGTATGTGTTGTAGGTGGTACAGCAGCCAGGCAGTTTTGGATCCAGGTGAGGGCTCCTCAGCACCCTGCATGGGAGCCTGAGTGCAGTGGTGTCACGTGCTGACACCACAAGGAAGCGTGGTGCATTTTGCAAATGCTGATGGACATTGAGACTACTGCACTGCTTCTTGACACCCAAGCCATCTGTTCCATCATTCTCCTTGTTAATGCTTTGGCCAGGGGATCAGCACAGTGGGGGGAAGGTGCAATGCCCATTCAACAGCAGTAATCCACTCTCAGAGGGACTATCTGCAAGTGATAGCAACCGCTGTGTTATCCTGCACTAGGTCATCTGCATCAGCATCCTCTTTCTGAAGGCAGCAGTCTGCTCCCATTCCTTCCCTTCAGTGAGCTCAAAACTGTCTCAAACAGACAGGTGAGAGCTTGTCCTGCTGCTGGGTTTACATCTGACCCCTTCTTGCCTATGCCATAAGTGGTGCAGTACTGTAGAAAATCCTTGTACAGTTTAAATTATGAGGTACAATTTAAAAGCACTGCCCACTGCTGCTAGCTTCTAGACATGGGGAAAAAAATATAAAGCATTTTTTGCTTCATAATTCTTAAGTTGGAATTCTTAAGTTTGGTTTTTTCTGCATTTATGCATAATTTGTTCTCTGTTTGCTTTCCCTCATTTCACTCTTAACTGGGCCTGTTAGAGTAAATATGAGGCATAAAAGGAAATTTTAAGCCAATAGGAGAGTATTTATTAGAGGGCAAATTCTGACTTTTTGTGAGTGCTTCCATCAGAAAAGCATGCTAAGTGCATTACCAATCCCATCAGAACAGACCACAAGATCCAAACATGCCTTTAAAAGGCACACACTTCAGAGTGGTAATAGTAAACTGTTACTTGACAAGTGACAGAATGAGAGTTATTTTGGGATTTTGTTTGACAGATAAATCTGAGAAGGTGGGAAAGGAAACAAGCTATTCACAGAACATTCATCCCCAAAATGATTGCATTTATTGAACAAATAATCTGTCCATGCTCTGTCAAGTCTAAAACAAGATGACTCTTTCCTTCCTGCCAGAACTGGCAATATGCCCTGGGCAGGATATTGTGTGTGTGTGTGTAATTGGCAGTGAAGACTGAAAACAGAATAGGGTCACTTGACAGTTGCAGTAGTTAATGAGAGCTTTGCAGATTCTCTGGATGTTAACGCTGTTTTAATTAAAGTTTTCTAGGTGGAAAATCTTTTCCAGCAAGCCTCTTCTGATAGGCATTTATGCTTGTGTATGTGTAGTTGCATAAGTTATTGGTTTCATTCATGCCTGCTCTGCGTTAAGATGCTCAATCCAATTTCAGTCCTAGAGGAAGGCTATTTGCTGAGGAAAGAGTTTAGTTTGTCTTGTGACACTGGGCCTCACCTTTTGCTCTCACTTCTTGAATTCTCCCACTTAAAGCTTCATATATATTTTAATGACTTGGCTGAGTTGTAATACCCATTTTTCTATTTCAGTCTTGCCAGATTTTACAAGTAAAGGCCATGCAACAATGTCTAATAAGAGCAAGTCTAAGTAGAAAGCATAATAAGCTATTCTGGTTGGGCACAGGTGAGCTACTCTATTGGAAATGTGGACCAGTTCAGAGCTATCAATTCACTTGTGCCAAATTTAATTCTTCAGAAACCATGTTAACAATGAAACTGCATGGAGCCTCAAGTGCTTATTACTTGTTCAATGGCCATCTCAGGTACATGAGAAAAAAAATAGGGCATGTCTGAATGCACAGGATGGAATGATTTGACAGAAATATTTTTAAAATTACAATGTACTTTTTCAATATTCTTAGAGTTAAACAATCTCAGTGTTCTCAGTTGCTTTCAGCAGAAAGATTTTCAGTCTCCTTAGTCACTCTTTCTGGCTACATTTCTGGTGCTTTCTGTGCATGAGTTGGTGGGCATTACACTGACACAGAAGTGTGTGAATAGCTGAAGGGCTGCCAAGCAAGCTAACTTCCACCAGCTTGCTTGGCAGCTCTTCTGCTTCTCCATAAGAAATCATGGATAACAGCGCCAGACTTCCTTGTGTAGTGCTTTTAACATCTGTGGATTAAAATGCTCTCTTAGAGAGTGTTATTCCAGGAGAAGGATTACTACTGAATTATATAGGGGCGATACCACATTTTTAATACTGCTGTTCATCCTATTCCTCCTACCTCACAATATTTCCAGCTACTGAAGTATTGCATATTATCTGTGTATTTTGCCACATCAGAAGATCTAGCATCTCTCTGATGAACAACTGAAGTCTGTGAACAACTCTAGACTGTGCTTATGGAAAAGTCGTGGTCCATCTCTGAACCTTATGCTGGGTGGCAGTGCTCAGTTTCTGCCTAGATGCTATTTTTTTTCTCTGTCACCACGTTTTTACCTCAGTTGAAATCTGTCTTTTTTGACCAGGATTGCCTTAGTATGCTGGGTTTGGATTTTGGGGTTGGTTTGGGGTTTTTTATGCATAATCTTATGAGTGAATATTAGTGACAGCTTGCCAAAGATGGAACAAGTTCCCTCAGTTTTTTACTTTCTATCTTCTGTTTTACCTGGTAACATGGAGGCACTTCAAAGCTCAGAGGTTGCTTTCTGGATTCTTGATCTACCTCTGGTGTACCCTGAAGCACACACCACCTGAAATGCAGTTGAGGAGATCTCTGCCCTCACTGAGTGTCAGTGCTATTGCTCTGCTTGCCTTGAATTTTCAACTTTCTTCCCTGTTACGCTGTCAGGGCTTGGGGGAGGAAGGGAGAGGGGTTGTTTGGTTTGAGCCATTCTTTTGGCTGGGGTAATTTTCTGCTTTGGGGTGGTCTGTTTCAGGTTTTCTAAGTCAGTCAGTCAATACAGGCAGCAACCCAGACTAGCACATATATCTGCTGGCACAAAGATCCAGTGTCCCATAGTCACTACTCTAGCTGACCACTGATTTTATGTGACCACTGATTTTATTATTGCATGGTTTACTAAGAACTGATTTTCTTCAATTTCTTTGGTTTTTTAAAAATCCAAACCAATATGGTCTACTACCCAGACAGGCCATTTTAGGGACTGGATATGATGGCGCAGGTTCTCCACTGCTTTGCTTAAAAGGACTGTGCCTACCTGCAGAAATTATACTCTGTAACGTTATGTCCCTCAATGCATCACTCATCTCCAGCCTCAGTTTGTGACTGTAGGTCCCAAAAATTATCACAAGTACTGTGTCTCTCTCACCTTTTGTTGTTCTAAAATGTGCAATGTTGTTTGATGTGACGTTTTCCTCAAGTTCTTCCTTAAGACAATTTAACTGAAATCTCCCTTACTGTCCAGGCTAGGGGGAATTTGTTCTGTGTGTTCCCAGGAAGGGCAGGTGTCTGACACTGTGAGGGTAGCCCTCCTATCCATTACAATGCACTGGTAAAATTTTGCTATTTACAAAGGAGGTGCCATTTTATTTTGTCTGCCATTTTATCACTATGTCTTCATATGGACGGGGAAAAATATTTCATACATATTGCCTTGATAACTATCTAACCTTGCAGAGGGTAGAACCAACATACATAAACAACACAACTCCCACATTTGCCAAATGTGCAAAACCTTCCTCCCCCAGTGCCCTGCTCTGCCTATTTATACCTAGACTCAAACAAAAGTCAGAAAATCCCTGAGTTAAAGTGCATGCAGTTGTTCAAAACAAGACTTGATTAAGAAACATTGTCACCTAGTGGCCAGAACAAGATATATTTATTATTGCTGATCTTATAACAAGGTATATATAGAATGTATGTGTGTATCATTGCACCAGTCACTATTTCTGGTCAATACCATATGCTGAAATTTCAGCTCTTCCCAGTTCAAATACTGTTCAGTAAATCATGTGCATTTACTAAACAAGGCAGAGCAGCAGCAGCTTGGCCATGCAGCAAAGAGAAACTATTAAAAGTAAATTGGTCTACAGAAGAAGTAGTTCATAGAGCCATACAGAGACTGTCCCATCAACCACCTCCCTCCCACTCCAAAGTACCCAGAGCACCTCACCAGGAGGTATCTGCCCAGTCTCTTTCTTTAAACAGGTACCTTTCTCTTTGACATTTCATCATTCTCTCTGACATTTCATCTCCTGAGATTCCCTTATGGCCTAGAGTTTCAGGGGCAATTTCCTCCCCTCCCTTCCTAGCCACAGCAGCCTGGCAGTGAAGTGCTGGACCCTTGACACTGAAGTGGTGCTTCCCGAAGGAAGGCAGCTGCCCTCTTGCTACATTAAACCTATCAGCCATTTTTCACAGCACAGACTCCTTTGACTATCCAGAAGTGCTGTGCAGAGCCATCGTGTCACATCCCACTTTATTGTGTTTGTTCATCTCTTAATGGGTCAATATAGAGCAGCCTTATTCTGGGGTATCTACTGTTTGTGCCTGGGCAAAGGGCTGTGGGTCAGCTCTTTTCTTCCTCACCTGGCATAAGGCACCAGGTGTTGCAGTCCTTATTCTGTCATAGGCAGCAGACACTCAAAAGAAGTCATGTCTTGTTCTACCTTGCCAAGGTGAAGTGAGGCCACCCATGTCAGAAATGGCAGAGCTTGTTTGTGGGATAGAAGCAGGAGCCATCGGGGAGCCAGGTGCTGCCTGACCTTCTGCTCAGCCCTCTACCCCCTTTACTGGCTAAGTTACATTTTCATCACTGAACCTGACACCCATCAATATACTTTCAATTATAAGTCATTAATCTGTACACATCTGTGTAATTTCAAAAAGTGGGATGCAAGCCACTAGGGTCTTGCACTGATGGGCAGAGCAATATCTGTGGACATTTGAAAACTCTAGGTCTTTCCAGCAGAATAAGTGTCTTTCACCAGCTTTACAGTTATCTCCCTTGAGTCTTGCTCACATACTTAGACACATACAAGTCTGGCATCTCTGTTCCTGGAGACTAAGAGAGAATGCAGCTTTCTGAAAAATTAAATAAAAGAGACTTTGGAGTTCTATTGCAAATATTCTCTTCATAAGGATTGTCATGTGCATTACTGAAAAATATTCCCATCTGGGACAGACTTTGCTGCAAGGAGATCCTAGATTGTTCTAAGAGAAGAAACCTAGTAGTACTGGCTGCCCTTTTCTAAGGAAAACTGATGAAGCAGCCCTCTGGCTACATGCATGAACTTTCTGTATCCATTACTGCATAAGAGGAACTTAAACAGCTGAAGATTTTGGCAGGCTGTTTGTAGTCTCTGCTTCACTCTACCAATCTTTCTTCCTTCCTATTTTCCCAGGTGTAACACTTATGAGTTCCATCTATCCACTTAAGTAAAAAAACTTCAGGGAAAAAATCCATTTTAGACCCTTAAAATGGTGCATCTTCAGTAGGTGTAGCAGCAGCTCTTTGCCTTTGCTCTGTTTTATTGCTGCTCTCAATTACTTGCTCCTACTTCTGAAATGCACCCAGCTGCTCAAAAAAGGCTTCATGCATAGTTTTCTAGGGGATAATCTGGCTTAATATATTTCCAATGGAATGAAAGGGAATTTTAGAAGATATGTCATACATTTGCACACTCAACAGCTTCTTTCTTTATTTACTTTTTGATTTCATAGAATTGTAGAATGGACTGAGTTGAAAGGGATCTTAAAGATCATCAAGTTCCATGGATTTAATTTTTTTTTCCAGGTTGGTTGTCTTGGTTTGGAAACAGCATTGTGATTTTTGTCCTGTATAAACAAAGACATGTTCTGCAGCCTACCGACTACCTCACATTTAACTTGGCAGTGTCAGATGCCAGTATCTCCGTGTTTGGTTATTCACGGGGCATCATTGAAATCTTCAATGTCTTCAGAGATGATGGATTCATTATCACGTCAATATGGACTTGCCAGGTAAGACTGGATTACACTAAATTAGACAAAAGGGGTGTAGCTATTTCTCTGGGTGTGCTGTATATAAATAACCAGACAGCACCCAAAAAATGAAAGGAAGTAGTCACTAACCCTTCAAAAGGAGTGTGTTCTCTTTTGCTACACCTGTAAATCTATGCATTTGATTGGTGCGTCACCAATTTTCAGTGGTTTGTTTTTTTTTCCCTGAGTATTCGCAACAGTTCTTACTAGTTTGGTGATTTTACTTCATGTCAGAGTTCACACTCACGTTGGAAAATCAAGGCATAAGTTGTGCTTGTCTTCAGGTCACCTGAAGCCAACCTGGTTGTTGCTTTAAGACAAATGTTAAAGTGCCGATGTTGACTCCTGCTTGATAAGGCTTGTAGAGCAAAACGTCCACACAGAATTTGGGCATAATCATACATTTCAGCATGCAACATTTTGCTACAACTCAGTTGTAGCTCTTCAGTCACATTTCTAAACTCTGGGTTGATTCATTGCCTGTGGTAGAATGAGTGATTTAACTTTATGGCAGAGTCCTCCCTGATCTTGGAGGCAGCTTTTTGTTGGAGTACTCAGAAAAAGTTATTATTGTTAATTCCAAAATATACCTGTGTGGGCAGAATATAAATGCACCCCATGGATACATAGGCACAAAGCTGGCTCCCTGGTGCTTTCAGCAGCATCTGTGAGAAAGATTATGCTCTGTTTAATCAGGGAATCAAAAATCTAAAAATGACAAGATAGCCTACGGCAAGGTGTAAGAAAGATCATGATGAAGGAAAAGGGAGAGAAAAATAACCCTCTTTTCTTGGAGGCTTGGTTTTTTGGTGGTTTTTTTTTTGTTGTTGTTGTTGTTGTCGTTGTTGTTGTTGTTGTTTTTAAGGAGAAAGTTGAGCTATTGTGCAACATACATGAAAGAACATTTACAGGTCATGTCCCCTCCATTTCAATAAAAAAATTCTGTTTAAGCAGAGAGGAAGACTTCCTGTAGGACACTGATTAACCTAGGAGCTATAGCTTGATCTAAAAAATTATTATTTTATTGTTTAAAATGTATCTCTATAGTCATTTAGCAGAAAAGGATTTATCAAAATGAAGCTAATTATTTCCTCAGCAAAATTGCACCCTTTCTCTAGTGAGATCACCTGCAATTGCAATCTAAGGTCTTTTGAGCAGAAACTGAATTTTTTCATTCATGGAAAACTTTGAAGTCACCAGATAATTAAGCACATAGCTGAAAACAGTAAGATTCACACCCATATTCAGAATTAAGCAGAGGCATATTTTCCCCCTTTCATGGAAGGTTGGAGCTATGACTGAGAAAGGAAAGGTCAAATCTACATACCCAGGTTCAGTTCTAGCTTTGTTGCAGATTTCCTGTGTAAGACAGGGTAAGCCATTCAGTATGAAATCCTGACCCAAGGTCAGTGGCGTAACTTAATGCCTACAACTCACAAGGCTGAAAGCAGTAACATTGAATGATTTTTCTGCATTCCTACTCCATGGTCTTTCAGAGCCCTGTCTGTACTGTGGCTCCTTATTTTGGGCTGTAAAACACAGCACACAGAGGAATTGGCAAGGCATTGGCACACTCTGTCTCTGCATCTTGGTTTGCATGGGAACTTCTGTCAGCAGCCTTACAGATTTCTTTCATGATGCTTCTGCCTAGGAATCCCTCTTTGGCTGACTTGGAGCTACTAAGTCTTGTTATGATGATCTCACTTTTTTTTTAAGATTTAAAAATACTGCGATAGAGGGGTGCTTGAACTTTGTGAGAAGGCTGTGTGCTTAATCTTGCTGTACTTGAACTGCCTTTTCAAGGGGAGAAATGGTCCATAACATTTTTAGGGTACCCAGATATTTTGCTGGTCAGAGTGTGTTAACAAATTGGGTTTGGATCTTCTTGTTTTAAACAGTATTCATTTGTAAAATTTGGATATCAAGCAAAGTTTTAAGGTACTGGGATCCAAAGACTTTGTGCAGGACACTAATAATGCACTGGCTTTTCTTAACACTCTGATTTGCAAGAAATTAAAGTTTCTGCTTTGATAGTCCTCTGTAGGCTCTAGAGAGTAACACTAACCATTCCAAATATGAATATATACTGTTATTAATACTAATGAAAATGAATGGTAATCTGGAAAAGTCAATTTGTACTTTGAATTAAGCTTCGATTTGTTGTGGCTTGTTGAGTGGTCAAGCTGGTTACAGCTTGTTGAGAGAACATCATGTAGGATTCCTGTTTCCATTGGGATTTTGTTCTGTCTTGGGGAACCTCAAAAATGTGTGTAAGCCCTGACATCCATCTTCGTGATTAATAAACTTAACAAAACAGAAGCCAGTGATGAAAAAAATATGTTAGGGAAATAAGTACAGTGGCTGGATTCTAGTAGAAATATTGTGCAGAAATAACAGGAAGCTTCTGTGCATTAAAAAAAAAAAAAGTGAAATCTTCCACATGTGTATAGGCAGCCCGCACAAAGGTAATTCTGAAAATGTTTAATGTTGAACAGCAATAGTGTGTAGATTGCTGTAGTCTGAATGAGTAGTTTTACTAGAAGGGGTCTCACGGGCAGAACATGAGGAATGAGGACCTTTGTGCCATGAAGGTAAAGCCCAGGCTTTCTGTCGGGACCGGCTGAAGTCGGAGTCTCTGGCTCTCCTCATGCACTCAGGCTCCTCTGCAAGTAGCTAAGATAACACTTTGCACACATGAGCATGGCTCTTTCTTAGCGTGGCCCGTGTGTTTTCCCTTACTTGGTTTGTTTTGCTGAGTCCAGAGGACAGCCTTATTTAGTTCTCTATCATTGTCTGGTTCACTACACATTTGCTCCTACTGATCAGCTCCTGCTGTCAGGAACGCTTAGGAAAATGTTATTTTCCCAAGCTAGCCTGTCATTTCTGTTTATGAAGAAATTTTATGAGCTCACCTCACTTAATCCACTTAACTATTTTGTTTTCCTCTGATTCGGGTCTTCTCTTGTGCCCTCGGGTAACATTTTTCAACATTAAGATTCACCATCCTTAGCTGACACACTTGAAGGGAGTGGGGGAAAGGCAGACAAAGAGTACTGATCTCAAAACAACCTGGTCTTTGAAAACTCTGTAACAAAAGATGTATCTCCAGCTACGAGGACAATCTCACTGCATACCTGCTGAAAGGGACAGAGAGGAGTTCTGTTCTCCTCCTCTATATGGAAAAACAACACTTTTCTTTCTCACGCCAAACATTATTTTTTGCGTCTGACAGGGCTCTTCTCTCAGGAATGAGGGTACTTGGTACATCTGTATTGAAATGCTGCCTCTGCTGAAAGCTCTGTACAAATACAGTTTTCCAATGTTGGCTTTTGGAATCTACTTTCACTTTTATACCTCTGCTCTACCACTGTCTCATTCCTGAATTGGACAGAGAAAGGACAGTCAGTCTTTGGCACATCCATTTTTTAGCCTCTTCCAGTATGATCAGTAAATAAACAAGTTCATATGGTAAATGTCAGGTCCGGGAATGTAACCTAGTGATCAAGAGCCATCTGTTCCCCTATTGACCATATTTCTAGTGAAAATCTATCTCAGAATATATTTTTGTCCTTCACATATTTTTTTATTTGTATGTTCTACTGAACCAGAAGTTGCAGGGGAACCAGTAAGTAACATTGTGTGCAAATGTTCCTACATGTAGGAAGTAAAGAAATACTCATTCTCAACAGGCAAATATGGCTTCTTCTGAGCTTTATTTATCAAATGACAAAGTTTTTCTTGTGTTTTCTAATTATGTAGCAAATACAACAAAAGATGCAGATTTCAGGAGGCCTCTAAATACAGGGAAAGGATTGTAACCTATCTGAACTCCACAGGTACATTGCAGTCATATCTGAAAAAGAATGGACTGTGGAGTGCCTTAGAATTTGAAATCCTTCATAATCCTGGTATTTCAGTTTAAATTTGTTTCCAGTACTTCACTTTTCTAATTTTTAAAATTATTTTTGATAATGCAGTTTGGTTATTTAAACATTAATTTTTCAAAGACTCAAAGACTTTTGTATTTATTAATAGTGTTTGCTTTCTCAGGACATGCATTTATATCCTTTCCTATACATAGATTGTAAAATATTGCTAAATCTTGTCTGAGGAGTAAAGAGAAGATTAATATTTTCCTCTTTTAGCAAAATATTCTGTAAATTGTCTGATAAATCAAAAACCCTAAAGGCATTTATATTCTTACAAACAGACTAAATTTGGAACACATTGATTTCTGTCCATTTAATATGACTTATCAAACCAACCTATTGTTTATGTAGCTAGACTATTGACTCTCTTGATTTGGTTAGTGATTTTATGTGTTTTATAAATACCAAGAAAGTGTTTACACATTACTTTGTGTGGAGTGGTACTCCCTAACATTCTGGAGAGATGAGAGACCAGGGGTAGCTCCACAGTCTGTATGAAGTCCAGTAGTAAAAGCAATGTCAGATGGGAAGGGCCAACATTAAACCTTGCAAGTTTTCTTTTTACTTCCTCCTCAGTGCAGCTTCTGAGGAGATTGCTGAGGACAGACAGCCACTACTGCCAAATGTCTGTATGCAGTGTTTGTCAGGCTTGCTCCAGCATAACCCCCCATTCACATTGCTTCATCATCCATTAATTTTTTTCCTTCACTTTTTCTGAAACAAATTTATAGCTCAATTATGAACACTGGAATGAATCCTCATTCTTGTTTCCTTGCCTACCTGAGATATGGATACTGAAATATAAAGTTGCAGAGGTAGTAGTCTTCCCTATTTCTTTTCTGATCTGCCTTCATACAATCTAAAGAGTGTATACTTTGCAGTCAAAGAGGCAAAGGCAACTCATGCAGACATCTGTGAGGTGAATTTTAATGAGAAAAATACTTCATCTGCAGGGAAAGGAGGATAGACTGCCTTTGCACAAGCAGGATCATTAGCAACCTAGAAGATCATTTCAGTGTAACTAATGTGACTTCAGGGAAGTTCCACCAGTTTTCATTAGTCATGAATTCTCCTTCATTTTCCTCTAAATGAGTATTTCTGCAGTCAATTGTGACTAATTAGGTAAGTTATATATTTGGTAGTGAAAATTTATGAATGCCCAAATTATTTGTTTCCTTGTTTAACAAGCCTGATGTAGCCCCTGCTGTGACACCCAAGCACTGTGTCAAACCATACACCACTGTCTGGATTGGGCATTCATTGCCTGAGAGCAATCCTACAGAGCCAGGAATTTACAAAGCCTAAGCTTTGATTTCTGTACTTGCTTTTCCTCCCAGAGTGCTTTGAAATACCCTTTTCTTATTTCTCTGTGTGGAAAATAGTAGACTTCCACATCCTTCCGTGCTGATGTCTAAGATAGTAAATGTTTTCTTTCAAAAAATACTGTCCATTACTCCTTCATCATTCAAGATCTTTTCACTGTAGGGGAGAACAAATAATATTCTTCTGACACCTCTCTGTGCGCCGCATCCTCTCACTGGCTTTTAAGCAAAATTTCATCTGAAATTAAAATATCACTCTGATAAAATTTGTAAATACCTTATACAGTTCTATCTCACATGTACTCATCTTCTCTATCACAAAAATTTATTCCATTTAGTGAGTACACTGATAGTAGCTAGGAAGTAAATCAGGTCCTGACCTAGATCTTGTGCTGAGTGAATCAATGACAAGATGACTGCTGCTTGCAATGGGCTGTATATGACATAATATCCAGGACTTCCACACCACTGCAGGAAGGGATGACATTGCATCTGGTGGGTTTCCAGATCGCTCCTTAAGGCCAAGAATAAACTGTATATTTTATACTTCCTTCCATGCTCTCCCTGGTCTCCTGGGACTCCTTAAAAATTCTTGTGACTCTCCTGTTATTTTGGTACAGGATCTATAGAGGACAAGAGTGCTAACCTATGAGGAGATCTGCTAGTAGCCATGCAGTTTTTTCAGGTTTTCAGGAAAATAACATGTTCTTGTCTTGGTCACTTAAGGCTGAGCTGGTGCCATCAGGAACCTGCCCTGCCTTTTGCCTAGGACCTTCCAGAGCAGAAGAACTAGTTCAATTCTAGGCATTCAGCCAGCAGTCAGAGGTGTCCTCGTATAAACCTGAGGGTGGCTACATAAGCAGATTCCTTCTTGTTGGGAAGCAGCACAGAGGATTATACTTTGGAGAATGTGTAGGGTCATTTGTAGTCTCTGGGCTGTCCTGGAAAAGTCCATGAACATTGGTACCTCTGATTCCCTTGAGGTGTGTGAACCTCAAGAAACATTTCACATGATATTCTGAAATGGAAAAGAAAATACATTTTTAAAAAAAGTGATTTTAATCTGATGTGCATGGATTTCAGTTATCTACAGGCCACAAAGCCAAGCCTTGACTTCTGTGGTGATGTAAAGATGAGACAGGTGTCTCTTCTTTTATCTGTGTACTTTTTTGTTTGTATTAATGGTGATGCTGATAATAAACAAGTAGACTTAACATCACTCAAGTAGAATTAACATCACTACAGTGGAGAGGAATTTTGACCCACTGAAATGAATTTTACAGTGTAGCACAGATGTTCCCAAAGGGCAATGCTAGACTTTCCTTTCTAATGCTTCTTAACTTCTCTCTACACTAATTCACAGAAAGACAATGGCAATTCAGCATTTAACCTGAAGATGGGAATCTTTCCATTGTGTCTGGATCATCTGGTGGTATGAACTACATGCTCCCAGTTTATTCTTCACGGGGAGATGTGAGAACCTGCCATGATTCCATGGCATGTACCCAGAGCTAGAAAGAAGGTGTTCCTAAGCATTTGGAGATGGAGCATTTGAAGTAAGATTGTTATCTGATGAGGCTGTGAACGGACATTTTGCAAGCAATTTCTATCTGTTCATTAAATGCTGTGCCCTCAAGGACATCCCTGCCAGTGGTAGGGTTATTGCATTCATATATGTGCTCCTTGATAGGGCCAGGTACAACTAGGAGTAGAAATTGTGGCCTGGGACGTTACAACTACCATAGATAAAGGTCAGCCCAAAGTAAGTATACCTTGAACCTTAATTGATTAACCTGGTAGATGAAACTGGGTTCCCCAGGTTTACTAAAGCCCAAACTTAACCTGCATATATTAATAGTGGCACTGAACATACATTTACTATATAGTATAATTAGTATAATTACATATCTGGACACATAATAGTATAGTCTAAATACTGTATTAATAGTTTTCTATCTTTAGAATATATATCAGCCACAGAAAGATTTAATCACTTTGTGAGTGCAAAATACTAAATGTCTGATGCTCTCAGTTAATGGTTTAAACTCTAATCCTGTAGCATATAAATTCTCATTGTTCACTTATACATGGAGGGGCATTTGTGTCAGAGCCCTCTAATGGCTTGGGTTGATGCCTTCACCTCTAAGCATAGCTACCCTTGAAGCCTACTGAGGCATTTTAAAAGGCAGGATGCAAACATACCAGAACAATGTCTCATGAGCAAAAGGTGTTGTGGGAACTGTAGTAAGTGGTAAGTCTCTTTCACCTCCTGTATTGTAGACACTCTCAAAGAAACTGAGTGCTTTGGGAACACTATGCATCATGGATTTTAAGTAGTCTTTTGTGAAGACTGATTTTGATTATTGAACTCAATAGTCCATCTAGAACCTCTGATACTAAAGAGTTACTGTAGTACAGTTGACACATCATGGTATATTTAAGAAATGTGATCATTACATTATCATCAGACTCAAGGATAATATTTTTGCATTTATTTCAAACTTTAAGAAATTGTTAAAGAATTGCTATTATCTAATTTCATTATGATCAGAATAATCTGATCTCCGTATTTTAAAAGAATAGTAATTCTGAGAGAGCTTATTGTGGCAACTTTAAGTATATGCTGTGGGCAAATAATCCCTCTTTCAAATTTATGCTTTTCTTTACATATTCATTATCTCATTTTCAATAGAATTAAAATACAGGATGCCATGGTTCTGAAGAGAAACAAATGGACTTTGGGAAATTGCAACAGATTTACCAATTGGGCAGAGGAGGGAGTGAGGCAGCCTTTGTGGCTGGTGAGATCAATGTTTTGGCCCAAAGTGAAAAGTAATAGCTATTTTGGCAATCTGCTTTTGTCCAATTAAACCTCCATTAATCCAATATTATGAACAATAGGTTATATTTTACTCTGCTTTAAATGAAGACAATCCTTATGAATTAGTAGGTATTCATAAGTATTAAAGGTAGTAAAAGTGAGGCACACCCAAGATCACAACTAAAAATTTCATAGTTCACTGGGGATTCCTAACTCTCTCTGTGTTGAAGCAAATTAATTTGCATGCAGTAGGATCTCTATGTATTGTGGGTTGTAAATAGTTGTACAAGATGTAGTACTGACCACATGTGGTATATTTTTTTTTTTAGCAAGGCACCACGCCAAAGAAAATATTTCCAAAGAAAACATTTTCTTTCTTATGGTGACAGCTTCATCTTAAAGGCCAAGAGTGCATTTTTAGACCCACCTTCCTCCCTTGTAGGTCTCCTCAAAGGCTGTTTGAACCAATCACTTGATATAATTATCTCTCTTTGGTCTGACATCAGGGAAGAAGGGTAGGAGAAAAATGGTCACATCTGCCAGTGATGTAACCAACAGATCTATTTCAGTAAAACTTCCCTGCTTTTAACATTGGTCTGTGATACACAGTGGGAAGCCTGTTCTGCTCTTTTAGTATTCAATCTCATAGCTCTCTAGGCTTAATTTCAAAGTGTTTATTTGCATTCTTGTTGAAATACTGCTTCCTTTCTAATCTAATAACTAGTGCAATTCCTTAAGATGATGGTCATTATGTTTTCCGCATCTATGAAGCATTGTTAGAGCAAATGGAGAGGTGGCAGCTGTTTGCACCAGTAAGGCTAATGAAATGCAAGGCACATTTACATATCCAGGTATTTCACCAACATCCACAGTACACAGCAGGCCAAATTCAGCCAAGTGCAGCTTCTGGCAAGTAGCTGAGATATCCAGGAGAGTCTGTTTTAAACATGGTTGCATTCATACACTAAGCATGAGCTGACTGTAATCAGGGCACAGGTGAGTGTAGATTGTTGTAGTAGCAAGCCTTGCATGTGTTTAAAATGTGGTGAGTCTGCAAAAGTTTAAGAAGTATTTAGAGTCCATATGGTAGTAAGAAATAGCACCAGTGAAAGAAGTGATGAAGCTGTCCTTTTTCTAACCCTTCACCCAATTTAATTTATACAATCTGCCAGGGTCTTAGATTTGAGCCTGAATTAAAGCCCCAGATTCAGTGCTGGGATAAACTGAATTCCACGGGAGTTGTGGCCATTCATACAAAGACAGAGTTTGTTTGTAGAATAATAATGTGCCTTTCTGCCAAAAACTTCAGTATTTGAATGCCAAGTTACTGCCCAGAGGCGCTTAATATTCTCGCTTCACCAGGTGTTAAACTGGCACCTCTGCTCTGGACAGTTTAACATATCATTTCAAGTTTCCAAAAAAATACGGGATTGGCTGTCAGCATTTTGCCTGGGTCATTTCCCAGCATAGAGTTCTCCCTAGCAGATGGCTGCATCCATGTCTGCTACAGCCGACAGAACTTCTGGTTATACTCGGTCGTGAAGCTCACAGGGCTGTGGCCATCCTGGGACGTGGCTGAGGAACTGATGTCAGCAGGAGCCACAGAGCTGCATGGCTCTGCCTGCATCACAGCAAGGGGCTGAGGATCAGGGCTTCAGAAATAGC
The DNA here is from genome assembly GCA_003676055.1 of Chloebia gouldiae. Classification (NCBI taxonomy): domain Eukaryota; kingdom Metazoa; phylum Chordata; class Aves; order Passeriformes; family Passeridae; genus Chloebia; species Chloebia gouldiae. Next base: position 1,581,378 of record QUSF01000038.1, read on the forward strand.
AGCCAACCAACAACACCAGACTGAGACTCATTCTACTGGATCTATTTAGGTTTTGAGGTATTTTAAAAATATATTTTTTTTTTCTCACTCAGCCCACCCCTTCACCTCCTACATTCTTCCCTCTTTGGCCTAAATTTCTTAGGATCAGTTTGCATGTTTGTTCTGTATAAGCAGGGCAGCTGTATCCAGGGCATTTTTCCCTGTTCAGGGCTTTTCTTCTTTCCAGTTCAAAGTTTTTCTCCTTCATTTAGCAAATAGTTTAAGGGAAGCATAGATGTAAGGGTGTGCTTGCTTGTTTATTGTATGTACATGACAGAGCACTTATATAATTTTTGAACATTTACTTGCTCACTGATCCTATAGAAGATAACTGCACCTGACATTTTGCAACCCAACCCTGCTAGCTGGGTTTCTGGAAAACCTTTCGAGTTCATTAATATGAAAATGACAGTAGAAATTCCTGTGGTTCTTTTCCCCCTCAACTCTCTGCAGTAACAGAATATCCTGTACTGCTTTGTTTTTCAGGTTGATGGCTTCCTGACACTCCTCTTTGGCCTGGCTAGCATTAATACCCTTACAGTGATCAGTGTGACACGCTATATCAAGGGCTGCCATCCTGAGAGAGGTAAGGAATAAAGGCTAGTCCAGTTCTGCCTTCGCTGAACCTGGTACAAATCTGTATTTCTCTCAGTCACTATTATCAGTCAGTCAGGCTATATTAAATATAAATTAAACACATTGAAAACCAGGACATAATACAGTCATTTACATTACAAATATGTTTTCATAGAATCCTTCAGGGTTAACTCCAGTGAGAGCCAAATTATTACAAGTGCACTTGGGTCACCATGGGTAAATTAATCCTTGTGCCAAAGGTACCGCAGGTACTGCTGACCCTCTGTATTCCTCAAAAAATGACTCAAATTGCTCCCAAGTTATACATCCTTGTCTGGATCTTACTGAAAAATATTTGATCTTCTATGAGATGATGTTTGAGAGGTTTCTGGTCAGGGATCAGATAAACCTTCATGCCTTTGTTGCAATTTGCTTGCACCATCTTTTGGGCAGGAACCTATCAATGTCTGCAGGGAAAGCATGTGTGAGTACATAGGATGCATCAGATGAGTTTCACTCTTTACCTGCACAAGGAATATTTGCTGTGCTAAGAACTTCTGCAGGGTGGTCATTTTTCCACAGAAAAAAAATCCACTTTCTTCAGTTTGGCGCAATGATAGACTTATTGAAGTTAACCTTCAGCACAATCTGCTCCTGGAGCTGATAGAGTTTAGCTGTGATGTAATCCTACATCTTCTATTCATTGCCTGTTAAGTCATATTTAAAACCCACATTTCTCTTTGGGAAGTTCTACCACATATCTATCTGATAGTGTGCATAATTTATGTTTGAATCGCGAATAAATTTGAGCAAGTACTGAGTGTAACATTACAGAAATGCTGAGGAACAGAAATTGGTGGATGCAAAAATATTTCCCACATGAATGAAGAAATAGCCACAGTGTATGGCAACATCAGGAGAGACTGAATCTTTTGTATCAAATGGCTAATACAAGCTGTGCTATTCTCTCATTTTTAACAGTGAAAAACTTTGATGCAAGTAAGAAAATCTCCTGAATTTAGATTTATCTTGTTAATTTCTATATAAAATACAACTGCCTTACAGATGCTTTCAAAATCAAACTTTTCTTATGAATACGCATTTTTCTACCTTATTTTTTTTTAATACCAGTGCATTTGGATTTGCCTTTCCAAGTACTATTTTCTGACCTAAGCATGCCATTGCAGGTCACTGCATCAGCAACAGCAGCATGTCGGTGGCTCTGCTTCTCATTTGGGTGGCCGCTTTCTTCTGGTCTGCAGCTCCATTGCTTGGCTGGGGCAGTTATACAGGTAGTAGGTTGTACTCAGTTGTACTTACTTGGCACCTCTCCACTTAACAATGATAAACTTACCTTTCTTTCTTGCTGTTTGTGATAAACTGGACTGATTATCAGTGGAACTGAGGAAATAATTCATTGTCCATGACGTAGGTGCAGAGTGTTGCCTGCTTTGGTATCAGCTATAAAGAGATTTTTTTGCAGATATCACAGGAAGGTCTTGGACCAAGTGCATATTGCCTATGGAAAAAGAGAGGCCAGAAATACTTGGCATGGTTAAGCAGTGAGATAAAGAAAACTATCAAAAGACATCCTTCAAAAACTGTCAAGTTTAGGAAACTAGCAAAGAACGCAAGTTCCAGCAAGTTAAACTTGAAACTATAATAAGACAAGCCAGAAAGATCTGGCAAAACAATTTGTTGAAAATATGAATATTTACATAGCAAAGGAACTCAAAGGTGTTGGAAAGTTTGTCAGTCCAAGAAAGAATTAGAGTGAAAGATAAGACCATATCAAAAAAGGAGGGTGAGGGGAAAAAGGAAAAGATTTGTGTAGTGAACATTGAAGAAATTCAGTGGCTAAGGCATGTGACAGACCAGAAAATTTCTTCAAGGGGAAAGATGGAGAAATTGCCTCAATTTAAGCCTGTAAGAATTCAACAAACCAAATATCTAGGAACAAATGGTAATGATACAGAAGTCCCAATGGCTGAAATCATGTGACTGACATTGTCCAGCCATTTCCTGTCTGGATTCTGTAGGCCTCTGCATTCTTTGAGAAGTCATGAAATCCATGGGGACTTACTGAAGCAGCTGTGTGCATATATTCTCTTATTTACTAAATATGGAAGCTTTGAGATATCTCTGGACCCTTGAAGTATGGGTGTGAGAAAAGCAGCTGTTTCTATGGTTGGTTAAATATTCTATCCTTCACGAACCAAAATACTCCCAAGATATTAGGCTCAATGGACCTTTGGTTTGAGACTAATTCAAACTGTTTATTAGACTGTCTGAATTTTGTGTCATATTTTTGCACTCTGGATTGTCATAAACTTGTTTGTTTTGGACTGTGTATCTTCTGTGTATTTCTGTCTGTCTTCTGGTGATCTGTGTTCTTTTTACATTAATCCACCAGCTCTTCATTTATAGGGGGACTTTTGTTGTCTTGTTTTGGCCTTAAAATGGAGTCAGGAACCTTTTGGGCAATGCTATTTTGTCAGGACATTCAGGTGCCTCCATGGACCCTGTTTGAATGCAATTCCTTGACAGTGGTTTTCAAGACTGCTTCTAGGAGTGCTTTCCCCTGCTGAGACTCACAGCAATTTTGGGTTCCTGGGCTGTCTCTAAACACACCCCCAGTGAGGGCACCCACAGAGATGTGGGAGCCCAGCAGTGGTGAGTCCAGCAGCAGGTGCCAGCAGAGCACAGCACATTACAGCTGGCTGCCTCGGGCCTTTCACAACAACACAGTATCTTAAGGGGACTCCAGGACCCCACCAGTTTTTTGGGAAAGTCACTTGTTTTTGTCCCTGTGGAGGTGAAAAACACAGCTTTGAATTCTGACTTGCGAAAAATATGCCGGATTTTCTTTTCCTGTCATCTGGAGGCTGGCTTCATTTTTCAGGCAAAAGTTTTCAAAAGCAGAAACCCAGAATTAAGCCAGATTTTACAGTTATATTTTCGAATCTTGAGGTCTACTGACAAAAAAGGCAAAGGAGAGAAAAATCTATTTATATTACAGAACACATCCTGTATAGCAACATCTAGAGCTTTTGGTGGTAAAAATACTGATCTCTTTTTGATGAGAATCACAAAAGAGATTTTAAGCTTTTGCTCATTTAATTCCTTCTGTTTAAATCTCCTATCACCCTCTGGGGAATTAAGGGATTTTTTTTTTCCTTCAAAATTACCACTGGATGTTTGGGAGAGATCTGCCGCTAAATCATGTAGTCTTCACCAGTATTGTATCTCCAGGACCTGTTAATACCTGATTTTCCTAATTTTGATTCATGTTTCATTTATTTGTAATTCAATTTGTTGCCATGTCTGTCAGAAAAAAATCCCTGCAGTTTTTTCTACTTAAAAAGAAAAATACACAATTCACAATCTACAGAAAAACCTCTAAGGTTATAGAATTCAAGTTTTCTATCAGGACATCTTTGCAAACACATTAGGTGACCCAAAGAAGTCAACTGTTATTCATAAAAGTGTTCAAGCCAGAGGCTACACATTATTCCCACTGCCTTTTCCTTAAGCCCCTCATCAGCTAGTGTCTCACTAGTGGTAGACCCTGCAATCTGCCTGTCTTTATTTCTAAATGTCTGCATCTCTATGTTGCAGGACTGTGTTTTTCCCATTTATTGAAAGGTCTCATATCTTTCTAGGTATTATATATTTTATCTTCTCATAATCTTTGCCATTAGCTATATCAACTTAGTCTCATGGCTCTCACTGCAGTAGAAGTTCCATTACCTCAAGAAGCATCAGTATTTTTATTTCCTGCTTAGTTATTTATGTAAGTAGTGACATTTTACATTTGGCATATTGTCTATGGAATTCCTTGTTATGCTGCTACAGCACTGATCTTAGGAAGTTCCTATATAGTGTATTATGACAAATAAGATTTCTTATCACTCCTTTCTATTTTTTTAAATAAAGTGCCACAGTTTCCTATCCCGAAACAACAGTTTGTGCATTATGGATTTACACTAGCAGTACAAACTCAACAGAATGATAATACACATTAAAATTTGTTAAAGTCTAAATGGTCGTGAAAATTTTTTTATGTAGGAAGCAATGTCATGTCTCATTAAATCAGAAAGATCAGTTCATTCTGTAGTGCTTAACAGAACAAAAATACAGAATTTTATCTAATAAATTAATTGCTCAAAAGCATATCAGTATTCTAAAAATGCTATCCAATTTATTCTTGCCTTCCAGATCGTATGTATGGCACATGTGAGATAGACTGGGCAAAAGCCAACTTCTCTACAATCTACAAGTCCTACATCGTCTCCATTTTCATCTGCTGTTTTTTCCTACCTGTCACAGTCATGGTCTTCTCATATGTGTCAATCATCAACACTGTCAAACTGAGCCATGCATTGACAGGACTGGGTGATCCCACAGACAGACAGAGGAGAATAGAGCGGGACGTCACCAGGGTGAGTTTGGGTTTCAGATCGGGCAGGATTCATCTCAATTAAATCTGTCTTTCCAAAAATTCATCTCAATTAGAACAGAAGAGAACAAAACCAACCAATTGCATTTCATTTTTTTTTATAACTCTAGCGACAGAGTCTGAAGTCAGTCAAGAATATGAGGTTTGTTTAAAATTTCTGCTGCATCAATTGGTCAATATTGGTGCTACATCAAATTTGAAAAATAATCTAAATATAATTGGAGTGGGTTATACAGCACAAACCCCAAAAATTTGGTTTGGCATATGCTCTTTTCATTCAGAAGTTATAGCACATCTGAGCATACTCAGAAGTTAGAGTGGAGATTTCAGTTTACTCACTGTTTAGTTAAGTCAACCTGAAACCCTCAGTATTCATATAAACATATGGGAATGCAGCTATTTTCATTCTGTTAGATGAGGCATTTCTCAACCACACCATCATGCCAAAATTCAATATGTAGCTCCTAGATCTTCCTGGCTGCATCAACGTAAAACATTTGTGTGCTTGCCCATATTCTCCTATAAGCCATACCCTCAGGGCAATCCAGACCTTTTCCTTCCAGCCAAGTGTTCAAGTTATTATTCTCAGTGTTTTGCTCCCCTGATGTAGTCTTCCAAAACAGATTTAAGATTATTCTCCTTCTGTCTTTTAGGTTTCCATTGTCATTTGCACAGCCTTCATTATTGCATGGTCACCATATGCTGTCATCTCTATATGGTGTGCCTATGGTCACCCTGTGCCCAACCTTACCAGCATCCTTGCCAGTTTGTTTGCTAAGTCTGCCAGCTTCTACAATCCCATTATCTACTTTGGAATGAGCTCCAAATTTCGAAGGGACATTTTCATCTTGTTCCATTGTGCCAAGGAAGTCAAGGACCCTGTGAAGCTCAAACGTTTCAAAAACCTCAAACCAAAGCAGCCACAGCCTTCTCAGAAAGAAGAAAAGTATGCACCAGAAATGCACGCTGCACCCAGCCCTGATTCCGGGGTGGGAAGCCCAACCAACTCCCCACCTCCAGCAAACAGGGAAGTGTATTTTGGTATTCTTGATACACCATCCAATAACCCCAATATCGAATGTGATAGATTGTAAGTTTTATGGCTGGCTGCTAACACACACACACTTTGTGTTCAGGAAGACCCTTACAGAGCAGCGCTTGATAATTTACTAAATCCCATTCCATCTGTTTCTTGCTATAGCACTGATGACTATTCAACTCAAGCAAATCAGATGGTAAAGTGATATTTTCCTTCTATGTAGGTACAAAATTCTCCAGAGAACATTAAAATGTGAGCAGCACACCCAGTGCCAGAAACACTTGATTTTCACATGCATGCAGGAAAAGAAAGACTGACTTCAGGAGAGCAGGCATTAGATACCAAAATGAACTAATATTTTCCTATCTAAATTTTATCAGTTCTGGAGTACATTTCCAAGTATGTCTTTTGCTCTTTAACAGTCACAGCCAGAGATGATTGTTTTAACTCTGTGGTATTTCACAGTCATGGCTGTAGGAGAAGACTGGCCCTGCTGAGATTGCTGTGGAGCTATAAGCTCCAAAGGCTGCAAGGTGGAAAAAGCCCTGTTCCCCCTGCAGGGTACCCAGGTATGCCCACTATAGGGCTCCCAGGCCCCACAGACACCTCATGGGAGTGTGTTTGATCATAGGATCATAGGATACTTTGTGCTGGAGGAGATCTTAAACATCAGCTCATTCCAACCCCGCACCATGGACAGGGACACCTTCCACTAGACCAGGTCGTTCAGAGCCCCATCCAGCCTGACCCTGAATGCTTCCCTGGATGGTGCACCCACAGCTTCCCTGGACAACCTGTTACAGTGTTTCACCACCCTTACAGTGAAGAATTTCTTCCTAATATCTAATCTAAATCTACTGTCTTTCAGGTAAAAGTCTTTCCTCCTTGTCCCATTCCTTGTAAAAAGTCTCTCTCCATCTTTCTTGTAGGCTCCCCTTTTGTTCTGGAAGGCTGCTCTAAGGTTTCCCCAAAGCCTCCACCAGACTCAAGAGCCTCAGCTCTCAGCCTGTCTTCATAGATTGCCACCATAGTCATCCTCTGGTGGCCTGTGCCTGACTCTGTGTGTGTCTGTGCAAGGACTAGGAGTTGTAATATATTGACAGTACTAGTCTAGTATTTTCTAGTCACTGTAGTCTGAGCAGTGGCTTCATAATTTCCTCATTGGTTTGAAGAGTTATTTCCACCCCCACTGATCTTCCTGGTGATCAGGGCCTGGCTGTAGCATTCTGATTCAGGAAAGCTGATTTGATTTTACTGATCGGTCTCCAAACTGATTGTTTTTCTACCTTCTTCTGAAGGTGGAGCAAGAGATGTACAGATAATGAAACCAAAACTGACTTAGGGTTTAAGAGTACTGATGAGGTATGGCATCAGAGCTATTTACAAAATATAATCCAACACTTCACTTTTGCTTCAAAAGAAAGTGTTACCACCTGCCTATGAGTAAAAAAAAGTGACTTTTCTTTAAACCCAACTAAGTAGGAATTAAGGATAGTGATTTAAATGATTTAGTAGACCTAAATCAGTTGCCAGACTACCAGATGTTACAATATTCAGTTATATCACCAAGTTGTTTTTTTTTTACAGAATCAAAATGAGGAGGTATGTTTTCATAATTCTCTATCTTGTAAATTAACTATGCAGTTAATTTACAAAGATTTCTTTTAAAAATGTCTCTGTGTTAGCCATCAAAATTGTGGGTTCATTTAGTGCCATTTGCAACTTAAACAGGGAAAAATTAAAAAATAAAAAAAAACCAGCAACACTCTTTGCTAACCTCTGCTATTTAGAAACTTTTAAAACCTTGTTGTCTGGGTGTGCTGAAATGTAGTTGTTTTGCAAAAATATGCCCTTGATATGTTTCTTGGGAAAATTGCTGAGAGAGCCCACCTCCATTCACCCATTACTTTATTTGTTTTGAGAAAATCATCTGTGTTTTGAAGTTAAAAACAAATAAACAAGATAAGCAACACTGGGGAGCTGTGCTTTCTTTCATGGCCACAGAACTGAACTACAAGAGTATTTATTTTTGTGGAAAAATTTGAGATATGGATGCTATTTTATTACCATAAATAATTAAAAGCAAATAAGTAAATAGTTGCTTCCAGATAGATGTGCATGCTGTAGCTGCAGAAGTAGATGAAGTTGTTTAGTGTGAAATCCTGTAGCAGCTGGATAAACCCAGGCTGGGCTGACCAAAGCTAGCACACTGTTTTGAATATTTCTAAGTGTAGCACAAAATCCACCTCAGTAACTATGATGGACTGAGACTTCTCACTGCTGAAAGTGCTTGGGTTTTGCTCCACAGAGAGGCAGCAGTGCCTTGCAGCCCCGTTGCATTCCCAGAGACACACACAGCCACAGGTGTGCCAGACACCTGCCCAGAGGCACTCCGTGGCTATAGGTGCCAGCCTGGCTTGTAATCTGTGTTTCTGCTAATTTACAGATACATAGAGAAAATAGCGAAAATGCTGTTGATCTGCAGGATTCAGACTCGGACACAGAAAGGTGTGGAACAGGCAAGGAGGAAGGCAGAGCATGAGACCATTTGCACAACTGTCCCCAAACTTCAGCTGCAATCTCTAAAAGCTCATATACCATAGAGCACATATGGTGAGGTTAGACTGGGGGAAGAGGAAGGAATACAAAAAAAGACAGAAAAGGAGCAGTGGAAATATATAAAAGGGTGGAAACCAGATCGGCAGGGGAGCAAGAGGCCAAGTGTCAAAGGATGTGTATCCACTGACAGACAACTAGAAACAAACAGAAAAAGCCTTTACTGGACTGCCCAAGATCTCTCTCCTGCAAGGCCAAGAGCTCCAGTCCTTTGTGGATACATGGTGATACCACAGGATTGCACAGCTGTAGAGCAGAGCAGCTGGTTTCACAGCTTTCATAGGGTGTCTTTGCAGACACCAGCCTGTGCTCCAGGTTCAGCAGCAGTAGGAACACACTTGTCACTAAAGTTACTTAGGTAAAAAAAGCTTCCAGCTCTACAGCATTAGTGTTGTAGCTGCACCCACAACACCAGCAAGTGGCTAAAGACGGAAAAAGTCCAGAATCTATTACTGGAGTGCATGTAAGGGAATGCATATCAGCATTTTAAGCATGGGAATCAACACAAATCCATTTGTAAAACATTTTCCTGTGTCTTGCATTTCCCCCCTTTGTCTCTGGTCCCCTGTGTGCCCAAATAAGGCTGGCCCCTGCTGCTGCATCCACAGCCTGCTGAGCCAATGCTGCCACTCAGAAAGGAGCAAAGAGTTTGGTGACATGAGACAGGCAGCAAGGAGTAATTATGCTGGAAAGGGTGTGAGGTTTAATTACTTTTACTTAGCAAGAATGAAGTACAAACAACATAGAGTCCAGAGTAAAATCACTTCTCTCCATAACCTTCCTGCATAAATATAAGATTCAAAGAATGTCCAATAATACTAGAGTAGGAACACAGAACAATAAAATTACTAAATGGCATGTAATAAGCCCATTGCTAATAGAGAAAACAGGGCCACACTGAATAATAAAAATAAAAAAATAACTACCACCTGTCTCTGCCAATAACCATCTTATTTGATGCTCAGTGAATGAGACAAAAGCTCTCTGGGGATAACAAATATACAGCATTTAATTATGTAATAGGATATAACCTAGTAAAAGGAGAGTGGAAGGACTTGAAAAATCACTGCAATTAATGCTCTCCCTGGCTGATATTTGACAGACTTCTGTAGCCTTTGATACTGTACACCAGCCAGCCTGGCTGCTGGAAAGAACCACTGCTGGGCTAGTACTGGAGGGTGCATGTGTGGCCAGAGGCACCTCTGCTGGGTCCAGCACAAGGTCACTGCAAGCTGCCCAAGAACAAGGCATCTCTGCACATTACAGCTGCCACAGTATTTGCAAAACAGAGTGTGAAGTCAAGAATAATGTCTGGCAGCACAAGTGAGAGCATGAGCATCTCTTTGTGATGTGACCTGGCAAAGCCTTATCATGTGCCAAAGACAAATTTCTGATTCATAACACATCAATGTTCATACAGTGAATTGGGAGAACTCAGGGCATATTTGGCACCACTGGTAAACTGCTGTGGGAAATGAACAACACTAACTACTTCTCTGAGAACAAGCTAGCCAGTCATGAAATAGCACGCAGCCTACACAAGGATTTAAAGGAAATAGAAAATGGGCTTTGGGTTATCTTTAATTGATACCATGTTACTTGACAATCCAGCCCTCATCTTCCTTTGCTGAAAGGCAGTCAAGTACATTAACATTATTGTGTGTCCTATCAGAAAAAAATCATCCCAGTCAAATGACCTGTTCAAGAATTTGAAAGTTTAAGTTCTTAGCTCTTTAGTTCTTTAATTCTTAGAATTTGAAAGCTTAGTTCTTAGTTTAAGTTCTTATGAGACCCACATATTCCCACAGTTTGGAGGAGCCAGACCATTCCACATCATTGGAGTCATCCACTTTGGAAAGTGTATACACCTTATTCTTTGAAAGATGGTACACACTCTTCACAAGGAAGTCTTAAGTATTTTGACTTCTGAAGGAAATCAGAGCTTTACAAGAGGTGAAGTACATGGACTCAGGAAGTCAGGGAAAATGTGACTCTTAGTGGTCTGTGAGAAAAGACCTGGCTAGCACTAGGATAACTAGACAGGTTATGCTAAAAAAAAAAGAGACAAAAAGCTTGACATCAGACATTAGAACAGACAAGAGGAAGATTCTATCAACTCCTGGGCTGTAGCATGCTTGAGTCTTTCTCAGAGTTTCTTGAGTCTTTTTTAGTTTAGATCTCCTGTTTTCTTATGCCCCACTCACTGGCTCTCTGTAATGGTTTGTGGTGTCCACTCACCTCTCTGTTGATTCACCATGACCTGAGGAGAAGCAGCATTGCAGTTCCCCATTTCCAGTCTAACAGAAATTCCATGTTTCAAGCTTCATGTTTTCAACTTGTTTTATTGTCATATCCCATAGTAACCCATTATCAGCAGGTGCTTTGGCAACAGATGGGGAAGAGCACAGCCAACAATCAGAAAGTTAGCAGGAGTGAATATACTACCAAAACACTTCCTAATAAGGGTAGTTTTTGCCAAATACTTTTTCTCACCCAACCTACTATGAAAATAGGGCATTACCATGGAATACCAAACATGGGGAGCTCCCACAAGGTTGACTCTCACGTCGTCTTGTACAAAGAGCCCTTTAAGCATTTACAATGCTAGCAGGAAGAATCTAGTATATGCATCCAAAAAACCCACTATTGAGAGTAATCTCCCTGAACTCTTCCTGCAAAGATACCATGGGTTTTGGGGTCTTCTCCCCTTTACAAGTGTATGCAATAGAAATGAAGCTAACGACATCAGTTATATTGCCACAATCTATTTCTGGAATTATATTTCTGGCGTTATAAAATTATAGTCTGCAAATAAGACCCACTCAATGAATCTGCTCAATAACCTAAAAACTTTTCCCTAATGCTTCCATCTGCAAAATCTGGTATAGGGCTTCACCCAGCAAGTTCAGTTGTAGTTCAGTGGGCACAGTAAGGATGCTAAACATATGGTCTCCCAACTGTAGATCCCAAAGGTTTTGATGAAGATGGCATGCCTCATCTGCCTCTAATTCTGAAGAATTGGATTGCTTTCTGAGAATATACCCAAAGTACTTCTGTCATACAAAAAACCTTTATCTTCTTTTTTTAATATAGTAAGCAAAGTAAAAAACTAGCTATTATATGGGCAGTTGCAGTCATTAAAGATGTTTAAATTATTTTCTCTGCTTAATCACAACAGTAGGTTTACCTCATCTGTTGGTTTCCCAGGCTTACAGCATCTCACTGATCTATCTAGCTTTCAAAGCACAGAAGTGTCCTGCCACCCTTACCTACAGATAACAATAGAAAGCCTTATTTTGAACTGAGCATTTTCATTTGTTAGGTTAAGATCAACACAGCAAAGACATCTTTTAAAGACACCCCACAGGAAAACTGGCTCATTCCTGTTGATCTGTAAATCCCTGTATTAGTACAGGCTACAAACACAGGATGAGCAACCAGACCAGGTAGCAAAGGGACATGCTTTCCATCTCTGGCTGCCATCCAGGTATCCTTCCATAAAGCCAGCAAGGATTAAGTACTCTCTTCAGGGCCAGGAAACTGGCCTGGTCTCTGTAGCTGGCCTCCCCCTTCAGCACTGCTCTTTCATTTATTATAACAGTTATTTCAGGCTTTGTTAACCAGATGTGGTCAATTTGACTTCCTCAGCAAAAAGCTTAAAAAACAATTGTTGTATTGGTTTTGAGCCCCAGTGATGTGTCACAGTCCTGAGAACTGCAAGGTTCAAAGAGGAAGCCACACTGCTGTCCCTGCTGTGCTAAAAAGAGGTTTTGTTTCTGTGTGCCCTTGCTTGGAGGGAAATGTCCCACCAGGGATGTGCCAGCTGCTCCTCTTGGCTATTCCAACAGAGCCATGTATGCCATGCAGACATGCAGACCTGCAGTTAAATTAACTCCAAAGGCAAATGCTAACAATTGTCAGTGCTGCCCACTTCCAATCCTACAGTGACATCTCAGCAAGGGTTTACATAAAACTTCTCTCTAGTTCATCAATCCAGCCTTCACTAGGCAGCAACAAAGAAATGTCAGAAGTTATTTAAGAGTATATTTTTAGCCCTGAAATGAGTGTTTGTGCTTTAGCTGAGGTGGGAGATAGGAGTGGGAAGAGGAAGACTGAGAAGTGTTCATGGTTATTCATGTGGCAACCATGGAGAATATGTGTAGGGCTATTCATTTGAAATGTTGTCTTTGATAATGACATTCAGCTGCAGAAATCCCTAAATATCACTCAGAGAGAGAAAGAACTCCTCTGCTTGCCTGGAAGAATGAAAATCCAGGGCTTTGGTTCAAATTTCTTGTACCACTCCTCCAATCCTCAGCCTCACTGTGTAAAATTTTGTGATAAAGAAGCTGTGTGACTACAACAAACCCCACCATGGACACTTTTTTTTCAGGAAGAGTCATCACAAATATTAACCCTTGCAAATCCAGGATGAAATTACTCCCAGCCCCGAGAAACAACTCAACATTGTTGTTTATAGCCACAGCAATATCAGGACACGACCAAGCCTGTAAGATTTGTTGTTGATGGACTAAGGAAAAGCTGTTCGTCTTCCCCATTCACTCGTGACACACCAAGCAGCCAGGATCATGCCTGCAGCCTCCCTACAGCTTCTTCTCACAGAACTAAAAAAGGAGAAATAGAGAGCATCAGAGAGAAAACAACCTTCTTCATCATGTCCTTACTTATGCATTTGTCTGTCCCTTGGAGTAGGGGGAGAAAAGGTCATCCCTTTATCCTAGAAATATGAGACAGAGACCATATTCCCTTGCAAGCAACAGCAAAACTATTAATTGCAACTTGCAAAGACTTCATCCACATGGTCTTGAGATGAGGCCAAGTCATAGAACATGTGAAATGTTGAGAAAGGAGAACACCAAAGCCAAGTGCTTGGGTGCTGCAGGATAAGGTTAGTCTCTCTTATTGAAATTCTTGTGCACACAACTGTTCCCAAACTTTTTGAAGTTTTTTAGATTAGAAAAAATACCCACACTGACAGCAGTAAATTAGATACCCTCCATCAATTGTTTATAGCATAGAACATGCACATACCACTCTATTCTCCCACTGATGGGATGCCTGAGACAGCTCTTAGTCCAACCAGTTGATTTCCACTCTGTAAAACAGTTGATATTAGAAGCGAGGATGGTGTAAATGTCTTCTGAAATACTAGCCCAAGTGCTAACATCTAGTTCCTAATTTCCATCTTCTTCATACCAACTGACTCTGTAGATGTTCTTATGCAGTCACAGTTTTGTACAGATGAAACACCAAAGACATTACGGAATGTTTTCAAAAACCTCTTCAAATAATAGAAACATAAAGAGAGATAAACAAATGAAATCTAACATTTGTACCAGTTTCCTACAGGTGCTACTAAACTCTTAATCACTCACTTTAGCAGCACTTCTTGTTTGTATGTCTTAATTTGCATGATCCACTGTTGTAGAAGACCAGACATGATGATGGAAAAAAGCACTGTGCAGATGTCTTTTGAATTCAATTTATCTCTTGTCTTTGATTTCTTGGATCCTTAGCAGACATCACCCTGATTTTGTGCCCTAACTTTGTGGCATTCAGAAAGTTTAGCCTTGGAAATGTGAAACAAACTAAACAGGGAGTTTACTTAGAACTAGCTAGGCAGAGTTGTTTGGCAAAATGCATCACTCTTAGTAACACTAATTCCTTTCCCCACACCTGCATGTGAAAAGAAACAAATGAAACAGCAGATTTTAAAAAAAAAATTACTTTCCACAAATTAACAGTATTTATTTATTACATACAAATCAGGACTTGTTTCAATTTTCTTACTCATTCTTGTAAATTGACTTTTTTCTAGATGACAAAATGTATTCACTCACTGGAGAAAAGAAAATTAAAAAGAAAGCTGTAAGGCATTAATTTTCTGAAGACCAAAGAGATTCACTTTAGAGCAGCAGAATCTTTAAAATGTAATTTCCAGGAAGATTAGTGCCTGCTTAGCTGGACTAGAATAGTTGGATGGAAACAATTATATTGAGCTCTTGCAGGTTCTTTACTGGCTTTCTCATTGCAATACCACAGAAGAGACAAAGTGAGCCTCTGATGGCCTCCTGTCAGGTAACTCCTGTAAGCAGTGATTCAGAGTATATATATATGATATGATATAATATAATATAATTAATATAATATAATATAATATAATATAATATAATATAATATAATATA